>WAAF01002553.1:0-12116 GCA_013400475.1 Tricholaema leucomelas
TTTCCCCTCAAACCGGGAAGATTTCCAGCCTTTAAGCCCATGGGCAAAGTTCCCCTTAGGTTTGGACACTGTTAGGTAAATAGGCTGTTGACATAGCCCCGGAGGGTGATTAATGATTATAGATGATTAATCAGAATTGTGAGTAACTACTCTAAAGCCTCTGTAATATTTGTAATCTCCTGCTAATAGTTGTATGCTAGTTATTGTAATATAGTTATTAATAAGCCATATCATGTTATTATACCCATAAGGTCCACCCATAGCCATGAAAGATCCATTTAATATTAAATATAGTGATTGGGGGTGATGAGAGTTCAGAATATTGAGTTTAATAAAAATATATTTTTATATACAATTATCTTGCACCACTTGATTTCCCCCCTTTGCCACAACCCGGCGTAGGTGGCAGAATCCCCGTCTGTGACAGCTTCTCAATTCAAGAGAGATGTTGATCTGCTAGAACATGTCCAGAGAAGGGCGATGAAGCTGATGAAAGGCCTGGAACACAAACCCTATAAGGAGAGGCTGAGGNCTGGAGGTGTTCAAGAAAAGACTGGATGAGGCATTTAGTCTAGATGACTGGATAAGGCTGTGTGATGGGTTGGACTGGATGATCTTGGAGGTCTCTTCCAACCTGGTTGATTCTCTGATTCTATGAAAGAGATGTACCACTTCCCTTTCTATGTTTAATTTGCCTTGGAGAATTTTTGGACTTCACTAAGGATGATGGGACATCACACTGAGAAAGCCAACAAACTGAAAACTTTCAGTAGTTTTGGAACTATATTACATACCTAGATTTTTCAATAGTAACCAAAATCATAGAATCATATAGAATCATAGGATCATAGAATCAACTAAGTTGGAAGAGACCTCCACTATCATCTGGTCCAACCTGGTACCCAACGCTAGCCAATCAACTAGACCCTAACACCCAAGCTTTTCTTGAACACCTCCAGGAACGGTGACTCCACCATCTCCCTGGACAGCCCATTCCAATGGCAAGTCACTCTCTCTGGGAAGAACTTCCTCCTAACATCCAGCCTATGCCTCTTCAGGCACAACTTGAGACTGTGTCCTCTTGTCCTGTTGCTGGTTGCCTGGTAGAAGAGACCAAACCCCCCAGCTACATCCTCTTCAAAATGAAACAAAAAGGGAGAAATTTGAACTTCATGTTTCCAAAAGTCTGCTGCACTGATTAGCGCAAAGGGCAAAAGCAAAAAACTAAGCTGTCAGAGCATTGGTTGACCAATTAAACTGAACCAGAATCATTTTGTTTGGCTGCAAGAATAGCATGTGGATGTGTTGAAACCAAAGGAACTTTTTAGCAAATCCCCAAAGAGTTGATCTCATTAACTTTTCTATGAGGGACAGAAGTTTTCTGTGTTATGTTATCTGATGCCCATAGTCTATGCCAGAAGTAACCTCTTTGCCACCTACAGCTAGCAGTCTCTTTAGAAGTTTGAAGACACAAATTAGCTCTGTCACATTATAGGGTGTTCTAGGAACAACTTCTCTGTGAAAGTATTTTAACTTTTCTCTTTTCTTCCCAAATCAAACCTTGCTTCTCTTCCTTTTTTCCCCCCTTCATCTTTAACCTCCTTCCTTTGTCTTTCTTTTTTTTCCCTTCAACCTCATTTCCAGTGACTGCAACTCAGATCTGTATTGGGTTTTCCTGCTGAACAGCTTTGTAATTGGGACAGGAGAGTTCTGAAAGCATACCAGATGTTTCGTCATCAAACTGCAAAGCCCTCATTAGAGTCCAAGTTGTAAGTGAATGTGTATGTTTTCAGAACAACTTTCCTGCTAATGGCTGATAGGTACCCAGAGTAAAGATCATTGTCTCTTTTGTATATGACCTTTAAATAAAACATTTTACCTAGTGAAGTGTTTTTCTTTGTCATGCTGTGTTTCCCACTGTAATAGGGACTAGTCTATATTGTGTGGCTTTCTGAAGTAGTGTTTGATATGACAGGAAACCACTCTCCAAATGCTAATTGTCTTTCTGTTGCATTATTTATGCAGTAGAAGCAAAAGTGGGATGCTCCACTTCTTTTTTTTTTTTTTTTAATTCTTCACCATGGAAGAGCAACTTTCACTCTACAGATGGTTGTGCTGTAGTGTTAAATCACAAAAGATGAGTTTTCTGTTACTTTATTTTTAAAGGAAAAGGGAGAGGCACTTAATGGTGTCTTATGTGGCAACACTTGTCTGAATTGTTCATTCCATTAAATTCCATTTTTGCAAATAATTTAAAATGTTCTGCATAGGAAGGTAAGAACAGCTGTAGTAGAATCCCCTTTGAAGCTGTCTTGAGAATAACGGTTTGTATGTAACTTAAATATCCTTGAATGGAAAAATATTCTTTAAGTACAAAATAATTAATTTTTTCTGTGGAAGAACCATAGTATGTAAGTCTCTAGAAAGAACACAGGTAAACTTATTAGCTGCTTTTTGGTGGAGTTGCAGGAGTTATTTTTTATTTACTTTCTTTTTTTTTTTTAATGTAATACAGGTNACATCAATTCTAATAAAATTTCATCATGTAGAAATCTGAGATTGTTTTGGTGAGCTTCTATTGGAACAGAACATGCAAATGTTTCCATTTTGGGACTTTTATTAGTTTAATTCTAAAACTGCTTATAGTGTATAAAGTAAACATGATCATTGTAATGAATCTTTTATCTTTCATTAAAAGAAGCAAATTTCAAATAAATAGCTCTCATTTTATTTTAGACTGTTATTTCCAAGTAACGTTTGCATTCGTTCTATTATTCTTGTCATCCTGTTTAAAAGAGAGAAAACTGTAGAAATTATGTAATTCTGGAAATAGAAAGTAAATTTTCAGACAAGTTATGTTTTTAGGAGTAGATTTGTCGAATGATGAATGGGCAATTTTGTAAATGGGATGAAGTGGGATTCAAGTCACAGTTAGACATGAATAGCTCCAATAGATTATATCTGTGATCCATGGGGAAAAGGAAGTGCCAACAAAGGATTCACCTCCTGAATCTTAGA
This sequence comes from Tricholaema leucomelas, assembly GCA_013400475.1. Lineage (NCBI taxonomy): Eukaryota > Metazoa > Chordata > Aves > Piciformes > Lybiidae > Tricholaema lacrymosa > Tricholaema leucomelas. Next base: position 3,019 of record WAAF01002553.1, read on the forward strand.
ACAAGATGAAGTTCTGGTGAGAAGCAGCTTACTATCCAGCTAAGAAGAATATATCCTGTTTCTTAAGCACAGAAATGAATTTTATCTTTTTTTAAATAAGAATGCAGGAGAGGAAGGGTTCTTAGTATTTTTAGTTTGTTTGTTTGTTATTTTCTCGTTACAGTTCTTCTAAAAAATCAACAAAGTTTATGCTACATCTATTCCTCATTACCTAGTGCTGTTTTGGACCACAGCTCACAGTCTGCTGGGTGCTGTATAACAGATATCAGATTGCTGTTACTGTGTCACTAAAACCATAAAATGCTGGATGACAACTACATGAACTGCAAGGTAACAACGTCAACATCAGAAATCTCAGCTAGATTTAGTTTTGCCATTTAGTATATATTTAATACAAATGGAAATGTCTCTCCTATCCTTAGCCAACAGAGCAGACAGAGCAAAGAGGTATCACAATATAGAAGAGGACACATGTGATTCAGTCCTACGACATGATCCAAATTTGGATCTCAGTTGTAATGATACAAAAGTTCTCTGTAAAGATTCTGAATTTATACAGCAACAACTAAGACCAGAAACTAGACTGTATTTGTTGATAAAAACATATGTACGATCCAGAACTCCAAAAGGTACTGTCCATTGCTTTTGTTGTCAATATACTTTCTTTCTTCTCTCTTCTGTCCTTTTTCTTTCTTTCTCAATCTGATTGTGAATTAAATTGTTATAATTATGCATTGTCTCCTGGCTATTAATAATTCCATTAGCCTGTTCAGTAATGCAATAAAAAATATTATCTGTAAAATGTCACTCAAAACAAGGAGAAACATACTTTATTTGAAATTTATTTTCTTTTATAAAGAGATGTTTTTGAAGGCTTTCTTAGTAATGACACTTTTGCTCCACTCCTCCAGCGAAACTAACAAAAGAAAAAAATAGCTAAAGGAAAAGAAGGGGGGCGGAAAAAAGAAAGAAAAAATAAAGGGAGAGGGGGAAAAAAAGTGTGCATGAAGGAAGGATGAAAATGCAGAGAAAAAATTGGGGTTTACCATTGATCGGAATATAAAAAAAGACTGTGCAACAAATCTATCCCCTCTGTCAATACAGAGCTTTTCATAGGATTGGATCAGAAAAAAACCTACAAAAATATTTGTATAACAGAAATGACAACAAAAACACCACGAATCACTTTAGAGTGGAGCTATTTCTTTATTTTATACTCATGTAAATGCCAAAATTAAACTTCTTGCATGATGTTTACTCTTGGCATTTGTGTAAAGAGTAGCACTTTAATTTTCCATTCTATTCAGAAGTTCAGATTTAAATGATGAGAGAAGTAGACAAAAAACACCTTAAATTTCTTTTTTTGTTGTTGTTTGTTGGTTTATGGGTTTTCTTTTGTTGTTTTTTGTTTGTTTGTTTAGTTTTTTGGGGGAGGATTGTTTTGTTGGGGAATTGTTGGGGGTTTTTTGGGTTGTGTTTTGGCTTCATTTATAGGTTTTTGTGTTTTTTGTTTTTTTTTTCAGAAAGTCAGGTCTTTTTAATAAGTATGGAATCATAAAACTATCAAAGTTGGGAGAGGTATTTGAGAACATCAAGTCCAGTTGCTTGCCTTGAGCTCATAGTACCACCACTACTACTAAGCAACTATCACCAAACTTTATCCCCAAGCACCACATTCACATGTTTTTTATAGAATTCCAGGAATGGTGACTATACTACTTCACTGTGCAATCTGTTGCAATGCCCTTTCTATGAATGTTTTTTTCCTGATATCCAGCCTGAACCTTCTCCAGCACAACTTGAAACTCTTTCTTGTTGTCCTGTCACTTACTGCATGCGAGAAGAAACTGACCCCTACCTTGCTCCAGACTCATTTAAGCTAACTGTAAAAGAAAAAGAGGTCTCTTCTCAGCCTTCTCTTCTGAACACTAAACTGCACTTTCCTCAGACATTCCTTGCAATACTTGTGTTTGAGACCCTTACCAGCTAACTATGTCTTCTTTGGATAGGTTGCAGCAATTCAATATACTTGTACTGAAGGGCCTCAAACTGAACAGCAGTTCAATTCCACCTGTATTGGCATGATCAGCTCCCTGTTCCTGCTGGCTGTACAGATACGAGCCAGGATGCTGTTGACCTTCTTGGTCTTCTGAGTACATTGCTGCCTCATGTTCAGCTGGCTGTCAATCAACTCCATAGGGCAGCTCTCCAGCCACTCTTCCCCAAGCCCTTAACATTTCATGGGGTATGAAACACTTCAGAAATCTGGACCATAGTGACATAATAGATTGATCCATGAGTCTTATACCACTAAATGATGAAAGAATTCCTAAAATGAATTGTTTAGAAATGAACCCAGATCCACTGCAAACAAGGGTAAATCTCCCCACCATTTTAGATATTTTGCCCCAAGTGCCTTAGAAGCTTACATCAGACCTCTGCATGACAATATCTGGGCACATTCAAATATACCAAACTGAGTAAACTCTCTCTGATACTGACGGTTGGTAAATGCTAAGATAAAGTAAATAACACTTTGTCAAACTATAGAGCAAAAATAGGAGCTTCCAACACAAACTGCATTTTTCAGTGCAAAGATTTCTAAGATAAATGGTCACTTTTTTATGTTTTAGACCTGATGGCTTTTTTGCCATGAAGGGCTTTACATGAAATTACATAGATACTTAATTTCCAAATATTTCCACAGGAAGGAGTTCAACAACTCATCAGATTTTTAGCCTTTACAATCAGAGGAATATTCTCTATTTTTAAAATTTCTGTTTTCCTTTTATACATTGAATTTGATGCCCTCTATTTTTTATTTAGAGCACAAAGTCTAAAAATATTCATGCTGACCTTCATATTCTTAGGCTTAGACTTGCAATAATATCTGCTGTAGTATCTCAGAAGTCCAGCATTAACACACAACAGAAATCTCAGTACTTGGAATTCATCATTTCTAAGGCTGAATCTTCAATTACAGAGATAGACACTGTCTGAGACATAGTACTATGCTTAAACAAGTGAAGCTTGGTGAAGTTCAGAACCATGGACCAAGATAACAAAGCAAACAGTATAGGATCACAAGCCCTGACTTCAGGTCAGCATATTTTGACCTGTTCGGGGACCTGCTTAGAAGAATTCCCTGGGAGACAGCATTGGAAGGAAGATAAATCAGAGAGAGCTGGTTGGTTTTCAAAGACTACTACCTCCTCCAAGCATTTGAATAGTCCATCACAACTAGCAGGAAATTAAAAGCAGCAAGAGGCCTGCATGGATGAAAAGGAACTTTCTGACAAAACTCAGATATGAAAAGCAGGTGTACAAGAGGCTAATTCAGATTCAGATGACCTGGAAGGGATATAGAGATTGAGTATGTAATTAATGTGTTAGGAAAGCCCACTTGGTGCTAACTCTGATATGAGACATGATAGACAACAAGAAGGCTTTTTTTTTGCCAACAAACAGAAACACATACAAAAGTTAGACCTCTTTCTGAATGGAGCAAAGGACTTAAAACATGCTGAGGTTTGAGGTACTCAACAATTTATTTCCCTTCATCTTTACTGTTGAGATTTAACATCAGGAGCCCCAGGGTGCTGAAGGAATCCCTAGAAACACTGGGAAATTCTGAGCAATGAAGATTTAGTCTTGGTGGAAGAGAATCAGGTTAGACAACATTTTAATAGACTGAACATAAATAAGAACATGGGACTTTATGGGGTATATTCACAGTTTGAGCAAGAAATCTGATCAATGTCACTGTGAAACCACTCCCAAATAATCTTTAAAAAGTCAGCAATGGCAGAACATTCCCAAGGAAGCAAGCATCATCACTCTAGTCTTGAAGAAGGGCAATCAGGAAGATTTGGGCAGCTGTAGACTTGATGAGTTATTGAATTCTTTGCTGGAGAAATATTTGGCAATTAAATATCTGTATAATTTCATTTTATGTATTATTTCATATGATTATGTCATAATGGACATAATCAAAATTTCTCTGGATGAGGTTCTAAGAAACTTGCTATAGATTACCTTTACTTGCTCAAGGGATTTGAAGTGGGCAATCTCTAGTCTAGAGATCTCTTCCAATCTCAACTATTTTGTTTTTCAGTTAAGCTTCCAATTGAACAGGAGTTTGTGACACCTTCTTCCCCCCACTTCCTCCCCCCTCCNGACAGGGGATAAACAGACCACATGATATGCTCTGGAGTGTTATTAATCCCCAGTACATAAATGTTAATGACTTTCCTGCTCATGGCTAATCCAGACAGAGAAAAGTGGTTCTGAGATTAGAAGATAAATCTTTACCTTCATGGCAAGCCCTAAGGACTCTGAAGCATTTGGGAAAATTGCATGTTAGCATCAATACCAATTCTACATCAGGATGCAACAGCACAGATTTATGTTCCTGGGAGGCATCCCATTTATCACATGATCTCTTCTGCAAGATCCCACTTTCCTTAGTTTTTTCCATAGAAGTTCAAGCTATGCTAAGATTGAGAATGCAAAGAGGAAAAATATTAAGAAAGACTCTGTAAGATAAAATGATGGATATCTCCTGTACCCGCTCTCTTACCACCCATTTAGTATCCTTTCCCTTGTTATTTTGCCATTGTGGACTATGTTACTGCAGTCCCTCACACACTCTTCATTTGGCCCAGAACACTTGAGAGATGATCAGGTTTTATAGTCTTCAATGAGCAGTTGGAGAAGCATAACTCATTAAAGTTCATTCAGGAAAACAGATGTTTGCCTACTTATATCTGAATATACTTTTAATTTACAAAATTAGAGATAATTTTAATTTTTTAAAAGTTAAAAGTTTATGTGGAAAGAGGGAGAGAAGGATATAGATACCAGATTAATGCACACTCAATCTGTCTTTATATGCTCATGCATGTGTTTCTGTCTATACATACAAATATATGCAGATGTAGAAATACAGCTACATATACACATAGGGAAAGATGTGTGACATGTAAACATTTCAAAGAGTTATAACTCATGGCTATTCAGACTCTGCTTATATGACTTTGTGTATGTTTGAGCACTAGTGGTAGAATTTTCAGCACCTCCATATTTTACCTTATGTTTTATGATGAAGGTGATGAAATGCTGAAAAAATTTGCTTATAGAGGAGAGGTAGGCGTCCCATCCCTGGACATACTCAAGGTCAGGCTTGACTGGGATCTGAGCAGTGTGATTTAAAGATGTCCCTGTTCACTGCTGGGGGTTGTATTAGAAGAACTTCAAAAACCTCTCACAATTCAAATCGTTATATGATTCTGTGATTCTGTAACTTCTCTCATCTCTGTTCAAAAGATTAACGGTTTTGTTGGAACAATGAAACACAAGAAATTGCCATAGCAAGATAAAGATGTCCCAAACACTTTAAATGCCCAAGTCCAAGGACTTGTAATGCAGGATGGGCTTTGTTTTGCTGATGTTGTTTTTTAACTTCAGATATGAAATAAACCCCACATAGCCACTTGCTCACTTCTCCCTGATGGGGTGCGGAAGAGAACCAGAAGTGGAAAAGTGAGAAAACTCATGGTTTGAGATACAGATAGTTTAACTGGTAAATAAAAAAGTACTCATACAAACAAGTAAGTTTAAGGAATTCATTCACAATTTGCCATTGGCTGACAGATGTTCAGCCACCTCCAGAATAGCAAGGTTCTATCACATATAACCATTATATGGAAAGACAAAGACCGTTATTCCAAATGTCCCTCTCTTCCTTCCTGTCTCCTAACCACGGTATCATGTGATCTGGAATAACCCTTTGGTCAGTTGGTGTCAACTGTCCCAGTTGTGTCTGCTCCTAAAATCTGCCCTACCAACCTACTTGTGGGTGAAGTAGGATGAGAATTAGAAAAGGCCTTGACACTGTACTCACTGCTCAGCAGTATGTAAAATGTCATTGTATTATCAATGCTGTTTTCAACACAAATGCAAAGAAGAACCCTACACTGGCCGCTATGAAGAAAATTAACTCTATCTCATCCAAAACCAGCACGGTTATACTGCGAGTTTAGGGAAAGTTATTGTGATAATAATAAAAGAAGCCAAACTCTCATGCAAATGACCAACATGTTCAGCATGTTTATCAATATAATGTTCAGAGTGGTTTATACTTTTGGGCTAACAGTTAATATTAATATTTCTCTTTTTATTATGATGATTTGTACATGAGCCTCTAGAGAAGCAGGAGTCATAAGGAGTAAGAATCATGTGGGATCTGGAGATGTTTAGCAATAAACCAAACAAATATAGCCTCTGGGGCTGCTTTTTGCAAAATGCCATGAGTGGATCAATCACAGGCTTCCAGGTAGCCTTACAAATGGCCATTTCCAGCAATTTAAGCCCATTGCACCCCATCAATAAATACAAATTCCTTAAATCTTTTGTCTTTATTGTTGTAAGTAGATATAAAAGGAAAGTTTGGTCAAAAATTAAAAAAAAAAAAAAATATTATTTACCATAAAATATCTATGTAGGGTTTTTTAAAATCTTAGAGCATGTCTTGCACTAAAGAAGCATCACAGTAAAAATCTCAACCCTTTTCCATGTTACAATATTTATTCAAAGTTATATAATAACAATAGAGTGAAGACATGGCCCTGGAGAATAACAGCGAGCAGTATGAAAGCTTAAGGGTAAGAACTTGAAACAGAGGCAACAAAGCAAACCCTAGGAGTGACCTCATTGCTGTCAACAACTACTTAAAGGGAGGTTGTAGCCAGGTGGGGTTGGTCTCTTCTTCCAGTCAACCAGCAACAGAACAAGAGGAGACAGTCTCAAGTTGTGCCAGGGAAGGTCTAGGATGGATGTTAGGAGGAAGTTCTTGCCAGCTCTCAAGTGAAATTGGAGAAAAAATGCAGAATTATATTTGGAGAGAGATACAGAGAAAGACATTACAAAGCAATTACCGCATCCCTGGCAAACTCCCTTGAATTTTCCCCAATCCAGAGAAACCTAAATCTACACTCCTCCGTGCTCCAATCCTCTCCTCGGCCTCCCCACTTCCCAATGCCTCCACCATCCAAGAGGCCTAAACAAGCCTCTGGAGGCCTCCAAACAGCCCTACTGATTACATGTTCTTCCCAATAAAGTGGCTTCCACCAGACACAGGGCAGGAGGAAGAGGAAAGGAGAATGAGCTGACTTTGTTGTGAGTATATAAAGAGATAGCAGAGTTATGGGATTGAATAACAATCTTCTAGTTCCCAGAAGATTTTTTAACCCTATAATTCTCAACCTGGGACAAATGGGCTTCCCAGGGAGGTGGTGGAGTTGCTGTCCCTGGAAGTGTTCAAGAAAAGCCTGGATGAGGCACTTAGTGACATCGTCTAGTTGACTGGATAGGGCTGAGTGATAAGTTGGACTGGATGATCTTGGAGGTCCCTTCCAACCTGCATGATTCTATGATTCTATGACTGGGCAGCCTATAACAGACTTGCACAAAGATACCTGCCTTGTTGACCTTCCTTCTGATTCTTAACCATAAATGCTCAACCCTATCATCACCATCATTAATCTCAAGACAATCATAATACTCCTTTCCAATGATTGCAGAACTCTGGTTGTGTAAGACATATCACCACATTTCTCTGATGGCCACTGTATCATAGTTAAGTAGATGCACAGTGGCTTCCAGCTCCTCTTTTTTGTTTCCCATGATGAGTACATTAGTGTGGGTGCACATCAAGTCTAGAGATCTTGCCATCTTTTTGCAGAGAAGTCCTAATTCCTACCTGGCTGTTCTCAGGTGTTCCTCTGCTTGTTAATTCATCAATGACCCTTGTTTCTGTTGCTGTGTGGGTCTCCATTCCCTACAGCCACTGACACAACAGATCAAAAGACATTAGGAGAATACTCGAACATATCGTGATCCTGGGCTGCTTAAATATGGAGAACAGGGGAAAGAGTAAAGAAAATATTTTATTTCAGCATTCAGTTTTCATAAGGCTGATAGTGGAATATAATTCCAGTATCTGCTTGAATAAAAATAGGAGTGTATTAAAATAAAAATATCTATCTGCAGAAAAGATCCATGGAAATTATTTCAGGACAAGAGAATTTTTTTTTCACAAAGAGCAACTTAAAGAGCTCAATCTGTTTAGCCCATTAAAATGAAGACTGAGAGGTGACTGCAGTACCACATATCAGTACCTTCACAGGTATTGATATGAGAAGGAGAAGAACACTGGATATTAATGGGCTCTTTAATCTAGCACAGAAAGACACATTAAGAACTAATGTCTGGAAGCTGAAGCCAGACAAATTCAAATTAGAGATTAGGTACAATGGAGATGATGATTAACCAGTGGCATAAACTACTGAGCATTTTCTCTATTGCTTGATATTTTCAAAATCAGAAAAGATTTCTATTCTATTCTAAGAACAAGGGGGTCCAGGATGGTTGGACCTACTTTAAACAGGAGCTCTTGAAGGCACAGGAGCTGGCAGTCCCCATGTGCCGAAAGACAAGCCAGCGGGGAAGGCGACCAGCCTGGATGAGCAAACAGCTCCTGAAGGAATTGGGGGAAAAAAAGAGGGTGTATCACCTTTGGAAGGAGGGGAAGGCTTCTTGTGACGTGTTTAAGGAGGTAGCCAGATTATGGTGGAGAAAAATCAGAGAGGTTAAGGCCCAGCTAGAATTTAGGCTGGCCACTTCTGTGAAGGATAATAAAAAGCACTTTTATAAATTTATCAATGCTAAAAAGAAGGGCAAGAAGAGCCTCCACTGCTTACTGGACCAGGAGGGGAACACTATAACTGATGACGAGGAAAAGGTTGAGGTCCTGAATGCCTTCTTCGCCTCAGTTTTCAACAGCAAGGAGGGAGGAGTTCAAGGTAAATGTCCTTGAACTGAGGGGTGGGGTCGGGGAGCGATGTGTTCCCCTAGAAATTCATGAAGAATTAGTTCAGGACCTGCTGTGCCATCTGGACACCCACAAGTCCATGGGACCAGATGGGATCCATCCCAGGGTGCTGAGAGAGCTGGCAGCTGAGCTGGCCAAGCTGCTCTTCATCATTTTCCAGCAGTCCTGGCTCACCAGAGAGGTCCCAGGAGACTGGAAAGTGGCCAAC
>WAAF01002553.1:12897-31369 GCA_013400475.1 Tricholaema leucomelas
GAGGGAGCTGGGATTGTTTAGCCTGGAGAAGAGAAGGCTCAGGGGTGACCTTATTGCTGTCTACAACTACTTGAGGGGTGGTTGTGGCCAGGGGGAGGGTGCTCTCTTCTCTCAGGTGGCCAGTGCGTGAATGAGAGGACACAGCCTCAGGCTGTGCCAGGGGAAATTCAGGCTCGAGGTGAGGAGAAAGTTCTTCACTGAGAGAGTCATTGGCTACTGGAATGGGCTGCCCAGGGAGGTGGGGGAGTCGCCGTCCCTGGGGCTGTTCAAGGCAGGATTGGATGTGGCACTTGGTGCCATGGTCTAGCCTTGAGCTCTGTGGTAAAAGGTTGGACTTGATGATCTGTGAGGTCTCTTCCAACCCTGATGATACTGTGATACTGTGATACTTGGGAAAAAAAATAATCCATATTAAATGCGTTTTAGATAGAGTTTCTTTCTTTTTTTAATTTATTTACTTTGTTTTGTGGGTTTATTTCTCAGTTTTTTTTTCATTTGTTTGTTTGGGCGTTTTTTTGTTTGGTTGTTTGTTAATAATATTCACAAAGACATATGAGACAAAACACAGAAGAACTACAAAATTAAAATTTTTAAAGTAAATGATTCTTAACATTTACCAGGGACTGTAACAAACAGAACTGCCTCCTTTATGAAATGTTTGGCTGGATGAATTCAATGTTTGCTGTATTGCTAGAGTTTTGGATTTATGAATCCAAATATTCTGAATATGGCCATTTTCTTAACCAGTTATTCTACGTGAAACCCATATGGTCCCATGCAGAACTGTGATATGAGTATTATTATGATACCAGACAATTTTGCATGCAGACGCTTCACAAGCTATGTACTCAGCACAATGCCCTGGAAGCTTTCAGATATGATGATTACCTATAGACTATGACAGATGCAAGATTAACTAGGAGATGAATAGAACAACATAAATGACATAGTGAACTCACTAGTACCAGCTGTTCATTTGCAGCTCAAATCCCTTCCTTTAAAAGTGATGGTGTACATGAACTGCATCTTGTGAGGTTTTGTAGTTGTTGTGGTTATCATGTGTAATGTCTCCTTCTGTTACTTTGAGGGGGTAGTTATTTTTATTTTCTTGAAACTATAAGAGTGATGAGGAAATTTACCATACCAAATAATAACCATAGCCCATATTTATATCAAGCAATGCATACGTATCTTTTAGGAAAAGTTTGTAATGCCAGAGATCCTGCAACTGTCAGAAGAAAACAGCAGCATATTGGAACAGAGAAGTGAAGTGTACAGAAGGAACTAATGGGGTTATTTTATTTAATATAATCAAAAGTGTGAAAGCATTGATGACTGTTCTTTGGGCAGTTCCAAAATTTATTTGTTAGTAGCATGTCCTTTACTTTTCCTTGAAGAATAGCCACCTTATTATTAATATTTGACATTTTCAGTGTTGATCACCATATTGCATCTACTAGCTAATCTTATTTTTTAAAGAATAAACCAAAAAAAATGTATTTCAAATTTGTATGTATTTCTCTGTGCAGATTAAGAAAAAAATGCACTCCCATTCTAAAGTTGCTTAAAAATTCAATGCATTTGTGGTTTAGTCCAGGTGTTTAATTAGTTATTTTAGAATTGCTTGCTGTTCATGGCTACCATTTCAGTGAATGGTAGTGTTTATTACACTTAAGATTCATGAAGAAGAAAAATGTGAAGGAATCTGACTCCCCACTGCATTAGAAGAGCTTCGGTTTGCAGAATGGCCTTTTAAGATAAATAATGTGTTTTCCTTATTTTTTTTTTTTCGGTGTTCATTATAAGTAATTTAAAACAATTGATGACAAAGTTATAAAGAAATAATAAACATCATATCCTGATAGGAATATGATTATGTCCTGTTTTGGTCTCTGTCTTCTCTGAGCTATGCCTTGACCAAACACATTATGCAATGGTAGCATCTGTCGCAGAGGGGGATTCTGCCACCTACGCCGATTTGTGGCAAAGGGGAGAAATTAATTGGTGGAAGATAATATTTATAAAAATATATNAGTCAATATACTATTTGACCAGCAGGGTGGTCTGAAACTCTTTCTGCTCTATGGCAGGAGGCTATAGGAATTACAGAGGCATTAAAGCATTTACTCACAGTTCTGATTAATTATCAATAATCATCAATCACCTTCCAGGACTACGTCACAGCCTATACCTAGTGTCCAAACTTCAAGGGAGCTTTGCCCGTGGACGTTGAGGCTGGAATCCTCCCAGCTTCAGGAGAGATGAGCAGTCTTCCTAGCTATCTGGAGGAAATGACTCTTCCCAGCTTCTGGGGAAATGACAGTCTCTGACCTCTGCCCTTGTCTCCTGGCTCCTTCTGGATGCTTCATCCAGGGGCTGGTCCGGGGACTGTTGGCAGGACCACAGGTGCAGGAGAAGGATGCTGTGCAGTCTTGAGCATGGTTCTCACACTGGATAGCAGGGGCCGATCACTTGTAGGGTCTGTTCCTGGTATCTTGGCAACAATGGTGCTTACCAGGCAATGAAGGCAGCGGGCATATAATACGGTGCACGACTGCTCGGAGTCTGAGCCCCGTGGGTAAAGGCAGGCAGGTGAATCTGAATCTAATAATCAGCGAGTGTGCTTGAATGTGAGGGATCGTGAGCAGGGAAGGGGAGCCCGAGCACAGGGCCTGAGCGTGAGTGAGTGCACTCTGGTGAAGCAAGAGTGCAGTGAGAGAGCTGCAGCAATGGAGTCAGAGCAGGCAGGTGAAGCCAGAGCACATTGTTTACCTGTGTGCCTCTATTTATCAACTGTGGGTTGAGATTGATAGCCCTTTGGACACTAGAATGACCAATCAGGTTCTGGCAGTCAGCCAAACAATACCATAATAGGCAAAATCACAAGTCTAGTACCTCCAAATATGGGGAGAGAATAGGTGGGCCACACACTAATCACATGGGCTTATGCAACATGTTTACAACCAGCTTATACAACCTGTTTACAACCTGGACCTTAAGCAGGCCAGACTTTGTGGCACCAGGCCTATTGTGTCTCTGTTGTGCTTGTTTTACCCCTTTAGTGTGTTTACCTCTGGTGTAGGCAGGAAAACATGTTTGGGCAAGGTAAGGCAAAAAAAAAAAAGCCTATTTCGGGCCTACAGGCCCTCCACAACAGCATCAAATGGTTTACAGTTGAAGAAGAATTTGTTATTGTTAGGCTTATCCAAAGGCCAGTAATTTCTACAGAAGCAAATCTTTTATATAAAAGGGTTTGGATCAGACTTTCAATAAGAATTTACTATTACAAGCTTTACTTTTGCAAAAAGTCTTTGGGCCACGTGGAGGCTAAATAATATATGTCCAAAAGATTTAGACTGCAGAAATGAAAGAAATTTAAAGGATGATAAAAAATATCAGCATTTTTTATTCAGTTTTATGTAAAGGTCTCTGTATTTTCTGGAGCACTTAAAAGCACTTGAATCAATACCTCCTTGTTTCTAGCCAGTTTCAGTTTATAAGTCATCAGAGAATAAATTGTCCCAGGTCTAAGGCACATTTTATGTATTCCTGAAAAATGAACAAATAGTTTAAGCCTAAGAACTTCTTCCTGAGATTACCTATACTACACTAACCTGTAAAACCCTTTGAATTGCCCAAAGCAAAGGAGCTGCAACCATATCCACTTCAGCACAAATCTGCCTATAATACTCCACTTTATATGTTTTCTAATCAAATACAATAAAGTTCTAGGATAACATTACTATTTTATATACTTTATCTTAGTATCTTCACTGTATCAACATGAAAGCACTGAACAGTCTGTATACAGGATTGTGTAGCTGCTTCTATGAACCCTGGATTTTGTTTTAAAAAAGTAGAAAATGTTAACAAAATATACGAAGTACAATAATTTGAATAAGTTGGTTTGTTTTTTGGGGGTTTTTTTTGTTTGTTTTTTTTTTTTTTTAATAGAGTTTTATTGCTAGTAGAAGATATTATGATAAGCAAAACAGTGGTAAAATGCAGCTTAGACAGGTTGGGCTGGACATTGGGAAAATTTCCTTTAATGATACTTGTGTGTGCAGCCCTTGACCAAGTCACCCAAGAAAAATCACCCAATAAACTGAAGAAATCTCCAACCTTGGATTTTTTTCAAGACCACACAGATAAAGTCATGCCTGACCTAATGTAACACTGGCAACTACTTTGCATAAGCATGCAGACTAGAGACTTCAAAAGACATCTCCCAGTAAATATTTTTGTGATTCTCTAAGTAGCTAAATACTTCCAGCATGTATTGGATCACTCTTACTGTTCAAGCTAAATTTGTTAATCAAGGCCCATTAAGTCATCCCAAATTTTACATTAGAACATTGTAATTTACATATTAAAGACTTTAAGCCCTTTAAATTCTATCTCCTATATTGCTTCATAAAAAGCATCAGATTTTTATTTAGTCATATTTTTTTTTTCTTTTGTGAACAACTACTAGATAATATGGTTTTACAAGGAATTTCTAAGACCTATTAAAACTACTTCTTACAGAATCATAGAATCACATAGGTTAGAAAAGACCTTTAAGATTATCAAGTCCAATCATAAACCCAATGCTTTCAGGTCCATCACTAGAACATGTCTTTATGCACCATATCTACATGTCTTTTAAATACCTCCAGGAGTGTTGAACTTGATCCAGACACTTCCATACAGGTTATGTAATGTTTCATAACTGTTCCAGAGAATAAATTTTTCCTATCTTCCAAACCAAACCTCCCCTGGCACAACATAAGGTCATGTCCTCTTGTCCTATCACTTGCTACTTTTACATGTGTTTCTCTTGTTTTATTTTAGTTGTACACAAAAAAGAAAAAAACAACTTCTGAATGAAAATAAAGTTTTAGTGTCAGTTTTATTATGATTCTATGTTTTGACATATTTGAGAATGAAACATTATGGCTTTCCATTTCCAAATACAATTTTCCGTAATTTTCTTCAAAGATTAATCCTCTTCTTCCTGCTGCATATTCAAATGGAAGAAAATGTTTAACTTTTTTGTTTGATTTTTTTTCATCATTCAATCTGTGATTCTTTTCATTTTGTGTGTCTATATGTGAAATAAAAAAAATTAAAATGATGAAAACAGTTTTGTTCATTTTTTTTTGACTCTATGCTTTTCTATTTCAGCCTTCAAGTAAAGCAAAAGACAAAACAAAACAAAAAAGTCATACTATTTTACCAAAAAACTATGACTCAAAAATATTGTTTACAGACCTAGATTTCACAAAGTCCAGTTCCTTTAACAGACTGGCTTGAAATGTGACTTTAAAGCATCTGTATTTTTTTTCCTTCTTTGAATCCCAGCACAGTCCTTCAGAATTTGTACATATAGAATGATTAATGTTATATAAATTTATTTCTAATTTACAGCAGTAAGAGTCTCCTAAATACAATGCTTTTAATGTGATTTACACTACCATTGCTGAATCACAACCATGTCTATATTTATAGTTCACACCATCCCTGTCATTGTATGTAATTTTTTACAGTTGAATAAAAATAACAAATCCCTTCTTAAATTGTCTTATCATCATAGATCCTTAACTACAGCTATGTTAAACTAACCTTCATGGTGGCTCATGAGCCAAAGAAATGATAAATAAAAGGAACTGTAAAGTGAGTAGCTTCTTCCAAAGGGAAATATCAACCTGCACATGGAAATGTCACCAGTGCAATAACGTTTCCTGCTGCAACATAGGGCACTGAGTGGATATCAAGCAGAAATAAGACTGGTGTCTTAGTGAGGAATGGGCATGGTGAGAGGCTGTGAACAAGAAGAACATTTTGTCTCTGAGCAAAGGAGGAGAAGCTGCAAGGTGAGTGGTAAGAGCTACCCATGGAAGAACTGGACTTTCAGAGTGAGCCAGGCTGCAGACTCTTAGTTGGACCTCTGGAGTAAGGCAATTTGCATTCGTTGACATAGACAACTCTTTCAGGAACTGTTTATTTTAATTTAGACCCTGCACACTCTTCTCTGAAATCAAAAGGGCTTTTCCCAGTTGAGTTCCTGTTTCTGTAGCAATTGTCTCAGTGATGCCAATCTAAAGAGAGTAGAATTACAACAATTTCACATCTCTGTGTCTTCTGGCTCATATAGTCTCAGATGGCTTTGCTGAGCATACAGTGCCGAAAACCAGACATCCTGCAGTGGGTGCCTTGTAGCATGGGGAAAAAAAAAAAAAAAAAAAGAAAAAAAAAAAAAAGGGGGAACATGAAACCACATTGTCTTGTAGATTGCAGGTGTTTCTGCAATATTTTTCTAAATCCATGTTTGCATCTCCTATAAATTTTAACCTATGGTTTTAATTTTCCTCCGGAGTCAGGTTGATTTTGCCCAGACTCCAGCAACATGGGATGCGCATACAACCCTTGGTTCTGTGTTGGCCAGGACCTAGGGCCAGTCTGCTTTCCCCATTTGCCTCTCATGTATCCAGTCTTGTGACTTTAAGATCTTTAATTCCTTGTTATTTTTGAGGAAGTCTTGATGTTTCATTTATTGAATCTCAAAGACCATATCTAACACAGTGTCTTACTTTTATGATATTGGTCATTGTTTGGAGAGCAGCCCTTGGTGTAGTAATACTAATGAACAGACCACTCAAACATCAGAGAAAACAGATGTGATTCAAAGTATTCAGTAAACTTAGTACTTGTAAAAAACAGTAAGAAAGCAGGTGAAATATAGGGAACCATCTATGGCATTCTCTGAAACGTGTTCAGCTGCAGACTTACAAAAGAATTTCCAGGCCGAAGATACAAATCTGCACAGTAAAATTTAAACAATATTTTGTTATACGCTACATATAAGTGGCAACATACCCCAACCTCTGATCAGATGAATAAAGCATATGATTTCCTTTGCAGATGATGCTAGCAGCAACTATGAAAAAATTTGCTGGTCCTTTCCTTCTTTTCCTTTCATTAATCAAACTGTTTCAAAGGTGTGCTTAAGTGGAAACCAAAAGGGAAACCAAAACCAGCTAATGTGTCTGGCCTTACTCTCCCAGTCTATACCACATCATATTACAAAAAGATCCCACATTATGTATAACAAAAACTAACATTTTGATGTTATTCACAGGTAGAATCTGCTACCAATGTCCTTTTCACCAATTTTAATACTGAGAATCTTAATACAGAAAAACAGTTCTCTTTTCCTATGAAAGGTCAAATTCTTTTTTTTTTTTTTTTGCCTCCCTCCTTCTGCCTGTATCCCCCCACCTCCTTTGCATCTTTTCAATTTACAAAATGTTTTGGAATCATTCTGGGAAAAAAGCTCCATGAAGTATAACCACATTAGCTTGTAAAGCAAACACAAAAAAATGGCCTGTTGGTCATAAACAAGCTGTATGAAAATTTGTCATGTGCAATCTATGCACTAGATCTTATTCAGGACTGCAAGATGTGTTGGTTTGTTTTATAATGATGGACACTGTTGCCAGGGATTCCATTCCAATATAGATGTTTGTAATACACATCCTGTGTCAGTCTCTTCAGTCAGTTGTCAGTAATAGAGTTTGAAAGGCATACAGTGACAGTGTAAATGCATATGGTATATTTGAGTATTTTATTAGAAGGCCGATGGGTCCTGGATGCTAGGATACTATAAGAGCTTCCATGGAATCTGGATTTTTACCAACTTTGTCTCCTAAACTCAAAACAGAAATTAGACATACTGGGCTCCCTTTATTGTAAGCTGAGAGATATCTGTAGAACAATGTTGTGATAGGCCCAAAATAGGCTTATACATGTCTTGCCTTGCCTAGGCATGCTTTTCTGCTCCACCAGAGAGGCAAGCACAGGAAATGAACACAAAAGAATCTGGACCCACTGAGTCTGGCTTGCCCAGGGTCCTGTGGTAAGGTACACACGCTTAGCTTGTGCCTGCCTAGTGCAAGGCCTATGCTTTTCCCAAATTAGGGAAAAACGAGCTTATGGCTTTGCCTAATATGGTAAGGTTTGGCCAACCGACATCCTGATTGGCTATTCTTGTGTCCAAAGTGCAAATAATCTCGGCCCACATTGATAAAAGGAGATATGCAGGTAAACAATGTGTTTTTGCTTCCCTGCTTTGCTTCCTTGCTCTCTCTGCTGTACTAAGTCATGTTCTACTGTTGCCTGATGCAATTGCCTACTGTCTTATTATTTGCCTGGTAAACTCGACTGCCGTGAGTTACCAGGAGCAGACCCTGGATGCCTCCATGTGATTGGCCTGTGTGGTCACCATGACATCATGCTGAGACTGTGTAACATCTGCCTCTACACCTCGAAGTCCTGATTAGAATTCCTGGACATGTATACAGATTGTCCAGAAGAAGCCAGGAGAACAAGGTCAGAGATTGTCTGTGTCCTTTCCACAGAAGCCAGGAAGATCCAAGCCTCAATGTCCAACAAGACAGAGTCCCCTGAAAGTGTTTGGACACTCTCTGGACTGTGCCTAAGCCCCACAAGTGGGTAATAATAATTTGTGAATAAATGCTTCGATGCCTCTTTGTAATTCTTCATTGCCTTCTGCCATAAGCAGAAAGAGCTCCTTGAGGTCACTTACTGGGCAAGCGGCATATTGACCACAAGTGGCATTTGACCATGGGAGTCTTCTCTTTCAGTTCATTTATTGTTCAAATACTTTGCTGGTTATTGCTACATCTAGATATTATCCATAGAATGTTTCCATGACTGTGTAAGAACTGAAATATTATTAAAAATAGTGGTTGGGGGTGGCAAGAGTTATAAAACAATAAACAAATAAATAGTTTATTGTTATAAACAATATTAATTTTGGAAAAATATCATCTCACATCAACTAATTTCCCCTCCCCAACAGGTAAGTCATCTGAACTGGCTTTGACCTTTATTGCAGAATGAGATGAACTTCTTTGTATGTTTCTCCCCACTGACCATGAAAACAAGCCTCAGGTGATTAGCTTAACACTTAGATCTCAATTCAGTTGCTTAAACACAGACAATGGGCTATTCAGGCCAATCTCTAGCTTCTGGATGGAAGTCTCACTGATACTCTGTTGTATGTGTCAGCCAGTCTTAGCTGTCTCTTATAGTCTAGAACATCTCAAGTGATGCATGTGCCTGGGCCATTGAAAATCCTGACTCAGCTAGGCTAAACTCAGTGGTTAAGGGACTTTTTCAGTAGCCTGTAAATTAGTGTCACCTTCATTGTGTTAGGGAACAACATTGGTCCTTCAGTGGATGATGGAAAAAGCAGACATCTCCCTAAGACCCTGTACCACACAGGCCAGATCTGTGTAAGTATCTTCAGAATGAAAGGATACTTGAAGTATTGTCAGATTTCTATTTTTGAGCAGCTGATTCAAGCTACTCTGTGTCTAATTTAGGTGTTTACATATAAGGTCTTAATCACTGAGTGAAATCACACCATTAACTTTTAGATTTCTAATTAGGACAGATTAATTGAAAACTAGAGGAACTTTGTGCCATTTTTCGAGCTGTCTTATGTGTTCAGTTGGAAAAGATAGTTGATCATACCAATATCTTTTGCCCAGAACTTTGATAAATTGAAGTAACTATGGGGAAAAAAAAAAACACCAACAAACAAAAACAACCCACAGAACTTTTCCTTAGCTACCCTGAAAAAACAGATGTTTCATATGAGTTTTCTGTTGCCATGAAATACAACCCAATTTTTATTTTTTTTTTTTTGGGGGTGGAAAGGGGAATGGGATGTGTGTGAGTATGCTGCTGTTTCTTGTTTTTGTATGCATTTTAAGTAATACTAGGAAATAATTTGTTTTCTTAATAAATAAAAATGGCACAAAGAATTGGTTACCAGATAAAGTTAGTAAAACTTAAAGACCACAACAACCACATGAGTGCTAAAAATGTTCAAGAAGCAAAAAGGCATATGGGACAAGACAGGACGAAAGTGGCAAAAAGCTTTCAGAAGATTGTATGAGAACTGAAAATTATCATTCTTGCCTAATTTGAGATAAGTTCTGGTTTGCTCTAGAAGAAGTCTTTTGAAAATTGATGGAGCCAAAGCCAAACAGTATTTATCTATGTAAATTGTTTATGTTCTCAGAAATATGGGATTTGATTTCTTTAAAGTGTCACATATTTTCCATTTCAATGGCTGCAAAAGATTGAGAAAGTACATCTGTTTCCATTTTTTCGTGAAAGAAACTGATACAGAGAGGGCCAAACTGAAAATGTATTTAAACTCCTACTTCCTTTTCAAATCCTCAAATAGCAATATCTTTGGAGATGTAGCTATAAAGTTTAAAAGCGAGACTCGCAGTACTCACTTTCACGTCATAATGGCCAAAAATCAATTTCATTGATTCTATGCTGGTCGTTGAGAAGAGATTCTTATTATCATGTCAAAGGCTCTGTGGGAACCATTTGAGAGTCACCCACCACCTGTACAACATTTTTGGAGGATATGCCTGCATTGCAAAAACTGCTCACTCTTTGCATTGAGATATAGCATCCCATTCACAACACTTAGTATATGATGGTTTGATCCCACCCGGAGAAAGATGAAAGGTGTCTCTCCAAAACATTGAAGTTATTGTTGAAAGAACAGTCCATTCAGAGACTCAGTTCTTAAAAGCACAGTAATGCTGAATGCTCTAGGTTTCATTTCAAGTGATAAACTTAACAGTTGCAGACAGACCTCTCCAGGAAGTAAAAGCATAAACCAGACTATAGCAATCAGCTAAGAGCTTGGATTTGTGGTGTTCTGAGGTTTTGATTTTTTTGTTTGGCTGGGGTTTTGTGTGTTATTGTTGTTTTTTCTTGTTATGGACAACAACTACATTTCAACTTATACCTTGAATAATGGAGTGGTGGGACGTATTTCATATTAGGAATTTGTTTCATTTACATGAAGGGCTTGACTACACTCTAATGCCTTGGGCTAGTGTCATGGAGGGGTATTCTGCTGCCCACACCGATTGTGGCAGAGGGGAGAAATTAACTGATGTGAGAGGATATTTTATAAAAATANTGCTGGCTTCTTCTGGATGCTCTCTCCAGGGATATGTAGGCAGGATCTCAGGTGCAGAGGGAGTATGATGCCGTGCAGTCTGAGCACGGTCTAATGCTGGCTACTCAGGCCAATCGTGTGCAGACAAGTGGGTCTGCTCCTGGCAACTTGTGGCAGTGGCGCACACCAGACAATCATAAGGCAGGGGTCATGCAATAGGATGCACGGCTGCACAGGAGTCTGAGCTCTGTAAAGGCAGGCATAAAGTGAGCCCTGCAAGTGAGTATGCAGGCAGGCAAGCAATGAGAGGGAACAAACACATAAGCAAGTGAGCAAGTGAGCTGGCTGTTTACCTGTGTATCTTTATTTATTAGATGTGGGCTGAGATTAGTGGCCCTTTGGCCACTAGAATGACCAATCAGGTTGGCAGTCAGACAACCTTACCATAATAGGCAAAAGCCAGAAGCCTGGACCTTCCAAATACGGGAATCGCACAGGCCTTACACTAGGCAGCCACGAGCTGGGCATGTTGGGGCTTACACAACCACTTTACACAATCAGGGGTCCTGGGCAGGCCAGACTTTATGGCACCAGGTCTGTTGTGCCCCTTTGTGCTCGTTATGTATTTACCCCTGGTGTGGGCAGAAAAACATGTCCAGGCAGGGCAAGGCATGAATAAGCCTATTTTTGGGCCTATGGGCTCTTCACAACATCTAGGCAACTGATGATTGTCATGTACTTTCTGAGTTCAGGCACCACATGGGAATTTGTAATGAGATCCTGTGATGGCAGGTATGGTGTGGGATTTAGTTTTTGTAAATTAATACTGTTTTTTAGTTTAGATATTCAGGACTCTTACTGCCAACCAGTATTTTTAATAATATTTTTTTTGCAACGGTCATGAAAAACATTAGACAAAGGAAAGCAGAAAATCTAGAACACTTAAGACACAACAATAATACAACAAACATTAAACCATTAGAACTGGAAAGAGGTTCTTGCAGTCAATTATACAGCTTGCCAACTAGAAGGACTAAAGAAGCTCCTTTCTGCTTAAGGCAGAGGGCACTTGGATTCAATTAGATACAGAGTTTACAGAGTTTTGCAAAGAGGCTTTTGAGTATTTGCTCACAAAAATTGTATCTCTGGATTCCCAGGGCTAACTACAGTTTCCAGACAGTTCCCAAACACTTGCAGGGAGTTCTATCAATGTCTTCTTAGTTGCTAAGGATTGTAGATCTTCCCAGGCTCTAACAGGGTGCTGGGAGAGTGGCAAACAATCTCTGACTGATCCTGGTGCCTCTTGAACTCCAGATTTGGCAGAGGTTTGCAGAGGTGGGTGCAGTCAGGATGTCTTGCAGATGTGCAGATGAGTGGAATGTTGTGCTAGCTAAGTGAGCCTAATGCACAAAAGCACTTGATGCCTACCCCCTGGTAAACTTGAGACAAGGTAAGTTTCCAGACAGACAAACCTAAAGTATCAGGGCTTGTTATTATGTGGTAAGCATAGTGTTGCAGAGTATGGCAAGATGCAACAGCAGAGAGCAGTGAGGCAGAAGCAATAGCAGAAGCACATTAAGGCAGAGCAATGGCATAAGTACTTTAAGGCAGAGCACATTGTGTTTACCTGCCCCTCTCTTTTTACCAATATAGGCCGAGACTAATGGTTCTTTTGGCCACAGATTAGCCAATCAGAATGGCACTTTGCCAAAACCAACAGTATTAGGTAAAACTAGGGCTTGCTTACCTTTATTCAGGCAAAACACAAAGAAGTGTATAAACACATGCAAATATCCTGCTAATAATTTTGAGGGGACATGGAGGAGACTAGAAGGCCCCAGGATTTTGTCTTCCTTTCCCACGGTTGCTTATTCCATCAGCAGAAGAGAGAGAGCAGAAAACATGTCTGGACAATTTAGGATATGTTTCAGGCCTATTCTGGCCTTCCATGGCAGATCCTTGCAGTTCTAAGCTTAGACAATCCCTTGGAAACAACTTCCTGCAATATAAAATATTCAATTCAGTCAATGCCCCATTTGGACACTGAAATAAATGCTCTGACCCATCTTAAGTGCTTTGCTCAAGGTTATCTGAGAAGAGTTCAATGGAGCCTGCAAGTAAGCCCAGATCTCTGCTTAACTCTATCTATAGATCCAACCATTTTCATTTCACGCAACATAACAGGGATTTGGAAAAGTATACTAAAACCTTGAAAAATTAATAGATATTAAAATCATTCTGTATGTGTTTGGAACCTTTTCACAGACTTTACTGTAGGAATACACATATATATTTTTTAAATCACAAGAAAAAATGTTAAAAATCTATAGAAATCTCTCACTAGGTCTTAAAGTAAGTACAGATTTATATTAAATATTGTAGAGATACATGCAGAGGGTTAAAAGCTTAGTAGGCAGAATTACATCTTTTGCAGGTATATGATTTTGTGTGATGTTAATTGGATAGCGGGGAAGCATAAATGAGAAACACAATGTGTGTGCACTGATATTTTTTCTTGAAAAAGGAATTCTACAAATTCCAATCTCAGCAACCCAAAATCAAAGAGCCTGAGAAGGAGAGAGAGGAAGGAAAAAACCCCAAACCAATAAGAACCACAAAAAATCCTTACAGTAATGCACACAGAAGAGAGGGCAATCAACCAATTGTGTCTCATTTCTTCAGAAAGAAGATTAAATTATTTACCAGTGATTTTCAGGTGAAAGAGCCTGGCAATGGAGCTGGAGGTCTATTTGGCCCTAAACTGCTGCAGATTACCTCATCTTTATAATTGTCTATATGATCTCCTGATATCAGTCAAGTAGAAGGCAATTAAACTTTATATGTATCAGTCATCTGCAATGATATAGACTGAAAACATACAAGTTATGATTTTTATGCAGTCTTGGGGCAGCTTAAGTTCTTGTGATGGCTTGGGAGTTACCCACCCCCCATTCTTATGTAATCAGTCAGACTAGACTCAGACATCTGGAAGTTAAGGAATGAAGCTTTATATTCACAACTTAGCACAATATACAAATATTACAAATATGTACAGCTATATAGAGAAATATACAAGTTAAAAGTAATACAGAAACACAACTGTTAAGGAGGGGTTTGAATTTGGGTTAGGAGTGAATTGTAATGAGGCTGATGTAAAAATTATNGAAGTGCCACCTAAAGTTTAAGCATAAACTTTCACAAACTCAAGAAAGAAGAGTCAGTTTACTCACTGGTTAATAAGAGTCTCAATATTTGCGATCCAAAAGCATAAATGGGAAAATATAGTTGCGGCCACACAGTGGCCTTCCACGTGGTAGTGGTAATGGTGTGACAGAGTTTTGCTGCTTGTTCAGTTCAGGTTGAGCACATCATCTGAGAAGGCCCACGGACATGAGACAAGTCTTCTGTTGCTCTCAGGAAGTCATCAGAGTGGTCAGCCATCTGGGCAAAGCAAGATCCAGGCTTGTGGGCTGGAGCAGACTGATTGAGTGCTGTGTATAACAAGGAGTTGGCCCTTGGGCTGGCAAGGCAGGCTGGAGCAGTGGACTGGCAGGTCCCGGTGTCACAACTCATTGCTAGGCCATTGCTATGTTACTACCTATACTTGGGCTCAGCTGAGCTCAAGTGGGCAGCTGTATCCCAGCCTAAGGGCAAGCTATTTTCAGTCCCTTGGCTCGATCAGGCAGGGTCATGGCTGTTGGTTGTAGGCAAGTCCCCAACTATGCACCATGCAAAGTGTCATGGCACACAGAGGCACGTAAGGCAAATGTGTAGTAAACAAAGAAAAGCAGCAGCATCAAACAAGCAAGTTTGCTAGGTTTTAAGCACTTTAACGAGCATCTTTGACCAATAGCAACAAATAAAACCATCTCTAGAATCAATCCTGAATTATTTCTCAAAAAAAAAAAAAAGATGCACATACCTGGGATTGTGACCTGTGTTTACCACAAACAAAGCAAGCTGCAAAACAAAGCCAAATACGGGCTCTGTAATAGACTGAGAGGAACCAAGGCTTTTTTCTGCTTTCCCACTTCTTCCACCCAGGAAGAAGGAGCAGGAAGGGGGATCAAGGTGGGTATTCAGACAGGTGTTTAAGGCATATGATGGTTATGTATTCTAGGTATAATCTGGACCTTCCACCACAATGACAGCCCTCCCAGAAATAAGAGTCCACAGGAAGGGCTCCCAACCACTCTCCCACCTTATTTCCACCCCTCTACCTTATCCCAGAGTATGCCTTACAGTCAAAACGAGCTGGAAGGATTGGCAAGGGGAGTTAGAAGCAGAATTAATTGGGTTACTATCATGGAGGGGTATTCTGCTGCTTACGCCAATTGTGGTGGAGGGGAGAAATTAATTGGTGTGAGATGATATTCTATAGAAATATATAATTTATTAACTTCAGTATTCTGAACTCTCACCACCCCCAACCACTCAACTTTAATATTATTTTGGATCTTACACAGTTATGGAAGACATTCTAGGAATAATACCAAACAGAACTTGTTAATTACTAGCAAACATCCAAACTATAAACAGAGAGAGGAAATTTCCCCACAGTCAAATACCACTTGGGGTCAATATGTTGTTTGCTTCTGCTCTATGGCAGAAGGCAGTAGAGAATTATAGAGGCATTAAAGCATTTACTCACAAATTTTGATTAATTATCAATCAACATCCAGGGCTGCGTCACAACCTATACAAGTGTCCAATCTTCAGGAACTCTGCCTGTGGACTTTGAGGCTGGAATTCTCCTGGCTTCAGGGGAAAGAAGAACCTTCCTAGCTTCTGGGGAAATTGCAGACAGTCTCTGACTTGTTCTCCTGGATTCTTCTGGATGCTCTGTCCAGGGATTCTTAGGCAGGACCTTCAGGTGCAGAGGGGGTACGATGCCGTGCAGTCTCAGCATGGTGTCAAACTGGCCATACAGGCCGATCGCATGCAGACAATCCAGGGTCTAGTCCTTGTAACTCACGTCAATGATAAGGCAGTGGGTGTGCAATAGGGTGCACAGCTGCACAGGAGACTGAGCTCCATAGATAAAGGAAGGCAATACAGGATCTAGTCCTGGTAACACACCGCAGTGGTGTGCAGGTGTGTATGGCTGACTAGGAGCCCATGGGAGATTTGTCTCTACAGAAAAGTAGATACACTGAGGGTGAACAATCAGGTAGGCAAGTATCAGCAAAAGGCAGTGCGGGTGAGTCTAAGCCTAATAATGAGAGTGAGCATGTTGTTTACCTGTGTACCCCTATTTATCAAATGTGAGGCGAGATTAATGGCCCTTTGGCCACCAAAATGACCAATCAGCTTGGCAGTTAGCCAAACATACCATAATAGACAAAATCCACAAGCCCGGACCTCCCAAATATGGGGATAGCATTTGCCTTGCACCCACTAAGCATGAGCTGGGCGAATGGGCTTATACCACCATGTCACACAATCACATTACACAACCTGGACCCTGGACAGGCCAGACTTTATGGCACCAGGTCTATTGTGCCTGTTTTGTGTTCATTTATGTGTTTACTTCTGGTGTGGGCAGAAAAACATGTCCAGGCAAGACGAGGCATGTCTAAGCCTATTTGGGCCTATGAACCTTCCACGAAAGTTGCACAGCAAAGGCCCAGGGAGACAGCACAGACACTAACAGGCACATGCTGTCTTATCTATATTTGTGTTCTTGTTTTTATACATCTCAGCAAGCCTATGAGTGAGGTAGACATCACTATTGTCTCCTTTTCAGTTTATAATTTTTCTCACTAAAATATTCCAAATAGCCTCAAACTAGCACAGTCTACCCCTGTCTATTTCACACAGAGTTTTGCTGAGAACTACCTGATCTAATCTAAAACAATATTTACAATAATGAATAGTGCAATTTCAGTTCACACATCTTTCCAGCTATCTCAGATGTAGGTGAATCAAAAGCTCAGAAAACAGCAGTTTGTCTCCTCACAGATGAGATGAGAACAGGGACTCACAGGCGACACTGGGTCCTTGCTCACGTATTGTACTCTCTCATACATTCTGTCTTATCAGATGCCAGGTAGTACCTAGAACAGAAAACTCCTAACAGCTTGTATTATACAGTCTCTGAATTTAAACTCTCTCAGCTAAAGTTAAATTCCTCAGGGGAATACACTGGATTTCACCATTCTCCTGCATTAACCATTATGTATGACCAGGAATATCAACAGAAACCACCCCTTGGACAAGTTTCCTTTCGCTCAAAGTGAAAAACATCAGAACATTTTTTTTCTTAACAGATTCTTTTCACATACAACAGGAACTTTATCATCATCCACTGTTGGTACCAAATTTGATTGTGCAGCTCCTGCTCTGTTTACAGAACCTCTACTATTTACAAAACAGGTTACTAAATGTTTGTTCCAGTTTTTCAAAGTTCCACCCGTCATGGCTTTTAAGGTGGTTTTCAGAAAACCGTTGTAGCATTCACTTTTCCCTGAAGCTGGAGCATAGTAGGGTATGTGGTAGAAACACTCAATACCATGCCCTTTGGCCCAGTTTTTCACAAGATTGTTCTTGAAATGAGTGCCATTGTCTGATTCGAATCTCTCTGGAGTTACACGTCTCCACATGATATGTCTTTCCAAGCTAAGAATGGTGTTACGTGCAGTAGGTTTCCAGCCATCTGGTGGTTGCCTCTACCATCATTAACACATACTGCTTGCCAGAACAAGAGGGAGGTAAACTGATGTAGTCAATCTGCCAGGCTTCACCATACTTGTACTTAGACCATCTCTCACCATACCATAAGGGTTTGATTCGCTTAACCTGCTTAATAGCAGCACAAATGTCACAGTCATGTGTGCCTTGGTTGATAGCATCCATGGATACGTCAATTTGCCTATCGCGTGCCCATCGGTATGTTGCATCTCTGCCTTGATGTCCAGATGAATCATGGACATGCTGAGCTAGGAACAGTTCACCTCGGTGTTTCCAATCAAGGTCAAAATCACAGTTTGTATCAACTTGACAAATTCTAGCACCTTGATCTGCCTGCTGGTTGTGTTGGTGTTCCTCAGTGGCTCTGCTCTTAGGCATGTGCGCGTCTACATGCCGCACCTTCACTGGAATTCTCTCCAGTCATGCATCAATGTCCTGCCATAGATCAGCACACCAAATAGGCTTTCTTTTCCACTGCCAACCATTCTTTTCCCAGTATTTTAGACAACCCCAGAGAGAATTGACTACCATCCATGAGTCGGTGTAGAGGGAAAGGGTAGGCCAATTTCATGTTCAGCCACATCAAGAGCAAGTTGGACAGCTTTTACCTCAGCAGAAGGTAAAAGACCTTAAAGATCATCAAGTCCAATCAATTAATGTCACACTGACAAGTCCTTGACTAAATCAAATCCCTCAGCACAATCCCTCCTCACTATGAATCACTATGGCTGGAAAGGACCAAGTTCTCCATATCTTGCTTCAGTAACTCTCTTGGTAGGACTC
>WAAF01002554.1:0-204943 GCA_013400475.1 Tricholaema leucomelas
GCTAGCTAGGCTCAAACTAGCACACCCAGGCTCCCTGCCAAAATCAGCATCGTCTAGGGCAGGCCACACAAGAACACATCCAGACACATCCAGCTTGGCTCTAAAAGTCTCCAGAGGAGACTCCACGACTTCTCTGGGCAGCCTGCTCCAGGCCTCCATCACCCTCACTGTAAAGAAGTTTCTCATCATGTTGAGGTGAAACCTTCTTTGTTCCAGTTTGTATCCATTGCTCCTTGTTGTATTGTTGTACAGCACTGAAAAGAGATTGGCCCCCTCTACTTGACACCCACCCGTCAGATATTGGTAGACATTGATCAGATGCCCTCTCAGATTTTTCGTCTCCAGACTAAAGAGCCCCAGGACTCTCAGTCTCTCTCCACAGGGCAAATGCTCCTGTACACAGTATTGCAGGTGTGGTCTCACCAGGGCAGAGTAGAGGGGGAAAAGAGCCTCCCTAGACCTGCTGGACACTCTTTTGTTGATGCACCCCAGGATGTCATTGACCCTCTTGGCCACAAGGTCATGTTGCTGGTCCGTGGTTGTCTACATGGTTGTGCTGCCCTCTTACAAGCATCCTTCTCTTTCTTGAAATTGTATTTTTCCAACAGCATTTTGCATCTTTTCTTCAATTAGAGTGGACAAGAGACTCATGCAATGCTAGAATATAAATGATAAATATTATTAATTCAAGTTCATTCATGATTAATGCTTCTCCTTGTGAGTGAGAACACAATTAGCTCTGCACCTTCCCTTTTTGTAGTACTGGAACACAGGAAAAAAAAAAAACCTTCCACTGTCTTGCATGCCAATTTTATTTATGAAGTATGTTGTTTATGTTTTGTATAGCTATTAAGTGCTTACTTGCACTGGCATCTGTGTGTTCACTTCTGGTGTAGGATCTCATCACATTACGTGATTTATAACTACAGAGAGATAGAGGCCTACAAATTGCTTCTAGTGGGAGCTGGAAACAAAGCAAGAAGCTCACAGAGACAGTATGAAGAGGTATAACACCACCAGAGCTTAGGGATCATTATTGCAGATTCCCTTAAGGAACAGATCTTCCCCTACTCACCTTTTTGTGTCTTCCTGCCCTAGAATTCTCACTGCCACTCTTGGCTGCAAGAAAAGTTCCCTGAAAACATGACAAAACCCTTTTTCATTGTGAGGGTGACAGAAGACTTGAACAGACTGCCCAGGGGGCCTGTGGAGTCTCCCTGTCTGGAGACATTCAAGACCCACCTGGATGTAATCCTGACCTGCAAGGGGGCTGGACTGAATGAACTTTTGAGGTTCCTTCCAGCCGCTGACATTCTGCGATCCTGTGTGATTCTGTGACTCTGTGAAAAGGCACCGTTCTCCTGGCCAGGGTGGCTTTTGTGGAGGCACACTGATTACAGTGAATACTGCAAGATCAGAGCACTTGTGTAAGGATACTTAAGATCCTCAGTAGTCTTTGTCTCCTGGGCAGAAGTGTGGTGTGACATTTTCTGTGACCAGGTACTGTAAAAAAGGGAAGGCTACATTGACTTGGAAATGAACTCACAAATGGTGGAAACGAGAAAAAAAGTGAAATACATGAATGAAAGATTAAAATTATGTTTATCAAACTAATCCTTAGTAGTTTTCACTCTCTTTTGCTAGGCAAGCATTAAGCTAACATGAATGGTTTCGTTTCTCTGCTCTTTTGTGAGACTGAGGCTCCTGCCATGTCTCCTTCTGTCCTCTCTCTATGCAATCCCACTTCTCTGCCCCAGCAGGAGACTTTTCTTCTATGCCATCTCAACACTCATTTCTTGCTTAATGAATCTTTCTTTTCTCCTTTGTTTGGAAGTGAGTGCAACATGCTACTGATGTGGGTTATTTCATTTTCTTCCTTCATTTCTGCCCAGTTACAGGATTTGCATTTCTAAGAAATACTCCAATTAGTATATTTTCCTGCCGTAAGTCTACTATATAAGCTTGATTAAATATTGTGTTGTATAATGAGAAATGCATTGAAAGTATCATCAAAGATACATTATCGTGGTCTAGATGTGAGTGTTATATGCTTATTCAGTAATAAGAATGTTTGACTCCTAATGTGCCTCATATCTGCAGGGTGTAAACTCCTCCTTGAGCATTTGGTGTTCGCTTCACACAAGAGAAGCTCTAGTCTGAGTTACCCCTTAGTGATCAACACTGCCAACATCTTGAAATGGCCAGACCAAATATAACCAAGTTCAGTTTGGACCTCAGAGAGCAAAGAAGGTTTCTGAGAGGCAGGCAAAGTCAGTGTGGGATAGGTGGCTAAAAAAAAAAAAAAAAAGAACAACAAATAACACAGGGAGTTTTTCAAGGAGATTTTTGTGTTCGGATGCTTAAAAGTAGGTCAGGCCTGAAGGAGATGTCCATCCACACCATGCCAAAATTTCTACAAGGCATAAGCAATAGTCAAACGTATTTTAGGATCCTTTGTCAGAAAAATCAAGACTGAGGAGTGGCTGTCCAAGCAAAGCTCTCATAACAGCTGAGCAATAGGCTTTACAATGATAAGAGTTGTCCATGGGACAACTTCTGCATGGGCCAGAAAGGTGTTCGTGTGGCCAAGAAGGCCAATGGGATTCTGGAGTGCATTAATATGTGTGTCCAGCAGATCAAGGGAGGTTCTCCTTCCCCTCTACTCTGCCCTAGTGAAGCCCCACCAGGAATACTACATCCAGTTCTGGGCTCCACAGCTCAGGATGGACAGGGATCGACTGGAGAGAGTCCAAGGGAGGGCTACAAAGCTGCTGAAGGAACTGGAACATGGCCTGATGAGGAAAGGCTGAGAGCCCTGGGGCTGGTTGGTCTGGAGAGAGGACTGAGAGGGATTCTAATCAGTGCCTATAAATATCTGAGAGCTGTGGCCCAGGAAGGAAGGGACAAGGACAGCCTCTGCTCACTTGTGCCCTGGGATAGGACAAGGAGCAAAGGATGGAAACTGCAACACAGGAAGTTCCACCTCAACATGGGGAAGAACTTCTTTACTGTAAGGGTCCCAGAGCACTGGCACAGGCTCCCCAGAGAAGTTGTGGAGTCTTCCTCTCTGGAGTCTTTCCAGCCCTGCACCGGATTCTCTGGTCCTGCTCTGGCAGAGGAGTTGGACTTGAAGATCTCCAGAGGTCCCTTCCAACCCTTAACACCCCGTGATCCTGTTAGAGCTGTGCAGCCTTGAAGTGGTAGGTGATGAATGATCTCACTTTTGATGGTGACATGGGCAGGCTACTTTACTTAAATACAGTAGATACTGTCTTAAATGATAGCTAGTCTTTTCCAAATGGCTCTGTAGGAAATGTTTGGATATCTTTCTTTGGTTGTGCACACCTGGCTGGCTGTGAACAAAGGTAAGCTGGAATAGCTCATGACTCATCTCTTCACCTCAATTAACTAGAAGATCAACAAGGCAAAAATAATGTCATATAATTTTTTCTTAGGTAATAGCGAGGAGAAAAGACCGTGTATGGAAAAAACGCTGGGTTTGGAAGCTTGCTTTTTATTCCCTCTTCATAAGAGGACTGCAGAATTGATGCTTATGTCCCATTTGAGTCATAGAATCACAGAATGGTAGAGGTTGGAAGGGGCCTACAGAGACCATCGAGTCCAACCCCCCTGCCAAGAGCGAGATCACCCAGGGTAGTCTGAACAAAAATGCATCTAGGTGGGTTTTGAAAGTCTCCAGAGAGGGAGACTCCACAACCTCTCTGGGCAGCCTGCTCCAGGGCTCTGTCACCCTCACTGTAAAGAAGCTTCTCCTCATGTTGAGGTGAAACCTTCTATGTTCCAGTTTGTATCCATTGCTCCTTGTCTTATTACTGTGCATCAACGAAGAGATTGGCCCCATCCACTTGACACCCACCCCTCAGATATTGATAGACATTGATCAGATTCCCCCTCAGTCTTGTCCAAACTGAACAGCCCCAGGTTTCTCAGTCACTCTCCATAGGAGAGTTGCTTAAGTCCCCCAGTCATCCTCATGGCTCTCCATTGGACTCTCTCCAGCAGATCCTTGTCTCTCTTGAATTGGGGAGCCCAAAACTGAACACAGTATTGCAGGTATGGTCTCACCAGGGCAGAGCAGAGGGGGAGAAGAACCTCCCTAGACCTGCTGTACACACTTTTCTTGATGCACCTTTCACAGGCTGCTCATCATATGATGGAGATTCACCACTACCAAAGGGCTTCTGTACCTTCTTGTGTGAGTATTGCACAGATTTGCTTTGCAAATCCTTCAAGCTGCCATCTGAATTGGGGATATTTGTTCTAGAATTTACCACTAAGTAGGCAGCAAAGAAGGTTTCTGAGAATAACAGACTTCAAGTGGTGTGCATATCTTTGTCTCTGCAGAGGGAGAGTGATTCTGCAGTTGACAGAAACCCAGTCCTGTATGTTCTGATTTTAAGTGGAAGAAAAGAAAAGCAGCAGCACATTCCCTAGCTCAGTTAACTCCTGGAGCAAGCCCCACACAAGCAAGCTTGTGGCTCAGAATGCTGTGCAAGGTTGAACTCAGTGGGGAGTGGGAGCGAGGGAAAGGAGGGCAGATGGTGAAGTGAGGAAGGAGTGATGTCCAGCACTTACTTAGGGGAGGGCTCCCCTGTCTGTCAGAAGCAGCTGCAGGCATAGAATCATAGAATCATAGAATGGTNACAGAGACCATCGAGTCCAACCCCCCTGCCAAGAGCGAGATCACCCAGGGTA
Source organism: Tricholaema leucomelas (assembly GCA_013400475.1). NCBI lineage: Eukaryota > Metazoa > Chordata > Aves > Piciformes > Lybiidae > Tricholaema lacrymosa > Tricholaema leucomelas. The sequence continues at coordinate 4,717 of WAAF01002554.1, forward strand.
GTCTGAACAAAAATGCATCTAGGTGGGTTTTGAAAGTCTCCAGAGAGGGAGACTCCACAACCTCTCTGGGCAGCCTGCTCCAGGGCTCTGTCACCCTCACTGTAAAGAAGCTTCTCCTCATGTTGAGGTGAAACCTTCTATGTTCCAGTTTGTATCCATTGCTCCTTGTCTTATTACTGTGCCTCAACGAAGAGATTGGCCCCATCCACTTGACACCCACCCCTCAGATATTGATAGACATTGATCAGATTCCCCCTCAGTCTTGTCCAAACTGAACAGCCCCAGGTTTCTCAGTCACTCTCCATAGGAGAGTTGCTTAAGTCCCCCAGTCATCCTCATGGCTCTCCATTGGACTCTCTCCAGCAGATCCTTGTCTCTCTTGAATTGGGGAGCCCAAAACTGAACACAGTATTGCAGGTATGGTCTCACCAGGGCAGAGCAGAGGGGGAGAAGAACCTCCCTAGACCTGCTGTACACACTTTTCTTGATGCATCTTTCACAGGCTGCTCATCATATGATGGAGATTCACCACTACCAAAGGGCTTCTGTACCTTCTTGTGTGAGTATTGCACAGATTTGCTTTGCAAATCCTTCAAGCTGCCATCTGAATTGGGGATATTTGTTCTAGAATTTACCACTAAGTAGGCAGCAAAGAAGGTTTCTGAGAATAACAGACTTCAAGTGGTGTGCATATCTTTGTCTCTGCAGAGGGAGAGTGATTCTGCAGTTGACAGAAACCCAGTCCTGTATGTTCTGATTTTAAGTGGAAGAAAAGAAAAGCAGCAGCACATTCCCTAGCTCAGTTAACTCCTGGAGCAAGCCCCACACAAGCAAGCTTGTGGCTCAGAATGCTGTGCAAGGTTGAACTCAGTGGGGAGTGGGAGCGAGGGAAAGGAGGGCAGATGGTGAAGTGAGGAAGGAGTGATGTCCAGCACTTACTTAGGGGAGGGCTCCCCTGTCTGTCAGAAGCAGCTGCAGGCATAGAATCATAGAATCATAGAATGGTTTAGGTTGGAAGGGACCTCAAGGATCATCCAGCTCCAACCCCCTGCCACAGGCAGGGACACCTCCCACTAGAGCAGCTCGCCCAAGGCCTCATCCAGCCTGACCTTAAACACCTCCAGGGAGGAAGCATCCACAACCTCCCTGGGCAACCCGTTCCAGTGCCTTACCACCCTCACTGTAAAGAACTTCCTCCTAACATCCAGTCTAAATCTCCCCTCTTCCAGCTTAAACCCATTCCCCCTCGTCCTAACATTACTAGACCGTGTAAATAGTCCCTCCCCAGCTTTCCTGTAGGCTCCCTTCAAATACTGGAAGGCCACTATAAGGTCTCCTCGAAGCCTTCTCCTCTCCAGGCTGAAGAGCCCCAACTCTCTCAGCCTGTCCTCATAGCAGAGGTGCTCCAGCCCTCTGATCATCTTCGTGGCTCTCCTTTGGACCCGCTCCAGCAGTTCCATGTCCTTCTTGTATTGGGGGCTCCAGAACTGCACACAGTACTCCAGGTGGGGTCTGACGAGAGCAGAGTAAAGGGGGAGAATCACCTCCCTTGCCCTGCTGGCCACACTTCTCTTGATGCAGCCCAGCACTCGGTTGGCTGTCTGGGCTGCATGTGCACACTGCCGGCTCATGTTGAGCTTCTCGTCGACCCAGACCCCCAGGTCCTTCTCCTCAGGGCTGCTCTCCAGCCATTCATCACCCAGCCTGTATCTGTGCCTGGGATTGCACCGACCCAGGTGCAGGACCTTACACTTGGCCTTGTTAAACGTCATGAGGTTGGCCTGGGCCCACCTCTCCAGTCTGTCCAGGTCCCTCTGGATGGCATCCCTGCCCTCCAGCAAGTCAGCTGTGCCACACAGCTTGGTGTCATCTGCAAACTTGCTGAGGGTGCACTCAATTCCTCTGTCCATATCACTGACAAAGATGTTAAAGAGCACTGGTCCCAGCACTGACCCCTGAGGAACACCACTTGTCACCGGTCGCCAGGTGGACATTGTGCCATTGATCACCACCCTCTGCATGCGACCATCCAGCCAATTCCTTATCCAGTGAGTGCTCCACCCATCCAGTTTGTGCTTTTCCAGTTTGGTGACCAGGATGTCATGTGGGACAGAGTCGAATGCCTTACTCAGGTCTAGGTAGACGACGTCAGTTGCCCTTCCCCTGTCCATTGCAGCTGTGACTACATCATAAAAAGCCACCATGTGGCAGGCTGCTTGGCATTCTGCAGTGCCAAACATCCTGCCAAGTGCTCCCCAGGCAGAGATTGCACATTGCTAGAGGAGGTAAAGAAATGCTATGGCATAGCCTCCTGAGCCCTCTTCCACACGTGTTCACATCAGACAGTAATAAACAAATATATCTCATAGTGCTTGTGATTAAAACTTGAAGTAGTAGTTACTTCTGGGAGCACAGATGAAAGGAAACTGCCTGCTATACTAGCAAAGGAAAATATTTTCTTATCCACTTGTAACTGCTGTCATTGACAATAAAATTGCTTGAAATATAAAATTGCTTGAAATATAAAATAATGGTAGTGTGTTGCCTACCGTGATGACAACATTAAGAGATTTTGACCTTTAGTGCACTTTAATGGGTGCTCTGCAAAGGAACTGACACTTCCATTTATTAACTTATAATTGTCCAAAAGAAATCCTGGCTTTTTTTCCCCTCCCATTAGATTGAAGCCTAGTATATGTTAATGGTGCTGGCTCTTTTCCTGGCCTGACAACTAGACAGCTCTTGTCAGCTTTTAAAAGTTATTCCCTCATGAAAAGTATACTTCTACTGGTTATTATCCCATAATGGCCTTGCCACTCATCTATTCCGTGTTCTTTAATTCTGACATCAAAGTTTACACTTAGCATTGCCCCCTGACAAGAGAGTGTTCTGCAGTGACTAATGATAGGTCAGCACTTGCTTCGTTCAAAGAGAATGCAAAAGAATTAATCCCAGCATTTCAGTTTGCAAGTGCCTGCCTGGGGCTCTTGCTTTACTGAGGCTCAGGTATTTACTCTTCATTAAAGAAATGAGGTTGTACAGTAAACTGATTTATTAGCTCTACCACCCAGTGCTCTTGTCTCATTGAATCTCACACTGTGCAGGACTAGAGCATCTCAGGGTTTCTAAAAAGAGCTGGCTAATTAACACTGATGTGGTACAGGATGTGATGATACTTCAACAGGCAGCACTTCTCCCTTTGAGGAGGTATTGGAGTAATATAATTACATTGCTGGAGTTGCTGCCCTCAAGATAGAAAATCAAGACCTTGACCACCATGATAATTGAAGACTACTTTCTTAGGAGTGAGAGTGGTAACTCCAGTCATGCTCTGGCCAAAATCCAGGCAGGTAATTAGATTCTGTTACATTAATCCCTCCTGCAGCTTCAGCTGATAACAGTAGCTTCTGTTCTTCCCATCCTCACTGTCCACGGTAATTGGTGTGCACCAGCAGACAGCTGCCACCCTCTAAGTCAAGAGTTGGTGCGTTTCATGATGAATGACGTGATGCAGGTGCACTCTTCAACCCCAGCACCTGGAAAAGAATAAAAAGCAAGTGGTAGACTGCCGAGTTAATTGCTCTCAAGGTCTGGGTAAGGAAAAATACTTTTCTCTGTGTTTGTATGCTGAGGTCACCAGAAATCACTGGGTTCTGCATTTGCATTACGTGCCAGGGGCTGAAAGGTGCCATCACACTGATGCTAAGAATGCCACATGGAAGTAAACACAAGTTTAAGGTGATGTTTTTACTTCCACTTGCTGAAAAAGCCACGGAAGAATAACATTTGGGAGCGTTGGTTATGTTTTGGTTGTTTGTTTTCTGGTGACTACACTGATGTACTCCAGAATCTTAAGATTTCTTCTCTGAGCTGGAAGATGGTGAAGTTACAATCCTGTGGGAAACATACAACAACTGGGAAAGGCTGATAAAATGTTCCTTTTCAGGAGGCTGACTGTGAAGTACTGTTATGGAGGCAGGAATTCATTAGGCTGAGTCAGGAATTTATAAAAATAGAGTTATTTTATTTTCCTGAAAACCTGCCCCCAAAACTATATACAGAAGATAATTTAGATTTAATTAACAGGTTCTTTCTTAGTTGGTTGAGAATATCTACACAATAGGATGCCACAAGTAAACTTGACTAATTTGAAGTCAGGAGTTGGAAAAGGCATGTGCTATTAAATATAGCGTTCCCCACTATCAAATATGGCTGAGCCGTAAGCTACTCGTGACAGGGTGTGCTGGCTTGAAAGAAGGACGATTCAAAGGGCTGTCATGTGGTCTTTTCAGAAACCTTCAGGGTTGCTAAGAAGCTATGCAGCTACACAATGGAACGCTTAAGGTGAAGTCCTTGGGTGTCTTCAGAGCGAGAAGAGGCTCCGTGTGTAGAAGCTATCCAGGAGGGGGGAGAACTCCTCCAAGCAGGCACACCAAGGCGGGAACACAATCCAAAGCGGGGACGAACTCCATGGCAGGAGCACCCCAAGGCGGGAACACTCCAAGGCGGGAACTCCTCAATATTTACACTTTTCTCAGACAAAGAGCCGAGTTACCACTTCCTAGGCGTGAAAAGCACACAGCCAATCCTCAGCCGAGTCCAGCGTGGGCCCGGCACGGGGCACTCCTCGTGCCGGAAGGGTCCCCATGCTCCCCCCCTTCACGCCTGCAGGGCAGGGGTGGGGGAAACAGGTCTTTTGACACCTTTTTCCTCTCCTATTCAAACCACAGAGGGAGAGGAAATTTCTGGGGTACACGGGACCTCCAGGACAAGTACAATAGGCTTTGTTAAAGATGGTTAAATTAACGGTTTCACTACATCCAAGATCTTCCAGACTGAAAGGCAAAACTATCAAAACCATTAGTAATTAGGGTTTCATTTTCATATTCCAGTTGGGCAGAGCCTGGAAAAGCAAGCTGCCAACTGTCTTCTCAAAAAGCAAGGACTATAAAGATCAGTTCTTAGAAATATGTTTATCAACTCAGATTCTCTGTGCTGGTTTGAGGCTAATTGGAATATTTTAATGAGAGAAATTAGACCATTGGTTGTGAAAAGAAAGTAATAATGAAGTCTATATATTCATTGGTTTGATGAGAGGGCTAAAAAGTTATAATGTAAACAATCTTCCATTACATTTTCTTGGAATGTTGCCCTATTCATTTCTCCTTTGATGTACTCTAATATCTCTACTCTGACCTCTCCACTAATAACTAACACATAAGCTTTGTTAACTTGCTTTTTTGGTTTCTGGCTGGGAAGGGAGACCATTGACCCATTTCACTCTGAAATAGGTCAAGAACTGGCTGAAGGCCTGCGCCCAGAGGGTGGTGATGAATGGTGCCACATCCAGTTGGCAGCAAGTCACTAGTGGTGTCGTCCAAGAATCAGTGCTGGGCCCAGTCCTGTTCAATATCTTTATTGATGATCAGGACCCGGAGATTGAGTCAGGTCACAACATTAGTAGATGAGGGGCGAGCAACTCATGTCATTTACCTGGGCCTGAGCAAGGTCTTTGACACTGTCCCACACCACATCCTGGTCTCCAAGCTGGTGAAACATGGGTCTGATGGGTGGACCACTAGAAGGATAAAGGACTGGCTTGATGGATGCACCCAAAGAGTGGCTGTCAATGGCTCCATCTCCAAATGGATGCCAGTGGCAAGTGGAGTCCCTCAGAGATCAGTCCTGGGACCAGTAATGTTCAACATCTTTGTCAGTGACATCAACAGAGGCATTGAGTGCACCCTCAGCAAGTTTGCTGACAACATCAAGCTGTGTGGTGCAGCAGACAAACTACAGGGAAGGGATGCCATCCAGAGGGACCTGGACAGGCTGGAAAGGTGGGCACAAGTCAATCTTATGAGGTTCGAGAAGACAAGTGCAAGGTCCTACATCTGGGTCAAGGCAATCCCAAGCAAAAATACAGGCTGGGCAGTGACTGGCTAGAGTAGAACAGCCCTGAGGAAAGGGACTTGGGGTTGCTGGTGGATGAGAAGCTCAACATGAGCCAGCTGTGTGCACTTGCAGCCCAGAGAGCCAACCAGATCCTGGGCTGCATCAAGCGAAGTGCGGCTATCAGGTCAAGGGAGGTGATTCTCCCCCTCTACTCCACTCTGGTGAGACCCTATCTGGAGTACTGTATCCAGTTCTGGAGTCCCCATTTCAAGAAGGATGTGGACGTGCTGGAGCATACCCAGAGAAGGGCCACCGGTATGATCAGAGGGCTGGGGCGCCTCTCCTATGAGGACAGACTGAAAGAGTTGGGGCTGTTAAGTCTGGAGAAGAGGAGGCTCCAAGGTGACCTTACTGTGGCCTTTCAGAATCTGAAGAGGGCCTACAAAAAAGCTATTTTTAGGGTATCAGGTAGCGACAGGACTAGGGGGAATGGAGCAAAGCTGGAGATGGGTAGGTTCAGGCTGGACGTGAGGAGGAAGCTCTTCACCATGAGAGTGGTGAGAGCCTGGAATGGGTTGCCTGGGGAGGTGGCTGAGGCCCTATCCCTGGAGGTGTTTAAGGCCAGGCTGGATGGGGCGCTGGTCAGCCTGATCTAGGGTAGGGTGTCTGCAGGGGGGTTGGAACTAAATGATCCTTGTGGTCCCTTCCAACCCTGACTGATTCTATGATTATATGATCAGCAGTAATTTTGCAGATGACACCAAGCTAGGAGCAGGTGTCGATCTGTTGGAGGGTAGAAGAGCCCTGCAGAGGGACCTAGACAGGCTGGATGGGTGGCCAGAGGCCAGTGGGATGAGATTTAACAAGGCCAAGGGCATGGTTATACACTTTAGCCACAACAATCCAAGCTACAGACTGGGGACAGAGTGGCTGGAGAGCAGCTAGGAAGAAAGAGACATGGGGATACTGGTAGATAGTAGCTGAACATGCGCCAGCAGTGTGCCCAGGTGGCCAGGAGATCCAATGGCATCCTGGCCTGGATCAGGAACCGTGTGGCCAGCAGGACAAGGGAGGTTATTTTTCCCCTGTAATCAGCCCTGGTCAGGCCACACTTTGAGTACTGTGTCCAGTTCTGGGCTCCTCAATTCAAGAGAGATGTTGAGATACTGGAACATGTCCAGAGAAGGGCAACAAAGCTGGCAAGAGGCCTGGAACACAAACCCCATGAGGAGAGGCTGGGGTTGTTTAGCCTGGAGAAGAGGAGGCTCAGGAGTTACCTCATTGCTGTCTACAACTACCTGATGGGAGGCTGTAGCCAGGTAGGGGTTAGTCTCTTCTCCCAGGCAACCAGCACCAGAACAGGAGGATACAGTCTCAAGTTGTGCCAGGGGAGGTATAGGCTGGATGTTAGGAGGAAGTTCTTCACAGAGAGAGTGATTTGCCATTGGAATTGTCTACTCAGGGAGGTGGTGGAGTCACCGTCCCTGGAGTTGCTCAAAAAAGGATTGGCTGAGGCACTTTGTGCCATAGTCTAGTTGATTGGCTAGGGCTGGGTGATAGGTTGGACTGGATGATCTTGAAGATCTCTTCCAACCTGGTTGATTCTATGATTCTATGATAGAGTGGGAGAATAGAAGGGGGTAGCTTTGAGCCCTTCTGGGCAGTTTCTTTGTCCAGGAGGGAGTTTGTTTTTCTGTATTATTTCTAATTTTTATATAGTTGTAAATACTTGCAAATATCATGTGTGCGTGTATATGTGTATATATATATATATATATACGCTTGTAAATTTTGCCATGCTGTAAATATAGCTTCATCTTATTTCCAAACCATCTGAGCTGGTCTGGTAAATTTCAAATCCATGGGGGGTGAGTGTTCCTAAGCCATGTCAGTTCTCCCACAGAGTGATAGGAGTTAGAAGGGACCTCTGGAGTTCCTCTAGTCCAACCATCCTGCCAGAGCAGCTTCACCTAGAACAGGTTGTGCAGTATGGCATCCGGGAAGGTTTTGAATGACTTGAGAGATGGAGACCTCTCTGGGCAGCCTATTCCAGTGCTCTACCACCTTCAAATAAAAAAGCCCGTGTCATATTTAGATTAAGTTGTGATTTAGATTGTGCCTGTTACCTCTAGTCCTGTTACTGGGCAGTGCTGAAAAAAGACTGGCCCATCCTCCTATTACTTTTAGAGTGAAGACTAAGCAAACGGACAGCACTTCCATCATAAACCCAGCCCAGAGGATCATTACAAAAGAGCAGAAATAGTTGAGGAGCCATAGAAAAGGCCACATCAACTGATTAAAATGTGAATGGACATTTAATAAAACATGGCTTAGTGTTTCCTAAATTTCACACCCCATTGGCCATTTATTTGCTGCTGGTGTGTACAGTTAAGCTCTTCCATCATGTGTCAATGGTTTGAGAAGTACTCCAGAGCAGGAGCTGAAGCAGGAGAGGCAGTGTTTTCCATGATGCTCAGCAGAAATCTAGGCACAGATTACAGCTGTGCTGTGCACAGGATGCCAGATGGTGTCTGGAGGGTCAGTAGAAATCTCAAACAGAATAATTTATTGATAGTGATAATGCCCCAGGCAGAAGTGAGTCTTCACAGCATCAAAGTGACAGGTGCTTTTTTGTAGACACACAAGATTTGTTCCACAACAGCTGTTAAAGGAGGGAAGCAAGAGAAAGCTGCGTATCGGCTTGTAAGGGTATGAGGCTGCTACCTATCCTTGTCTCAGGGTTCTTCCTTTCAGAAAACACTGGGTTTACTTTCACTGCTGAAGAGTGCTGGGGACTTTCGCTGCTGAACAGACTGTTGTGCTTGTGCTAGCTGTCTGCACAGTGGCTGAGGGAAGGCTTTGAATATCTGATGGGACTTCAAGTATCCACATTCAGGGTTATATTCTCACACTTCTCTATCACTTACCCACTGAACAAAAGCTTTACATTTTAATACTGCTAAATACTGATGTTTTAATACAAGAGATAGTTAAAACTACTGTAGTGGGTTGGGAACTTCCCCCCTCCCCCAACTGAAGTTTACCACACCAACTCAGACAGCTTGGAAGTAATAAGAAACTATATTTGCAGCAAAGCTAAATTTACAAGCATATATACACAATATATTTACATGTATTTACAATTATATACAATTTAGAAGTAACACAGAAATCCAAACTTCTGCCCTGGACAAAGAACGTCCATAAGGGACCCAACACTATTCTCTCTCTCCCTAGACAGAAAACCAGCAGCAAGGCTCACCTGTTATCTGTTATCCAAGGTTAATGAAGAGACTGGAGAGAGAAGAGAAGAGAGAAGTGAACAGATCCAGCACGCAAAAGCAAAGAATAAATAATTGTTTATTCTTTGGCTTCTTATGCCTTCTAGCAAACCAATGAAGGATATAAACTTTATCATTATTTTCTTTTTACAACCGATGATCTATTTTCTCTCATTAGTGTGTTCCAATAAGCCTAAAACAACTACAACTACACAGAATTATTTAACAGTATTTCTATTTTGTTTTAGTGCCCGTTTTTCAGTGCAATCCCCAGTATACATTTTGGAAGGCTCTTGGTAGAAAAGATGGTTTTCTTTCACAGAAATGTCTACTTGAAATTTTCACTTAGGATCTGGTTACCCTCCTTAAATTTTACATTCGAAAAGTGCCGACACCTAGTGTAGGGTGTGAGTCCAGTGCATATGTACATGCAGTTTCTGCAGTGCTACACATTAGTAAGATTTGATGAGAATAGAAATCACTTTTCAGCTTGCTAAAAACAAGTAGCAGATACTTTATCATAGAATAGTCTGGGTTGGAAGGGACCTCCAAAGCTTATCCAGTCCAATCCCTTCTGCAGTCAGCAAGGACATCCTCAACTAGATCAGGTTGCCCAGAGCCCTGTTGATCCTCACCTTGAATATCTCCAGGCATGAGGCCTCAACTACCTCCCTGGACAGCCTGTTCCAGTGCTCCACTATTATCATGGTAAAGAACTTACTCTTAGCATCCAATATAAATCTTTTCTGCTCTAGTTTGAAGCCATTGCCCTCGTTCTGTCACTGCAGGCCTTCATAAACAATGTCTCTCCAGTCTTCTTGTGCTGGAAGGTAGGTTGCTATTAGGTCTCCCAGGAGCCTTGCCTTCTCCAGGCTGAACATCCCCTAGCTCCCTCAGCCTGCTCCAATACCCTGATCATCTTCATGGCCCTCCTGTAGGCCTGCTTCATCAGGTCCTTGTCCTTCTTGTGTTGAGAGCCCCAGAACTGCATGCAACACTGCAGGTGAGGTCTCATCAGAGCAGAGCAAAGTGGCAGAATCCCCCCTTTAGGTCTATCTTCAGTGATCTTTCAGCAAGTTTGTTCTTTTGAAACAAACTGCTACAATCTGAGCAGTGGGATCAAGAAAGAGCTTTAGTTGTCTGCTGGCAGCTTATGCAGGGAAGTGATTTCTCAAAATTTGGAAAGGTCCTAACTGCTAGCACTCTGACATCCTATGAGTCCAAGGGCAGGTTTTGATCCACAAAATGAGCTCTGGCACTGCTGCTGCAGGATAGTGAAGTGGCTAGTGGTCCTGAACAAAGTCAGATGTTTGCTGCTCCATTTGAACAAATATTTTAAATTATGAAACTGTGAACTGTTCTCTTGCCATGTGCTCTACAAGTACCTGAAAGGAGATTGAGGTGAGGCTGATGTTGGTCTCTTCTGAAAAACTAGCAATAGGATGAGAGCAAATAGGCTTATGTTGTGCTAGAGGAGGTTTAAATTGGACATGAGGAAAAATTTCTTTACTGAAAGAATGGTCAGGTTTTAGAACAGGCTGCCCAGAGAGGCGGTGGAGTTGCTATCTCTGGAGGTGTTCAAGGAGTCTGTAGATGTGGCATTTCAGCACATAGTTTGGTGGCCGTGGTAGCTGAGTTATAGCTTTACTTGATGATCCTAAAGGTCTTTTCCAACCTTACTGATTCTGTGATTCTATGATCTATGGCTTTACTGCCTAGCTTGTCCTCACTCATCAGTATCTTTCTGCCGCTCTAACAAGACAAAACAATATCATATGGGTCATAAAGATTACAGCACTTTCTAAATATTCTCAGATCAGAAATCAGATCAAGTATCAGTACTGGGCAATGTTTTTCATGGCAGCTGCTTCTCACTAACTCGATTTTACAGGCAGAGCTTAAAGGACAGGCTATTTTGTTTTGCAATTTGGACCATACAGTAAGTCCCAGACAGAGACAGAAATGATGTATAGGTCTCCTGATTGTATTTATTTGAAGCCTATTTGGCCATGCTTTCCTTTAATTACAGATGTGCTCATCACCCCTTGCACCACGCATTCATGTGCTAATGTAGCCTAGTATTGGGACACAGTGATAAGGACAGAGGTTCTTCTAGCATGCACACTGCATAATAGCAATAATGCCATTCTCTGCTGAACCATGTGCTTTTGCTGGCACTAGAGGACATTTTAATGTGTGTAGATTTGGGTTAAAGGTAGAACTGTAAGGCTTTATGTGCTTCTGTGGTTGCACCCTATACAATCAGGCAAGAAAGAGTTTTGAGGGATGACAATTTGATTAATGGCTTCAAGACTTTCATAAAGGATGAGTCCTTTTGATGCCATTAAGAGAATTCCAACAATATAGCCAAGATCTGCAGAGGAGGAAAAGAACCACTTATATAAAGTTGTGTTCTTCTAACTTTCCCTAAGCAGGGAAAAAAGGTGGGGAGCATGTGGCAGAGAAAGACAAATGTCTGACAGACTTTTTCCTCTCCCAGTCCAGAGGGCACTACACCATACTGCTAAGAAATCATGGAACAGCAATGTGGAAACCTTAACGCAGGTTTACGAGTTGTCTGCTTTGAAGGATGTTGTGAGGACTGAGAGCAGATATCTGAAATATTTAGATTTCTATGGGAGATGTTTTGGAGAAAACAAAGGAATTCTGGTAGGATAGAAGGAAACAACAAGGTTTGATTTGAGATTTGTAGTTGACAAGGTTTAAAAGAAAAAAAAACCCTCCTGTGAATCAAGACCAGAAAAATACGGTCAGCACTCAGGAGGTTCTCCAACAAATTGAAGCTGGATAAAGATCCTTGAATCATAAAATGGTCTGGGTCGTAAGGCACCACCAAAGGTCATCCAGTCTGTGATAGTTTGGGTGTTACCCACCCCCTCCCCTCCCCACACTTTAGAAATCACCCAGAGTAGACTCAGCCGCCTCTGGAAATTGAATGANCAATTATATACAGAAATATACAAAGTAAAAAGATAATATTCCCAGAAACCTGAGTCCCCCAGGAGGGGCTCCCAAACACCTCTTCACCTTCCCCCTACCCCTCTCAACCTTACCCCAGTCCCAAGGAAGAATGGAGATTTGGCCAGGGGCGTTAGGAAACAAAGTGGATTATTTAAAGAAACAGAGGGTGAGGTTAGAAGAGAGATACAGCTCCAAGCTTACCAGCAGCAGAAGTGCTTATCTATGTTTTGATTGTTATTTTTATACATCTCAGCAACCCTATGAGTGAAGTAGACATCACCATTGTTTTCTTTTCACAGCCTGTACTCTAGTCCTTTCCAAAAAAACATTCTAGCTAGCTTCAAATTAGCACACAGTCCAATCCTCTTTACAGTCAGCAGGGGCATCCTCAACTAGATCAGGTTGCCCAGAGCTGTGTTGAGCCTCATCTTGAATGTTTCCAGGGATGAGGTTTCAACTACCTCTCTGAGCAACCTGTTCCAATGTTCTACTAACCTCATGGTAAAGAACTTTTTCCTAGCATCCAATCTAAGTCTGCTCTGCTCTATTTTGAAGCCGTTGCCCCTTATCCTATCACCACAGGCCTTTGCAAACAGTCTCTTTGCAGCCTTCTTGCAGGGCCCTTTCAGGTAATGGAATGTCACTGTTAGGTCTCCCTGGAGCCTTCTCCAGGATGAACACCCCCAGCTCCCTCACCCAGTCCTTGTAACAGAGCTACTCCAACCCCCTGATCACTTTTGTGGCCTTCCTGTGGACCTACTCCATCAACTCCATGTCCTTCCTATGCTGAGGGCACCAAAACTAGGCAGAGCAGAGCAGAACAGAGCAGAGCAGAGGGGTAGGATCCCCCTAGCCCAGGCTGCTAGTGGCCTTCCTTGCTGCAACCTCACACTGCCTGCTCATGTCCAGCATCCACCAGCACCCACACATTCTTTTCCTCAGGGCTGCTTTCTATCGCCTCCTCCCCAAGTCTGTACTGCTAGTGAGGGTTGTTCCAGCCCATATTGCTTTCAACTGAAAGTGTAAATCTTGTGCAAATGTCTGGAAGCTGGTCCATAAACACTTACTAATTGCTGTGGCAGTGCTTGTGTGGTGCTTGAGGATGGTAAGAAGGTTGTTTGCAGGGCCGGGAGTTCTCAAAACAGGATTATTTTTTCTAGCCTTTCTTAGAAGAGCAGGCAATGGGCTCATAGCTCTCACTAGTAGTTCTTACTAGCAACGGACTCTTGTTTGTTTCCTTGAGTTTGTTGTAGGAAAAGAGAGTAAGGCACTTTCTTTCAAACTTCCCTGAATATACAGTTCTGTTGACCTTGAGATGATAAGGCTTTCATTTTCCATTTTCTGTGGCAGTATTTTATCCAGAAATACCTTCACGTGGAGTGTAGACATTTTAAATCTGTCTTCTGCTGAGATATAGGAAGGTCCCCCTAGTTAATTGCCCCTGTTATTTATGTGCCAGGCAGGTAGCTTTTTTTTGTGGCCTACTTTTTCTTCCTTTCATCAAAGCCTAAGCGTGTAGCAGTTCAGATTTCAGAGCTCGGTGCTGTAGGCAGTGCTCTGTGCTGCCTTCCTCATGTGATGCTCACCTGTCAATCAGAACCTGTATTTGGAAAGCAGATGTATTCCTATCCTGGCTGTTGCTGTTACAAAGAAAAGGTAACAAGGATAAAAACATTTCCTCAGGAGCTACTTTCTGCCTCTGTGATCTTGGACTGAATTTGGGTACATTTTCATTCAGGAATGAGCTTTATGTTATTAGTTAATTATTGTTTTTATTAATTTCCTAGTGATTCTTAATCAAGGGCAAATTATCTCCTGAAATATTCATATCTGATGGTGGCAGGGGAATATTGCTGTGAATTCCTTTTGGATTACACTAAATCAGAAAACAGGAACTCACATGTTCAGCCAGTTCTTGAGGCTGGGCTACCCAACCAAACATCTTTCACACTTTTGTGGGTAGAGGAAGCCCACCTGCCAAGAATTTGTTGTTAGCATAGCTACAAACCTGACAGCTGACTGAAAGAGTCAGTATTGCACAGTTACCATGATACTGGCATTTAAAATCCCAGTTCTTCAAATACAAGAGCTCATGAGGCCTGCAGTGATAGAATGAGAGACAATGGTTTAAAGTTAGAGAAAAAATTAGGGCCTGGACTGAAAGAGCTGGGTCTGCTTAGTTTGAGGAAGAGGAGGCTGAAGGGAGACCTCATGGCTGTCTACAGCTACCTGAAAGGAGGTTGTGGAAAGGCTGCTGCTAGTCTCTTCTCACAGGTAAATAGTGGTAGAACAAGAGGGAATGGCCTCAAGCTGTGACTGGTCAGATTTAGGCTGGACATTAGGAAACATTTTTCCCTAGCAAGAGTGGTCAAGCGTTGGAATGGGCTGCCCAAGGAGGTGATGGAGTCACCAGCCCTTTTCCAAACAGAGTGTTTCTGTGATTCTGTGAAGAGCAGATTTAGATTGGATGTTAGGAACAAGTTCTTTACAAGTGAGGGTGGTTGAGTACTGGAACAGGTTGCCCAGGGAGGTGGTTGAGGTTCCATCCCTGGAGATATTCAAGATGAATCTGGACAGGGCTGTAGGCAACCTGATCTAGTTGAGGATGTCCCTGATGACTGCAGGGAGGGGTTGAAGTTGGGTGACCTTTGGAAGTCCCTTCCAATCCAAGTGATTCTATGGTTCTATTCCTGATCCTTCTTGGTTGTTACAGTCTTCCCAAGAAAAAGAGAGATTCCATCAAAAGTCAGCTCAGTGAATTCTTCATATAAAGGCACATGGTGCCTGTACTGGTGGTTTCATCTTTTTTGCCAGGAAGAGGGTGAAGTTTGATGGTTTATTTCTGCTCACTCTGAGGTCCATTTGGGGTCACTTTGTTGTATTTTCTAAGACAAGTATGTGCTCCAGTTGCATATTGTAGTGAAATATGCTACATGTATATTGTGTGGTTTACACACCTTGAATGCTTCTTCAGCTTCTTTGTATCTCCAAACCCACTTTTCTGAGTATTTTAAAGTTTTGTTGCTTTAGCAAGCAGTAATTGAGCACTACTGAGCCCTGGGACCTACTGTCATCCTGTCCCATCCACTTTCCATTTCCAAGGCTTCTGCTATGACCTTGTGTTTGTCCTTTTGGAGATCTATGTTACCTTACAGTCCCACTTTCCCTCAACAGCCTCCAAGCTGTAATTTACTGATAACGTAATACCTTATTAACACAGTGTGACAGATAGATCCTCACTCGACAGTTACTACTATTACAGTCTGCAAAAGCAATGCTGCAGTAGAAGACACACATAGAGAGCTGTGCTTGCTACCAACGTCTCCTACTCACAGCATTTCCAGGGGTACATTATCAGACTTACTTTACCACACATTCAGTTTACATAGTTGAAAATCATAGAATTGTCAGGGCTGGAAGGGACCTCAGAGATCATTTAGTTGCAACCCCACTGCCATGGGCAAGGGACACCTCACACTAGATCAGGTTGCTCAGACCCACATTCAACCTGGCCTTAAAAAATTGCAGGGATGAAGCTTCTACCACCTCCCTGGGCAACTTGTGCCAGTGTCTTACCAACCTCATGGTGAAGAAATTCTTCCTAACACTCAATCTGAATCTACCCACTTCTAGTTTTGCTCCATTGTCCCCAGCCCTGTTACTATCTGACATTCCAAAAAGTTTCTCCCCAGCTTTTTTGTAGCCACCTTCAGACACTGGAAGGCCACAATAAGGTCTCCTTGGAGCCTTCTCTTCTCCAGACTGAACAGCCCCAACTCTCTCAGTATGTCTCCATAGGAGAGGTGCTCCAGCCCTCTTATCATCCTTATGGCCTTTCTTTGGACGCCTTCCAGCACCTCCAGATCTTTCCTGTAATAGAGGCCCCAGAACTGGACACAGTGCTCCAGATGAGATCTCACAAGAGCACTGTAGAGGGACAGAATCCCCTCCTTTGCCTTGCTGACCATGTTTCTCTTGATGCGGCCCAGACTTTGGTTGGCGCTCTGGGCTGCAAGTGTATACGGGTGGCTCATGTTGAGCTTCTCATCCACCAACACCCCCAAGTCCCTCTCCCCAGGGCTGCTCTCCAGCCAGTCACTGCCCACCCTATGTTGGTGATCAGCATATCCACACCCCAGGTGCAGGACCTGAAGGCATAGGTTGTCTTAGGGTATTCATTCAATTTGCCTTGCAAGATGCAGTCCTCATATTGGTTTGGTTTCTGTTGTGTTTCTCTCTGAAGAGCCTCTATGAATTAAAGGTTGGCTTGAGGGTAACAGATTTTGTCTGTGCCAGTTAGTTGCAGCAGTGAGAGATATGTCAAAGTTTGCAAAGGTCCATTCTTTCTCATTTTTCATTGGTCAGATTTTGCATTTTCTTTGAAGAAGATTATCATGTTCCTGGGATAATCTCAGGCAGGGACCAGATCCTGATGATGAGAAACAATTTGTGAACAGGCGCTTTGAACAGCTCAGTGATCCAGTGTTAAACTGATAGGAGGAAGTGATTGTGATTTAGCTCTGACAGAAAGAATTAAAATTAAGAGCTTGCTTTGAGGGGATTCATATATCTCCTTCAGCCCATCAGAGTTATTAGAGTGTCCTTCAAGGATTATGGAAAATACCCTTTAGAGAGCTTGACTGTAAATATTAAATCCTCATTTTCAGTCATTGTGTGCATTGTGGGCACTGGAAAGGTTTAATATTTGGTAAGTTCATTTCAGTCTCCTGTTACAAAGGGGGCTAGTTGAATCTGAGTTTGGGGTGAAATACAATGGGGCAGATGTAAAAGTTATTAAATAATTTATTAATATATACACAGAGAATTCCCCCAAACTTACTTACAACTATCCACACAAATTTTTGGATGAGGTTAGCAGAACTATTTTACAGAATGTCTATACACAATGGAATTTTGAAAGATTTTAGAAATGTCTTTGATAGAGAATCTTGCAGCTTAATTCACCGCTTGTGAGGTTAACCAAATTCTTTTTGCAACTTGAATTACGAATTCTGAATACTCACTAGTCCTCAGTCTTAATGTCTGTGTTCCAAAGCGTATGCAGGAAAATATATAGTAGAAGTCCTGTGGTGAATTCCACGTGGGCTACGATGTGGCTCTGCTGCTGGCATGCTGTCTAAGGAGATTTTTACGGACATGGGCAAGGTCCCTCCAATGGCTTCTCAGAAGGTCATCAGACGTTCAGCTGTCTAGGCAGAGTAGGATCCAGGCTGGAAGCTAAGGTGGCCCGATATGGTGCACCAGGGGTCAGCTACCATCTCTGGGCTGGCACATCAGGTTGAGGTGGTGGGCGAGTGAAGGAACGAACAAGCACACAAGCACCTAATTCACCTATTTACCCCCTTTTATAGAACAATGACTGAGGCTAATGGTCTCTTTGGCCACAATATCACCCAATCACCTTCTGGCAATCACCCAAATATACCCAAAAAAGGAAGAACCCATAAGGCGTTCTTCTCCAAAAATGAGGGCACATGCATCTTGCACGCGATGGGGGCATGGGTCTTATGAAACCCCTCTTATGCAACCAGACTAAACCGGACTAGGGTGACCAGACTAAACCAGACTAGGTTGTTTTGGGTTTCATTTGTCCCATTTTCCTGCCTCTGGCTCCAATGCAGACAGGCAGGTAAATGTGTCTGGACAAGACAGGACATGCTCAAGCCTATTTTGTGATCTTTGGGACTCTCCACCAGATCTCCATGGCAGTTTGTCTTAAAATGGCTGAGACAAGAGAGGCTGGGAACATAACAAAATTATCATAGAATAGCAGAATGTCAGGGGCTGGAAGTGACCTCAAAAGCTCATCCAGGCCTGCTGTGGTGGTAGCCTGGTAGGGGAAACATGGGCTTATTCATGTTTGCTTACCCAGACATGTTCCTCTGCTACTACTGTGCTGTGAGAAGCAACCACAGGAGAGTGAAAGCCCTGGGGCTTTGCCTAAAATGGTGAAGCTTGGCAAAGTGCCATTTTGATTGGCTAATCTATGTCCAGTGCCCCATTAATCTCAGGCTAGATATTGATAAAAGGGATAAGCAGGTAGTGCAAGGGCTGCTGCTGCCTCAATTTTGCATCTTGAATTTGTCTGGAGAGCTTACCAGGAACAGGCTTGTTGTGGAGGGGTATTCTGCTGCCTACACCAATTGTGGTGGAGGGGACAAATTAATTGGTGCAAGATAATATTCTATAAGATAAAAATATATCAACTTCAATATTCTGAACTCTTGCCACCCCCAACTACTGAATTTTAATATTAATATATGTTATGCACAGTTATAAAAGACATTATGGGAATAACATCAAATAGTAACTATTATAATAACTGGCATACATTCAAACTATAAACAGAGAGAGATTTCCCTGCAGCTTAATGCTGCTTGGGGTCAATATGCTACTCGCCCAGTAGGTGGGCTGAAAGCTCTTTCTGCTCTATGGCAGGAGGCAATAGAAATTACAGAGGCATTAAAGCATTTACTTACAAATTCTGATTAAATATCAATCACCCTCTGGGGCTACATCACAGCCTATACAAGTGTCCAATCTTCACAGGCTCTGCCCATGGACTTTGAGGCTGGAATTCTCCCAGCTTCCAGGGAAAGGATAGTCTTCCCAGCTTCTGATGAAAGGACAGTCCCTGACCTTGTGCTGCTGGCTTCTTCTGGATGCTCTGTCCAGGGATTCTTAGGTGGGACCTTCAGGTGCAGAGGGAGTATGATGCCATGCAGTCTCAGCACGGTCTAACGCTGGCCATGCAGAGGCCAATCGCGTGCAGACAAGTGGGTCTGCTCCTGGTAACTTTGGCGGCAGTAACGCTTACCAGGCAGTGATAAGGCAGCAGGCGTGCAATAGGGTCTATGGCTGCATGGGAATGTGAGCTCCATAGATACAGGCAGGCTTAAGCATAATAATTAGAGCGAGGGAGCAAGCGAGCATGTTGCTTACCTGTGTATATCTATTTGTCAAACGTGGGCCGAGATTAATGGCTCATTGGTCACTAGAATGACCAATCAGGTTGGCAGATAGCCAACCATACCATAATAGGGAAAAGCCACAGCCCTAGACCTTCCAAATATGGAAATCACATGGGCCTTACACTAGGCAGGCACGAGCTGGTCATGTGGAGGCTTACACAACCACATTACACAATCAGGGGTCCTGGGCAGGCCAGACTTCATGGCACCAGGCCTATTGTGCCCCTTTAATGTGTTTACCCCTGGTTTGGGCAGAAAAACATGTCCAGGCAAGGCAAGGCAAGGCATGAATAAGCCTGTGTTTGGGCCTAAAGGCCCGCCCTCCACAACAAGGCTGTAAATGCCTGCACACAATCAGCCTGCATAGCCAGCGTGACATCGTGCTGAGACTGCACATCACAAGACGTCCTGTCTGCACCTGAAAGTCTTCTGCCAAGATGAGAATTCCTGGAGATACACAGATCATCCAGAGGAGCCAGGAGACAAGGTCAGAGATTTTCTGCCTCCTTTCCCCAGAAGTCTGGGAAGAATCAAGTCTCAGTGGCTGACAAGACAGAGTTCCCTGAAAGTGTTTGGGTACTGTCTGGGACTGTGGCTAGCCCTGTGAGTCGGGTAATAATAATTTTGTGAGTAAATACTTAAAAGCCTCTTCCAGTATAATATTTGTGTTTGCCACTTTAAGAAATAAGTGATCTAGTTTTGCCTGTTCCCTGCATGTATAAATTTCCAACCTGTGCATTTTTGAACCTGTGAGTAAGTTTTCTGGTGAGTTTTAATGTTAATAAACAGTTTTCATAGTTATTAACAATCATTGCCTGGATATCAAAATAAACACAGATTATTAATTTTGCATAATCCATCACACCTGCCAGAGCAGGATCACCTATACCAGATCACACAGGGACACATCCAGGTAGGTCTTGAATATCTCCAGAGAGGGAAACTCCACAACCCCCGGGTCAGTCTGTTCCAGGGTTCTGTCACCTTCGCAGTTAAAAAAACTCTTTCTCATGTTTCCTGTGCCTCAACTTCCACATATTGCCCCTTGTCCTGTCATTGGGCATCACCCAGCAGAGCCTGGCTCCATCCTCTTGGCACCCACCCTTTACATCTTTATCAACATGCATGACGTCACCCGTTAGTCTCCTCTTCTCCAAGATAAAGAGCTCCAGCTCCCTCGTTTTTTAATGTACACATAAAAAGAATATTGTGTTCTCCTTCAGTAAAGGAGGATTAGTAATGAGAATAGCAGCATGGTCATACACAGAAATTCATTGCTGGAGACCTAGTGAACTGTTTTGACCAAGGTGAAAACAGAATGAGTCACAATAAAAAACAGCAGGTCCTGGAAGGCACTGTACTGAATCACAGAATCACAGAATATTAGAGGTTGGAAGGGACCTCCAGAAATCATCGAGTCCAACCCCCCTGACAATGAAGGATCACCCAGGGTAGTTCACACAGGAAGGCATTCAGGAGGGTTTTGAAAGTCTCCAGAGAAGGAGATTACACAACTCTGGGCAGCCTGTTCCAGGGCTCTGTCACCCTCACTGTAAGGATGTTAACCTTATGTTGAGGTGAAAACTTCTATGTTCCAATTTGTAGCTGCTCCTCTGTCTTATTGCTACACACCACTGAAAAGAGATTTGGCTCCATCCTCTGGACACCCACCCCTCAGATATTGATAGACATTGATCAAATCTCCTCTCAGTCTTCTCTTCTCCAGTCTAAACAGCCCCAGGGCTCACAGTCTCTCTTCATAGGGGAGATGTTCAAGTCCCCCAGTCATCCTAATGGCTCTCACGGTTGTTGAATAAAGTCTCAAAGATCTCAGAGCTTCCCAGTGTGTTATTCATACAGAAAACAGCAAAACAGTCTCCAAATCAGCTAGACAACCTTAGCAACCTATGATGCACTAGAAAGACAGTCTTAAGAAGAATCCAATATTCCCTCTTGAAAAAGGTGTAGAGGTGACCTTTCTCTGAAAGGAATTCTTGGTGAGGAAATTATTGCTCCTGTAAAATGATTTATGGCAAATGAATACTGCATTTTCTCAATAACTTAAAGCTTTCTGGATAGAGTTTTTAAATTAGATTTTTCCTCCCTTTTTTAATTAGAATCCTAAAATGTGCAGGAGTGGGCATAAAGGTAAAGTGATCCTTAAGGAAATGGCATGTACCCATCTACTCTTTAATCTTTGTGACTGAAGAAGCTTCCTTAAGTGCTGCTCAAAATTTCCATGGTGAATTTAAAACCTCTGCTCTCCCCAAGCTCAGCAGGAGTTTCTCCATTGATTTCATGAGAAGTAGAATCAGGTCTGGACTAATTAAAACAAACACCTTGAAATTAAGAGAGTAGCATATGCCTGCTTTGCAGATGTACTGGTGCATGTCAGCTTTATCTGCTTTTCATTAGCTGCTAAAATTAATGTGATAGGCATTTCGCTTCTCTTTCTTTTGGTCTTGGCCTTCATATTTATGGAGTATTCAGCTGTTTTTTGTTGAAAGCAACAAAAAAAAGACCAACACCAAACCTTACAGCTAGCTGTAAGATCGAGCTGTTGTTAGACACATGGACAGCAGCGGTAAAATACTCAGCTATAATGCTCAGCAGTTCCACAGCCTTAAAACAATGATTTTGCACAACGACAAACCCTGCTGCCATTTAGTCAACTTTAGAAGACATATCTATCTTAAAGAGAAAAGCAATGAAAATCTTAATTCGTGCTCCATAACCTGTTTTTTGTCAAAGTCCTGGATCCTTGTTCAGCTGTAAGACGTAATGCTATCTGGATCCTACAGCAGGAGATACTGGAAATCAGCAGAAGATGCACAGGCACTGAAGTGATGTGAAATGAGACATGGGTCTTACTGTGCTGGGGAAGGAATTAATCATCACATAATGAAGCATGTGTTTGTCTCTGGCAGATACCTTCTGAAAGAAAAGCATGGAAAAGAAAGCAAAGAAATTTATTTTTCCTTCTATCACTCCAGTGTATGTTGTTTGCAGCCACATAATCAAGAGGAATTAAAAAGGTTTCCATCAACTAGAACCCACAGAATTGTCAGGATTGGAAGGGCCGCAAGGACCATCTAGTTCCAAACCCCCTGCCATGGGCAGGGACATTTTCCATTATATCAGGCTGACCAGAGTGACAGCCAGCCTGGCCTTAAAAACTTTCAGGTATGGGGCTTCCACCACCTCCCTGGGCAACCTGTTCCTGTGTCTCAGCACCCTCCTGGTGAAGAACTACATTCTAATGTCTAATCTCAATTTCCGCTATCTTAGATCTATCCCCCCTAGTCCTGTCATCACTACCCAACACCCTAAAGAGCTCCTTGTAGGCCTCCTTCAAATATCGGAAGGCCACAATAAGGTCTCCTTCGAGCCATTTCACTTTCATGTGTACTACAGTGCACAAAATATTTAATATCTAAGCCTGTAATATCTCTTTTTTTTTTTTTCTTATGATTTTGACAACAACTATGTATTCATTAGGTTTTGGATTGCATTTAAGCTCCAGTTTTATTTAGTTCTTCTCCATGAACTTACATAAGAAAATGTAACTAGAGATAGAATCATAGAATTAACCAGGTTGGAAGAGATCTCCAAGATCATCCAGTCCAACCTCTCACCCAGCACTATCCAACCAACAAGACCATGGCACTAAGGGCCTCATCCAGTCTTTTCTTGAACCCCTCCGGGGATGGTGACTCCACCACCTCCCTGGGAAGCCGATTCCAATGGCTAATCACTCACTCTGTGAAGAACTTCCTCCTAACATCCAGCCTAAACCGTCCCTGGCACAACTTGAGACTGTGTCCCCTTGTTCTGTTGCTGGTTGTCTGGGAGAAGAAAACAACCCCCACCTGGCTACAGCCTCCCTTCAGGTAGTTGTAGACAGCAATGAGGTCACCACTGAGCCTCCTCTTCTCCAGGCTAAACAACCCCAGCTCCCTCAGCCTCTCCTCACAGGGCTGTGTTCCAGGCCTCTCACCAGCTTCGCCACCCTTCTCTGGACATGTTCCAGTATCTCAACATCTCTCTTGAATTGAGAAGCCCAGAACTGGTCACAGTACTCAAGGTGTGGCCTGACCAGTGCTGATTACAGGGGAAGAATAACCTCCCTTCTCCTGCTGGCCACACTGTTGCAGATCCAGGCCAGTATGCCATTGGCTCTCTTGGGCACACTGCTGGCTCATGTTCAGCTATTATCTACCAGTACCCCCAGGTCTCTTTCTTCCTGGCTGCTCTCCAGCCACTCTGTCCCCAGCCTGTAGCGCTGCTTGGGGTTATTGTGGCCAAAGTGCAGAACCCTGCACTTGGCCTTGTTAAATCCCATCTCATTGGCCTCTGCCCACCCATCCAGCCTGTCAAGGTCCCTCTGCAGGACTCTCCTACCTTCCAACAGATCAACACCTGCTCCTAGCTTGGTGTCATCTGCAAACTTACTGATGCTGGACTCAATCTCCTGATCCAGATCATCAGTAAGTATATTGAACAGGATTGGGCTCAGCACTGATCCTTGGGGAGCACAACTAATGACTTGCTGCCAACTGGATATGGCACCACTCACCACCACTCTCTGGGCCCGGCCCTCCAGCTAGTTCTTGACACATATCACAGTGAATCTGTCCAAGCCATGGGCTGCCAGCTTTGCCAGGACCTTGTTGTTGCAGACTGTGTCAAAGGCTTTGCTGAAGTCCAGGTAGACTACATCCACAGCCTGCCCCACATTCAACAGCAGGTAATCTGATCATAAAAGGAGATCAGGTTGGTCAGGCAGGACCTGCTCTTCCTAAACCCATGCTGGTTGGACTTGATCCCTTGGCCATCCTGTAGGTGCTTTGTGATGCCACTCAGGATGACCTATTACCTGACCTTGCCAGGCACTGAGGTCAGGCTGAGAGGTCTGTGATTTCCCTGATTCCTCCCTCTGGCCCACCTTGTGGATGGGCAACATATTGGTAGCTTCCAGTCTTCAGGGACCTCTCCAGTGAGCCAGGACTGTTGATAAATGGTGAAACTGGCTTGGCCAGCTCATCTGCCAGCTGTCTCAGCACCCTAGGATGGATCCCATCCAGTCCCATGGAATTGTGAGGATCCAAGTGGTTCAGCAGGTCCCTGACTGCATCCTCCTGGATTACAGGGGGACTACAGTGGTCCCTGACTCCATCTGCCACTTCAGGATACTTTGTATCAGATACTTTATATCTACGTGTGAAGTACCCTGAGAAACTATTTCACAGTATCACAGGATGTTAGGGGTTGGAGGGGACCTCCAGAGATCAAGTCCAATGTCCTTGCCAGCGTAGGAGCATAGAAACTAGCACAAGTTGCACAAGAACACATCCAGATAGGGCTGGAAATTCTTCAGAGAAGAAGACTCCACAACCTCTCTGGGCAGCCTGTGCCAGTGCTCTGGGACCCCTACAGTAAAGAAGCTCTTCCTCATGTTAAGGTGGCACTTGCTGTGCTGTAATTTCCATCTGTTGCCTCTTGTCCTATCCTAGGGCACAACTGAGAAGAGTTTGCCCCCTCCCTCTTGACCCCAGCCCTCAGCTATTTATAAGCATTGATTAGATGCCCTCTGGGTCTTCTTTTCACCAGACCAAAAAGCCCCAGATCCCTTAGCCTCTCCTCACAGGGCAGTGCGCCAGCCCCTTCATCATCTTTGTAGCCCTCCCTTGGACACTCTCCAATAGATTCCTGTCCCTCCTGAACTAAATGCAATATTCCAGGTGAGTTCTCACTGAGGCAGAGTAGAGAGGGTGGAGAACCTCCCTGATTCTGCTGGCCACAGTCCTCTTAATACTCCCCAGGATCTCACTGGCCTTCTTGGCCACCAGGGCACATTGCTGTTCCCACAATGGCACATTGCTGACCCCAGAAGGGCACATTTCTTTCTGTCTCATGGTAAAATGATTTCAGCTTTTCTATTACAGAAGTAGAAAAGAGAGATGTGAATGTTCAGGTGCATAATATAATATGTGTCTAATACATATTTGTACACCTGAATGTGCAAGCTGCTCCAACAATTCACTGTGCAGGCTGCACAACAAACTGGACCACTCTATATGGCTCAGGAGTGCTTGTGAGCAAGCTACAGTCCTTTGTGAACATTTGCATTGCATCAATTTAACATCAGTAAACAACTTCTGAGTCAGGATCAAGCTCATCTACTCGTGACAGGAAGATTAAACAACCCCAAACTTCCCTTCTTCTGAATTAACCCCCACTTTCTCCCCAGCCTGGAATTGGGAAAGTGCCAATAAAAAAGAGAATAGTTTCACATCCTGCACAGGAGGAGAGAACCTTTGGAAGTGGGTAAGTTTTTCTTCAATTTTCCATGTAAACAAAAGGAAAAATTCTTGCCTGTCAGTGGCAGAGCAATGGAACTACCCTAACATCTTGTTGAGTCTCTGTCTCTGGAAGCCTTCAAAATCCTTTTGGATGTGTTCCTGAGTGATTAACTCAGAGTCATCCTGCTCTAGCAGGAGGGTTGTACTGGATAATCTTTGAAGATCCCTTCCAGCCCCTAGCATTCTGTGATTCTGTGACTAACTGATCCTACCTATTCAGCAGCATTGAGGGCTCCATGGACCTGCTATTTTTGCATCCTGCATATATTTATATCTGCATATATTTATATCTCTCTGTGTTAGAGTTCTTCTAATACTGAAAGACCACCTGAAGGTATGGCTGTAGTTTGTGGCAGAAATGGGAAAGAGATTATTGACAATCCGCGTGTTCCTTATCATCTGGAAGGCTTCCTATCTGTCTGACCATGTAACTGTGATTCTCTCACAAATTTGTGGAGCTCTCAATTTTTTAAGAGAAGTTTTCGATGTTGTAGCTTAAAGTGAGGTGAGTATAGGTATAGGCAAGTAGACTTAGAAGCAGCTTGCAAATTGCCAGACATTTAAAGTTATTCAAAAGCCAGCAATATATTGATGTCATTTATTAAAGGGCAATGTAGTCTCTACACTTATAAAGTTAGATGAGAGAACTCACTGCATAAAAGAGGTGGTTGGAAGGAGAAGCTGGCTTCACACAGAATCACAGAATGTCAGGGGCTGGAAGGCACCTTGAAAGCTCATCCAGTCCAACCCCCTCACCAGAGCAGGGTCACCTAATCACACAGGAACATGTCCAGGAAGTTCTCAAATATCTCCAGAGAGGGAGACTCCACAACCCCTCTGGGTAGCCTGTTCCAGGGTTCTGTCACCCTCACAGGGGAAAAAATGTTCCTCATGTTTCCATGGAATTTCCTATGTCTCAAGTTCCACCCATTGCCCCTTGTCCTGTCATTGGACATCACTGAGCAGAGCCTGGCTCCATCCTCCTGGCACTCAACTTTTACGTCTTTATGAACTTGAATGAGGTCACCTTTCAATCTCCTCCAGTCCAAGCAGCACAACCCCAGCTCCCTCAGGCTCTCCTTGTAAGGAAGATGTTCCACTCCCTTCAGTGTCTTTGTGGCTCTGCACTGGACTCTTTCAAGCAGTTCCCTGAGGTCCTTCTTAAACTGATGTTCCCAGAACTGGACACTCCCCCAGAGTAAAGAGGGAGGAGAACCTCTCTCGACCTGCTAACCACAACCCTTCTAATACACCCCAGAATGGCCTTCTGTCGCTTAATTACAAATGTTGTCTGCTCTACACAGCATGTTTTATTCTCCTTTGAGTGTTTACAGGTGTTACAGGAGCTGTGATGTATTCAGTTATTACTTTTCATTGGTTAAACTCAATCCTCTTTGAAGAAGGGTGCCAATCTATTTTGGCGTTGCAGACATTTATCTAATGAGCCTGTTGTTGCTCTCTTCATCATATCATAGGTCAAATAAAGAGGCACTAAAACATCTCAGTTAACAGGGAGGGTACTGACAGCAGTCAGGTAGTATTCAGAGAAAGGGGGGTAGCTTCTAGAGTAATCACTGAGTGCTAAGAAATGCTCATATTGCATCTCCTGTATTAAGCAGTAATCAGATTTTTTTTTTTTTAGCAAACTGAATACAAGCGTAACCCACTGTCAAGGTCCAGAGAACAGAGATTAACAATATCTCTGTCCAGAGGAGCAAGATCTGTTCTTATGGATTTCTGTGTTGTGAAATTAAGGTGCGAATGAGACCATATATCACCACAAAACTATTTATTAAAGGATAAGGATGGACAAAACAGAGGGAAAGAGGGGAAGGGGGAGAGAGAGAGGGATAAAGAGAACAATGGAGAAGAGAAGAAGGAGCAGGGAAGGAAAAGAGCTGTGATCATATTGCCCTCAGTCACAGGTTGGGGAGAGAGAGAGAGACGGGTGCGTGGCCCAGGGATGATCTTCGGTGGAGTTCGTCAGGGGTTCTTCTGGTGGTGGTCTGCCCTTGGTGGTCTGGCAGAAGTGCCACTGGTGGTCTGCTGTGAGTGCCACCCTTTGGCAGGCATTCCTCCTGCCTTTTGTACAGTTTTCTGCCCAGTGTCCGGCTACAGCTCCCCAGGAACTCTTCCTGTGCATTCTCATACATTCGCAGGGGTCTGGCACCACCCGGGAGAGGGCCTCCACCCCCTCCCTGGCTGTACCTGTCCATACCCTGAATACACATAGGCCTTTTCCCTTCGGGGTAGCTGAGATAGGCATCCTGGGCATTCCAGCCAGGCTGAGATCCAGGAGTTTTGAAGCCATTGCCTGTTGATTTGCATCCCTGAGCTTTAGGCCAAACACCAAGTCTGAGTCCCAGAAGGTAACAAAGGCAATCTTTATTTTTGTTGATTAGGGAGAGAGATGCAATCTTTATCTTTGTTGATGAACAAGAGAGAGGCTTTAGACTCTTACCCCCCCCCCCATAATTAACAATTAAAAGTATGTTTTATGTCACATACCAATATAGAATGTTAAAATTTAGCCACCGAAAACTTCTGTAAGTTTTAGGAGTTTTATTTTGGCAAGCAAGGAGCAGTGCTGGGTGCAGGGGAGTTTATCTCCACAGCTGCGCAATGTACACATGCAGCTGCAGGATTTTTATTTCCTGCTCAGATATATATTCGTGAAGCAGTTTAATACATAGTCAAACACTTCCCGAGGAGGTTGCAGTATTTCCTGGAACTGTTGCGCATGCGTGCTAATCCTCCTGGGGGTCTCTCTGGTGGTCGTGAGGCTGAAGTAACGAGTCTTCCTCAGGTATCTTTGTGACTCAGCTGTTTGCGTCTTCACAGTCACAGGCTTTACAGTCTCTTATCTACAATGCTCGTGGCATTTTCTGTTGTCGTTCATCCCTAGCCTTGTTCAGTTAGCTCCGACACACCCCTGTTTTGCTTATGTCCCCCATTGACAGGGGGCTATCTCTTCACAGCACTTTCTGTTATCGCTCGCGGGTTCCAACGTCTCCAGCTTAGTTAGCTCTGACACACCCTACTCTGCTGTTCTCATATTGACATATTTTCATTTTCTCATATTTTTGTATTCTGCTTTGCCATTCTTATATTGACAGAGGTACCATTTTTCACAAGAGGGATGGAATTTTTGTTTTAAACAAACCCAAAGGCCACTTTTGTGCCAGCTCAACAAAAGTGCAGAGCTAGAAGCCCACATTCCCCACGTGTATGTAATTATGACATTTTTCAAGTGCAAGAGGGAACTGCAATGGACTTCCAGTTCTAAAATGGAGCAAAGACAGGACTGGACCTGGGAAAGCTCTTAGCTAATGTAGGATGCATATGTAGGACTGAATATGCCATATCTCTGTGGTCTCAGCCTAGTCCTGCTGGCCCTGGCTGGGAGGATGGAGTGAGAGAAACTTGTGCCTTACTCTCCCAGTCTGGCAGTTTCTTCAGCAAAACTCATCCTCCCTCTTCTGATATCATCAGTTTAGCAGTTTAAGCCTTCATCAGTCACTGCACATAGCTTTACCTCCCTTCAGAGTTTCATTATCCTTGTGCCAGTTAAGCAGCATCTGCCTTCTCAGGCAGTGTGTGGTATGGAGGGGACAGTGCTCTTAATGTAATGAAAAGCTTTAGCAATGAAGTAGGAGCTGGATCCTTGTCCTGATTGCTCATCTGCTTTCTCGGAGGTTCCCACATTAGATGTCTAGGGAAACTATTCTACCCCTCTACTCTGCCCTGTGAGACCACACTTGGAATATTGTGTCCACTTTTGGGCTCCCCATTTCAAGAGAGACAGGGACCTGCTGGAGAGAGTCCAGAGGAGAGCCACGAGGATGACTGCGGGACCTGAGCATTGCCCCTGTAGAGAGAGACTGAGAGCCCTAGGGCTGTTTAGTCTGGAGAAGAAAAATCTGAGAGGGGATCTGATCAATGTCTATCAATATCTGAGGGGTCGGTGTCAAGTGGATGGGGCCAATCTCTTCAGTGATGCACAGTAGTAAGACAAGGAGCAATGGATGTAAACTGGAACAGAGAAGGTTTCACCTCAACATGATGAGAAACTTCTATACAGTGAGGGTGATGGAGCCCTGGAACAGGGTGCTCATGGGGTTTGTGGAGTCTCCCTCTTTGGAAACTTTTTAACCCACCTGGATGCATTCCTGTGTGAACTACCCTGGGTGATCCTGCCTTGGCAGGGAGGTTGGACTGGATGATCTCTGAAGGTGCCTTCCAGCCTCTAACATTCTGTGATCTGGGGGATGCTGCTGTATCTGACCTTTCAAGAGCAACTATCTCAAAAAAGGACTATGAGAAATATTTCCAGGTGTTAACACAGACATGTCATGTTCAGTGTATAAAGGGCTGTAGCAACCTGCTTATGCTGTTTGGGCTGCAGCTTTGAGTATTTCATAGTTAGGGAGCAAGAAAAGCCAGTTGGCTTTTGATGAGGTATTTCTGAAACATAAATTCATGATTCAGTGACTGCTGGGAATATGGTCATTTTTCCTGATAAAGTGAAAAGACAATAAACCAGCAAAATCTGATGGCATGGCTGTTAAATTCTGTAATTTTATACTTCCATTGATCAGAAAATGAATTTATGGTCTGCGTATTTTCAGCATTGTGAAAGTCCACATAATTTAATTGTTAATCTAACAATTGTTAATCTAACAATCTATTTTAAGGTCAAAAGCAAATTAGCATAGTAATATCTCAACTGCACTGCCCTGAAATCCCCCGATAGGCATTTTTCTGACTCTTACTGCTGTAAAAACTGTTTCCATTGGTTCCTGGTCCTATTAAAGTTGTTCCTAGACTAGGGAGATCAGCTTTGCATGGGTAGTTTAGGAAAGCATCTCTGAGTAAGCAGGTTTTCGGTGATGCCTTTGTGTTGGGGGGTTGTAAGGGGCTGGGGATGGGTGATTTTCATGTAAGGCATTAATGCTGCAAGGAATGGCTCTATCAATCCTCAAACTTGGTGCCATTTCCCCTCTGGTTTTATAAACATTGCTAAAAGTTTTGCTACTTTTCTTCGCAGTCAGTTCTGATGAAATTATATGCTCCAAGGTACCAAATTCTTTGAGGCTGTGATTTCTTTGGCTGTTTTTTCCCTCATTTTACCACCTAGTCTTGTAGTGTTCAGAGACTGTGTTCAACTTCACCTGCTTTTGCTGTCCTGAGGATGTATATTAATTAATATCTTCTCTGTGTTTTGGAAACCTATTTGTTTGAAATGCTGTTGTTCCAAGTGCTTTAATCTTGAGTTTAAACAAACAAACAAACAAACAAAACCAACATAACCAACAATCTCATTGCAAAGTGGCAGATGGTTTGTAATAGTGATGTAAGAGGTGCACATAACGCCATAATGTATCTTTGCTTTCCAGAGGCTTTGGTCTGTGAAGGTCTTCAGGTACTTGGCTCCTGCAGAAGGATCTGGGCTTACAATTCCTATATTATAAAATTCAGGGGAGAATAGGAAACTCCTTATGATGTTTTTGAAAACCATCATGCTGAAGTTAACTGTAATGTGCCAAATGGGGAAATGAAGGCAAAGGCGAAGTAACTGGGAATGGGATCCTGTTGAAAGTCCACTTAGGATTTCTTTGATTTTTTCTGATGAGTACTGTCCATGGCAGGCCTGGGGTCACCTGGGCTATATGCCTGTGAGTGAAATGCAGCCACATCTGAGTGTGGACCCCATGTGGTCTTCTTATGCATAGTTTCATTCATGCATAGGTACAGAGGAGCTGGTAAAATCTTTCTATTCACTTGGACTTGCATGCCACAGCTCAGCATAATGTAATGAGTGTGCAGTAAGGCTTCCAGACTGACTTTGTTAGAAAAAGGTGGATTTTTTCTGCTTCAGGCCCCGTGCTACAGTTAGATATGTTAAAGCAATTCAGCTTTGGCCTGAGCAAAAGCAGCCCAGTTGCAAGTCCCACATCAACACTGAGGAATCAGAGTAAGGCTTCACCTTGCTCAGGGGAAGTCATTTGCAAAGCAAACAGTAGTCTGTGCCCAGCACATCTAAAGTGGCCGTATAGTGTATCAGGGTAATGATGAATGGGTTTAGCACTCTTAGAAATGTCCTTTAAGTATTCATTGTGAGCCCCGTTTGTTGAACTCTGCTTGCTGGGACTTCACACATTTTGAGCTGGATCACAGGCAGAGCAAAATACAGGAGGTAATCCTATCTAGATACTGTATCACTGCCTGCTAATTATTTGCTGCCTGATCCATGGGAAAAAATAAACACAACAGGCATTAAACCTGAGGTTAGCATTAGTGAATAGTTCTGCCACATGGAAGAACATTAAACCTTAAGAAAAATGTGCTTTTTAGGAACAAAACACACGAGGCTTTGAAGTGCGTACCATTTATTTTGAGCAACTTTTAGGCTGGCCTCATGGTGCTTAGCTTCCATGAAAAACAATGCAATCAAACTCAATGAAATAGAAACAGAAGACAGCATAAATGCAGAGCTAACAATCACTGCCGTGGCAAAGTTCAGGAAGGGAATGAAGGGGATGGTAGTTGATCAGATGGCCGAACAGCAACAAATGGACAACAAGGACAATATCCAAAAAAGCAGAGGCGTATGTTGGCTCACATAGATGGCCTTATATGTTTCACACATAGTCACAGATTGTATCTGGTTGGAAAGGACTCTCAAAGGACACCTCCAGCTAGATCAGGATTCCCAGGGCCACATCAAGTCTCATCTTGAATCTCTTCAGGGATGAGGCTTCAACCACGTCCCTGGGCAGCCTGTTCCAGTATTTTACCACTCTCATTATGAAGAGCTTCCTCCTTATGTCCAACCTAAATCTACTGTGTTCCAGTTTAAAACCACTGCCCCTTCTCTTATCATTACTAGACCTTCTAAGCAGTCTTCCTATAGAAACGCCTTTCTTGTAGGTCCTCTTCAGATATTCAAATGTAGCTGTAAGATCTCCTTGGAGCCTTCTCCACTCAGCTGAATAGCCCAATTCTTTCAACTGTCTTTGACGAAGAGGTGCTTCAGCCCTCTGATCATCTTGGTAGCCCTTGTCTGGATAAACTGTGGCAGGTCTGTATCTCTCTCATTTTGGGGGTCCCATAGTTGGACACAGGTGAGGTCTCAGCAGAGCAGAGGGACAGAATCCTCTCTCTCTTGACCTGCTGGTCACACTTCTTTTGATGCAGCCCAGGATGTGATTTTCCTTCTGGATTGCAAGTTGTGGTGGTTTGGGTGTCCCTCCCCACCCCCCACTTTAGAAATCACCCAGACTAGACTCAGCCGGCTCTGGAAACTTGAATGAAGCTTATATTTACAGCTAGCACAATGTACAAGCAGATATTTACAGTATATACAGACATATACAGAAATATACAAGGTAAAAAGGTAATACAGACACAACTCCCCTCCCAGAAACCTGAGTCCCCAGGAGGGGTTCTCAACCACCCCCTCACCTTCCCCCTACCCTTCTCAACCTTACCCCAGTCCCAGGGAAGAATGGAGGTTCGGCCAAGAGGATTAAGAAGCAAAGTGAATCAGCCAAGAAGCAAATGGAGTGAGAGGTTAGAAAGCAAGATGGAGTTCAGCCAGCAGCCTCAGCTCCCCAGCAGGCAAAGAGCTGAGAGCACAGTCCAGAGTGAAGTGCCCAGCGAAGTGCAGAGCAAAAGTGACTTTATCTAATGTTTTGCTTTTCCTTTCTACATATCTCAGCAAGACTGTGAGCGAAGTAGACCTCACCATTGTTTTCATTTCTCAGCCTGTTATCTAGTCCTTCTCGGCAAAACATTCTAGCTAGGCTCAAACTAGCACACAAGTGCCTGTTGCTGGTTCATGTCCAGCTTCATATCCAACCTGGATGCATTCCTGTGTGTACTACCCTAGATGATCCTTCTTTGGCAGGTGGGTTGGACTTGATCTCTGGAGGTGCCTTCCAACCGCATAATATTCTGTGATTCTGTGATTTTCATCCACCAGTAACGTCAGGTCCTTTCCTGTGAGGCTGTTCTCAGTGTCATCACCCCCCAGTCTGTATTGATATCGAGAAGTGCCTCAAACTAGGTTTAGGAAATAGCGTGTTTTGGAAACTGCCAAATCAGGCCTCTAAGTTGCACCTGGTGCATATTTTGTGTCTTACAACTGAGAAAAGTTCCACTTCTACTGATATATTCAGTGAATAAAATCCTCAGGAGTTCCTGAGCTATAGCCAGTGGCATCCTGGCCTATATCAGGAATGGTGTGGCCAGCAGGACCAGATAAGTCCTTCTGCTTCTGTATTCAGCACTGGTTAGGATACATCTTGAGTACTGTGTCCAGTTCTGGGCCCCTGAATTTAAGAAAGATGTTGAGGTGCTTGAACATATTCCGAGAAGGGCATCAAAGCTGGTGAGGGGGCTGGAGTACAGCCCTGAGAGGAGAGGCTGAGGGAGATGGAGTTGTTCAGTCTGGAGAAGAGGAGGCTCAGGGTAGACCTCATTGCTCTCTACAACTACCTGAAAGGAGGTTGCAGCCAGGTGGGGTTGGTCTCTTCTCTCAGGCATCCAGGGACAGAACAAGAGGACATAGTCTCAAGCTGTGCCAGGCAGGTTTAGTCTGGATGTTAGGAAGAAGTTCTTCACAGCAAGAGTGCTTGGCATTGGAATGGCCTGCCCGTGGAGGTGGTGGAATCACCATCCCTGGAAGTGTTTAAAAGGAGACTGAATGAGACACTTGGTGCCATGGTTTAGTTAATTAGAAGGTGTTAGCTGATAGATCTTTTCCAACCTGGTTAATTCTGTGATTCTGTGATTCCAGCCAGTCTGTTGTCTCTACCTCCCCACTGTACTTCACAAGCCGAAACAGCAGACAATCAGCCAGCATGAAAGGAAGAAGGAAGTAACAGAGCAGCCAGAAACAAAGCAGGAGGCAGCCCAAAGAGACAGAAACAAAGTTGTGCTGCGAAATATGAGATATTCAGCAGTCCAATGAGATGAGATAAACTTATCTTGCGTTATACTGTGTCCAACTCCTTAAACCATCTGTACCCTAGACTGGAATTGTCTGGAAAACCAGGAATAGCCTTAAAACTGTAACCACTTACTGGAAAATAATTGAAACCAGAGAGTAGTGCTCATGGTTGCTTTCTCAGCATGTTTCTACCGGTATGTCTCTTGGAATTAAATAGTCTGTTAAAGAAGCATTACCTTCATGAAAATGGCAGAGGCAAATTCAGCATAGAAATGAATGATGCTGTATGAGGGATATTTTTAATGTGAATAGGAAAAAAATCACAAATGGGGCAAAATAAAAAATTGAGAAGGAACAGGGAAATGGTGTAAACTCCAACATGTGCCTGCCAGTGATGAGAAAATCTCTCAATACCCTTCAAAAAGTTTAAAGTTGGAATTACTGCTATTACAAATCCATATGGCTCTTGTTCATGGGCAGCCATTAGCTCCTGGGTATTAAAAAAGGGTAAAGTTACTGTATTCCTCTCAGAATCATCACAGTATTACCAAGGTTGGAAGAGACCTCATAGATCATCAAGTCCAACCCGTTACCACAGAGCTCAAGACTAGACCATGGCACCAAGTGCCACGTCCAATCCTGCCTTGAACAGCTCCAGGGATGACAACTCCACTTCTCTCAGTGAAGAACTTTCTCCTCACCTCAAGCCTAAATTTTCTGTGGCGTAGCTTGAGGATGTGTCCTCTTGTTCTGGTGCTGGCCACCTGAGAGAAGAGAGCAACCTCCTCCTGACTGCAACCACCCTTCAGGTAGTTGTAAACAGCAATAAGGTCTCCCCTGAGCCTCCTCTTCTCCAGGCTAAACAATCCCAGCTCCCTCAGCCTCTCCTCATAGGGCTTGTGCTCGAGGCCTCTCACCAGCCTCGTTGCCCTTCTCTGGACACATTCAAGCATCTCAGTGTCCTTCTTAAATTGAGGGGCCCAGAACTGGACACAGTACTCAAGGTGTGGCCTAACCAGTGCCGAGTACAGGGGCAGAATGATCTCCCTGCTCCTGATGGCCACACCATTCCTGATGCAGGCCAGGATGCCATTGGCCCTCTTGGCCACCTGGGCACACTGCTGGCTCATGTTCAGGCGGGTATCAATCAGCATCCCCAGATCTCTTTCTGTTTGGCTGCTCTCCAGCCACTCTGACCCCAGCCTGTAGCTCTGCATGGGGTTGTTGTGGCATGATCATTGTTGTGATCATGACATTATGATCACATAAGATGATGTCGTGTAGACTCTCAATCATACGGGGGACACACTGAGCAATGAAACAATGCACCAATGGTGTTTGGGACTTAGAGGAATAGTTTTCACTTGAGTGAAGAATTAGGAAGATCTCTGCCTTGCTGTCTTTCTGTGATATAAAGAAAACTAAATCTCCGTTTTTCACATAAGGAATCAGAGCTGTGCATTTCTATTTCCCCTCAGAGGATCAGGCTGGATATGCAATTGGATGAGATTGAACCTCAGTGTGCGCCCAACTGCTGCATCAGACACTAGTGAGAGCAGGAAATGAGTTCCTTCAAAGGGAGGATCTTTCCATTTCAGAATATAAGACTTTTTTGGCCATGACATCTCTTGAGGATGGCTTCTGAGGCAAGTCCTTTTAATGTCTTTTTCAACTGTTGTGGAGGCAGGGAATTAATGTGACCATGTCAGGAATATATGTAAAACCAGAAATATTTTATTTTCCTGAAACCCGCCCCCAACACTATATACAGAAATTAATTTAGTTTAATTAGCAGACTCAGTTTCATTGAAAATATCTTACAAAGGATACTATGGATAAATTTGGCTATTTTTAGAAGTCAGGAGATGGAAAAGGCTAAGCTATAAACACAGCTTTCTCCACTATTAATTAGGCTGAGCAGAAAGTTCAGTACTCACAGGTGAGTTAGTCTGTCTGAGAGAAAGAGCAGTCCAGATGCTTGTCAGCTCTCTCTCTTTCAAAACACATCCAAGGTTTGTTAGGCCTATTAAGCTTGTACAAAGGGTGCTTATGGTGGGAAGCCGTCTAGAGCAGGGCTGGTCTGGTCCCTCAGGAGCTTGTCCTTCACAGCGCCGGGGGCCTCTCTGCAGGAACTGCTCAGGTGAGGGAGAACTCTAAGGCGGGCACCCCAAGGTGGGAAGTACCCCAATATTTATACCTTTCTGTTATGAATGGGTTAGTTCAAATCCTAGTTTGGGGTGAAATGCAATGAGGCTGATTCAAAAGTTATTAAATAATTTATTAATATATATACAAAGATAATTCCCCAAACTTATTTACAACTATCCACACAAGTTCTTGGATGCGGTCAGCAGAACTATTTTACAGAATGTTTCTATACAATGGAAATTTAGAAAGATTTAGAAAGACTCTTTGACAAAGAGTCTTGTGGCTTAACTCACCGCTTGTGAAGTTAGCTAAATTCCTTTAGCAACTTGAGTAAAGAATTAAGAATACTCACTAGTCCTCAGCCAAATGTCTGTGGTCCAAAACGTAGGCAGGAAAATATTTAATAGATGTCCTGTGATGAATTCCACGTGGAATTGGCTGCTGGCATGGCAGGCTGAGGTGGGGGGCGGGTGGCAGGTAAGCAAGGAGCATGCAGGCAAGCAGGCACCTATGCACCTGTTTAGCCCCTTTTATAGGGTAATGGCCGAGGCTAATGGTGTCATTTGCCACATTATATCCAAAAAAGGAAGAACCCACAGGCTGTTCCCTTCAAAAAATGGGGGGTGCATACACCTTGCATGCGACAGGGTCATGGTCTTATGAACCCTTCTTGCACAACTGGACCAAACCAGATTAGGTTGTCAGAGTTCCTTTGCCCTGTTTTCCCACCTCTGGCCGCAATGCAGAAAGGCAGGTAAACATGCTCAAGCCCATTCTGTGATCCTTGGGACTCTCCACCACACTTTTCTAGACAAAGAGTCGATTTGCCATTTCCTAGGCACGAAGACCACAGCAGTCACCAGCCCGATTCCAGCACTGGCACCTGCACAGGTCACCCCTTGTGTGCCGGCAGGACCTTTTGCTTTCCCCCATTCAAACCTGCAGGGCAAGGGGGGAAAACAATTTTTTCACACTTTTCCACTCCCATTCAAAGCACTGCAGGAGAGGAGCTTAGGGTATCCAGGACTCCAGGACAGCAACAACCTAGCTGGCAGGACAACAGAATCTCAGGAGCTTGGCAGATGATGCCACACTGAAACATGACAGTGCAGATTGAAGGCAGATCTTGGTAGATTGGAAAACAGACCTGACCGGAATCTCCTGCAGTTCAGCAGTGATGAATGCTATGTCCAGCATCTTGGGCAGAAAACCCCAAGGTTTGATATTGTCTGGGAGGTCAACAGGCTCCAGAGTGACTTTGTAGAACAATAGCTAGGACAGCCTCATTATTTTTTGTTATTGTCTCAAAGAGCAATCAGGCTATGAAAAAAGGTTTTGGAGAAGCAGCAATCTAAAAAAACATTCATAGAATCATCTGGGTTGTAAGAGACCTCTAAGGGTCATCTAGTCTAATCCCTCTGCAGTGAGCAGGGACATTCTCAACTAGATCAGGTCACCCAGAGTCCTGTCAAGCCTCACCTTAAATATCTTCAGGGATGAATTTACTGGGAAACCTGTTCCAGTGCTCAATCACTCTCAATGTAAAGAACTTGTTCCTGGCATCCAATCTAAATCTGCTCTTAGAATCATAGAATCAGTCAGGGTTGGAAGGGACCACAAGGATCATTTAGTTCCAACCCCCCTGCGGACACCCTACCTTAGATCAGGCTGCCCAGAGCCTCATCCAGCCTGGCCTTAAACACCTGCAGGGATGGGGCCTCAGCCACCTCCCCGAGCAACCCATTCCAGGCTCTCACCACTCTCATGGTGAAAAACTTCCTCCTCACATCCAGCCTGAACCTACCCGTCTCCAGCTTTGCTCCATTCCCCCTAGTCCTGTCACTACCTAATAGCCCAAAAAGTCCTTCCCTAGCTTTTTAGCAGGCTCTCTTCAGATACTGGAAAGCCACAAGAAGATCACCTTGGAGCCTCCTCTTCTCCGGACTGAACAGCCCCCAACTCTTTCAGTCTGTCCTCATAGGAGAAGTGCTCCAGCCCTCTGATCATACCGGTGGCCCTACTCTGAACATGCTCCAGCATCTTCACATCTCTCTCATAATAGGGGTTCCATAACTGGATGCACTGCTCCAGGTGGGGTCTCACCAGAGTGGAGTAGAGGGAGAGAATCACTTCCCTCGACCTACTGATGACACTTCTCCTGATGAAGCTCAGGACCTGGTTGGCTCTCTGGGTTGCAAGTGCACACAGCTGGCTCATGTTGAGCTTCTCATCCACCAGCAACCCCAACTCCCTTTCCTCAGGGCTGCTCTACTCTAGCCAGTCACGGCCCAGCCTGTATTTGTGCTTGGGATTGCCTTGACCCAGATGTAGGACCTTGCACTTGTCTTCTTGAACCTCATAAGATTGACTTGTGCCCACCTTTCCAACCTGTCCAGGTCCCCCTGGACGGCATCCCTTCCCAGTAGTTTGTCTGCTGTACCACACAGCTTGGTGTTGTCAGCAAACTTGCTGAGGGTGCACTCAATGACTCTGTCGATGTCACTGACAAAGATGTTGAGCAAGACTGGTCCCAGAACTGATCTCTGAGGGACTCCACTCGTCACTGGCCTCCATTTGGACATGGAGCCATTGACAGCCACTCTTTGGGTGCATCCATCAAGCCAGTTCTGTATCCATCTAGTGGTCCACCCATCAAACCCATGTTTCACCAGCTTGGAGACCAGGATGTGGTCAAAGGCCTTGCTCAGGTCCAGATAAATGACATGAGTTGCTCGCCCCTCATCTATGAATGTTGTGACCTGTTCATAGAAGGCCACCAAGTTTGTCAGGTAGGATTTGCCCTTGGTGAAGCCATGCTGATTCTACCCAATCACCTCTTCACTATTCTTCTGTCTCAGTAGTGCCTCCAGG
Organism: Tricholaema leucomelas; assembly: GCA_013400475.1. Taxonomy (NCBI): domain Eukaryota; kingdom Metazoa; phylum Chordata; class Aves; order Piciformes; family Lybiidae; genus Tricholaema lacrymosa; species Tricholaema leucomelas. The sequence goes on from WAAF01002554.1 coordinate 44,201, forward strand.
AGGATCTGCTCCATGATCTTACTGGGCACAGAGGTGAGACTGAGTGGCCTGCAGTTCCCTGGCTCCTCCTTCCTACCCTTTTTGAAAATGGGAGTTATGTTTCCCCTTTTCCAGTCAGTGGGGACTGCACCAGACTGCCATGACTTTTGGAATAGAATAGATAGGGATTTAGCCACCTCATCTGCCAGTTCTCTCAGTACCCATGTTGAACACTTTCAGGTTCTTAAGGTGATCTTGAACCTGATCTTACTTATGATGGGCAGTTCTTACTTCCAGTCCCTGCCATTATCTTTCATGACTCCAGATGTGTGGCCTTTGCAGTGAAGACTGAGGTAAAGGAGTCATCGAGAACCTCAGCCTTTTCCATGTCACTTGTGACCATTTCACCTGTTTCCTTTCTGAGGAGGCCTACACCTTCCCTATTCTTCTTTTTACCATCCTCTCTACTTTTAAACCATTGCCACTTGTCCTGTCGCTGCAGGTCTTTGTAAACAGTCCCTCTGCAGCCTTCTTGCAGGCCTCTTCAGGTATTGGAAGGTGACAAATAGGTCTCCCCAGAACCTTCTCTTCTCCAGGCTGAACAACCCCAGCTCCCTCAGCCTGTCTTCAAAGCATAGGTGCTCCAGCCCTCCAGTTGCTCTTGACCTTTGTAAACATTGCCTCATCCTGCTCAGGCTGGTCTACATTAATGACAGAAATGACTGTAACAAAAAAAAATTCTAGGTTATCTCTTAACCTAGCTAACCTGTCTCAAGCATCTGTATGTATTTTGGTTCCTCACTTGAAATGTATGCATTTACCAAGTGGCACATTCAGGCCATGAATGCTTACAGGAAAGTAATTTTTATTAGAAATATTAATCATCTCTCTTTTTTTTTCTTCTGTGCATTATATGACTATGCATTACAGAGGCTGAAGGAACTGAAACAGAGGGAGTTTGCTCGAAACGTAGCATCGAAGTCACGTAAGGATGAAAGGAAACAGGAAAAAGCCCTTCAACGTCTGCACAAGCTGGCTGAGCTAAGGAAAGAGAGAACGTGGTGAGTACGGACCTGCTAAAACAGAAAAAAATACTTCTAAGGAAGCCCTCCGCTTTTAGCTGGTGCTGCAGAACGTGGGGCTGTCGAAGGCCCTCGGCTGGAGCCCTGCTCACACGTTTTGGAAGCAACTTGTGTGCAGTAATTTGATTCTGACTATATGAAGAAATGAATGTTTAACATTGCTATTTCAGTGGAGCAAAAATGACATATATTTTTAAGTTAAAATAGAAAAATGTGTTTCATATATATTTCATAGAACCAGGCACATTAGTTGAAAGCTGAGTGAAGTAGGTCATGTATTTGAAGGCTGCCACTACTCCATTGACAAGGTGAGGAACACAGTCTGTCTTTCTAGTATGTAAAACACCTCTGTGATTTAGCTTTCAAACTGCTCACCTGGGAAATGTAGGTTTAGATTTCAGGGAAATCCAGAAATCTAGGTTTAGATTTCAGTAACTGGGTTTTCTTATATTAAAGGATGAGTGCTGCAGTTCAGAGAATCATGGAATGGGTTTGGTTAGAAGGGACCTGAAGATCACCTCGATCCAACTCCCCTGCCATGGGCAGGGATGCCTTACACTAGAACATGTCACCCAAGGCCTCATCCAGGCTGACCTTGGACACCGCCAGGGAGGGGATATCCACAATCTCCCTGGGTAACCAGTTCTAGTGTCTCACTACCCTCACTATACGGAATTTCTTCATAACTGCCAGTCTCAATCTGCCCTCCTCAAGCCTCAATCCATTTCCCTCATCCAATCACTCCAAGCTTGGCACAGGATGTGCTGGGTTCCTGGACATAAAAACCCCTCCAGGGCCCAGGTTATGTGTTACACAGCTGCTGAAAGTGCTGGGAGGCTTTCTCCTCATTGATTCTTCAGGTGATTTATATGACATGAAGGCAGATTACTCTTGAAGGGTCTTCAAGATCTCAGCCCACTTTGTCTGTCATCTTTAAAGATCCCACGTTGATTTTTGCAAGAACTGGAGAGTTAATCTCTTTGCACTGCTTAAATTTCAGCGTTTTCTCTAGCTCAAGAGAGTGTTCACCTCTCTCTGACAAAGTGACTCCTAGTCATGCTGTGTGATGTTGAATCTGGGCAGACTATTAAAACTAAGATTGAGCTCACTAGCTGTGACTATACTTACCTAAAAATGACACAGCTGTGACACCGGCAAGCCCCACCAAAAATGCATGTAGCAGCTTTTCACAGGGAAAACTCAAGGATGGCAAAAATGAAAAGAGTACGTGGTGTGGTAGGGTTAAAATTACCCCCCAAAATAAAATCACCAGGCTGGCTGTGAAGGGTTGGAAGCAAGATAAAGCTATATATTGACAGCAAAAGTGAAATCTAAAAGCATACAAGACAATGCGTATGTACAAAATATATTTACAATTATTTAGAAATAACACAAAGATCCCCCTCTGGAAAAATCCAGAAGGAGCTAACAGCCACTTTCTTCTCCCATCTACATGAAAACCAGGCTCCACTGTTATCTGTTCAGGCAAGGTTAGTGTTGCCATGCAAGATCAGTCAACACAGTGACAAAAAGAGGCAGGGAGCAGCAGAGAGAGGTTTGTCCAGCAAATGAATGAAATGATGTAGACTTATCTATTATTTTTCTTCTATAACCAATCCTCTATTTTATTTACTTTCTATTTAAAACTGTTTAGAAAGTTCCTATTTCTTGTTTATAATTTCAAATAATTAGAGTGTTAACTCCAAAGTATCACAAATGGTGAAACACGAATGTTTCCTTTTTATCTATCTTTCATCTTATCAGATGAACTGGCAGAGAAGTTCAACCAAGTTGTAGCTCTTTCTTAGTAATAGTCTCTTTTTCCCCAGTTTGGACAGTGGGCAACATGCTGAAACAAAGTCTGTCTACACAGATGGATGGGATGTGAGTGTTGTGAGCCTGTTTGACATGAGCAATGAAACAGCTAAATTTTATATTTTTATGCTAACTAATGTAGAGATTTTTTCTCCTCCATCCATGGTATAACTGTCTAAATTTAATAATGAATCATCATTTTTATGTCCCCAGCATTAGCTATTATTTCCCCTAAACCTACTCCAAAATCTGAAATTGACATGTTGTAGGAGAAAGAGGAACTTACTGCTTGCCTTTTTCCATGTTAGTTAAACACAGATTTTGTGGGGTTTTGTTGTTCCTGCTTTGTTGTTGTTTGGGTTTGTCTTTTTTTAGCATCCTTCTTCTAGTTCATGAAGGATAATTTCTCTCTGAGCTTTATTTCTGTTTAAGAATTGCTGTTTAATACCACTTTGCATCCTGAGAGCTGTGACAAAAATGACACACAAGATTGTTTTTAAATGTTATTTTCTAGGTTAATTTTTTGGAAGTTCATTTTTTATTGTGTTCAGGAAAGGATTTGTGTGAGGGTTCTTTTGAATACATATCTTCAATTTATTCAGCACTGGACAGGGCAGGAATTCTGATGAAGAAATCTTTCATCATAAAAATTGTACCTTAATTTCCAGATCAAGTAATTATATTTGTCATTCTTCATCTCAGCACTTTTTGGGGTCCTAAATGACACTTAAAAGTTTTCTCACAGAATCACAGAATTATTGAGGCTGGAATAGACCTCTGCGAACATCAAGTCCAGCCTATGACCTGATACCACCACATCAACCAGACCATGGCACTAAGTGCCACATCAGTTTTTCCTTAAATACGTCCAGGGGCAGCAACTCCACCACCTCCCTGGCCAGTCCATTCCAGTATCTAATTCCCCTTTCCTTCAGGAAGTGCTTCCTAGCATCCAACCTAACCCTCCTCTGGCACAGCTTCAGGCCATGCCCTCCCCTCTTGGCACAACTTGCCTGAGAGCGAAGCCTGATCCCCACCTTACTGCAACTTCCATTCAGGTAGTTGAGTTTGACAAGGTCACCCCAACTCTACTCTTCCCAGTGATCACTCATCTAAATTTAGATTGGAAGGGTCCTCAAGGTTCATCTAGTCCAATCTTTCAGGGTAAGAATTTAGTTGAAATGAGCTGGCCAAGCACCCTGTCAAGCCGGGCCTTGAACTGTCTAATGTAAGGGAGTGTGTAGTATTGCTGTTCATTGTAACATAAAATAATTTGGTTGAGACAAACCTAAGAAAAATGTTTTTACATAGGTTCATTACTCCTAGTGCTGAGCAGTTCCTGTGGATCCTGTAAAATTGACAGCTTAAACAGTTTTTGCTCCTCTCTTTGCTTCCCTATTAAGTCAAATAGAACAGATGGGAAGAGGACATGAAATGAAGAACAGAAGCAGACAGTGATATTTTTTTTCTCGAGAGGGATGAATCACTTACTGCGCTACTGTCAGCTGAAACAATCTCTTCAATATTATTTTTCCAAGAAAGAAATTGCTGAGATGGCAACAGCTTGGTCTGTGAGCACAAATAGAATGGGAGCTGCTGGGTGATTGCCTGTGGGCAGAGCAGCACTCACTGGAACAGTGACTAAGAAGGAAGTGGTCTGTGAGGCACTCTCTGTTTTAATATGTTTCATAGCACAAAGGAATGTAAAATCTTTGCCATTTGTGGTAATAACATTGCAACCGTGGTGGTCTACTGGGAGAAGAAGCAAGATTTCTAGGGAGATAGACACTCTCTTCTTAGGCTAACCACTGTGTCTAGGAAAGGTGAACTGTCTTGCAGGAATACAGCCCCTCAGCTGATTAGTTCACATGAAGCAACTGAGGGCACAGTATTTACTCATTATTTTTGTTATACTAGGTAACTGACCTTCCTATAAAAGATGATGTTTTTTTCATGCTCTAAATTACCTATCCACAGATTCTCCAGATTCCTTAAAAATCTGCGATACCCTTATGGGGTATCTCAGATGCCTGGAGAAGAGGAGGCTCAGGGGGGACCTTGTTGCTGTCTACAACTACCTGAAAGGAGGCTGTGGCCAGGTGGGGGGCAGTCAGAAATCTTGAGTGAAGGCCTGGATTTGGAGTTTGGGATATTCACAGCCAGCTCATGAACTGGCCACGTTTTTGACAGCTTTGCCTGTCTGCTGGGAATTTCTGAAGTCATGAAACAGTTCAGAATCCTCTTTGTGAGTCTGCACAGCAACTGAAAGGAGATTGTAGCCAGGTGCGGTTGGACTCTTCTGTGAGGCAATCAGTGACAGAACAGGAGGACACAGTCTTAAGCTACACCGGGTCAGGTTTAGGCTGAATGTTAGGAAGAAGTTCTTCACAGAAAGTATGATTGGCATTGGAATGGGCTGCCCGGAAATGTGGTGAGTCAGCATCCCTGGAGGTGTTTAAAAGGAGAGTGGACGAGGTACTTAGTGCTATGATTTAGTTAATTAGAAGGTGTTAGCTGATAGGTTGGCCTTGATGATCTTGATGATCTTGGAGCTCTTTTCCAACCTGATTGATTCTGTGATTCCTCTATACTCTGACAGGTGCTGACTCACACATTTTGTTTTCTTTCCTAGTGCTCCTGGAAGTGGCCCCATGTTCAAATCCACTACAGTGACTGTGCGAGATCACTGCAGTACTAGCCCGCAAAGTGCTGCTGTGGATTCTGTCAGCCAGCAGGAGATCAGCTGTACGCTAGTGCACAAAGCACAGAACTGCAAAGACATGGCTTCTGCTATTTCTTCCACCCCTGGAAATGCATGTGGGAACAAATCTGACCCTAGCAAATGTGGAGATCAGGTTCAAGGAGCTCAAGGACATAAAGTTGGATTCTCTTTTGCTTTTCCTAAGAAAGCAGCAGTCAAACTGGAGTCTTCAGCTGCCGTTTTCTATGAATTTAATGATGAGGCATCTATGGAGCATGGATTTAGTAGAAGAAGTAGATTTGTTCCAGAAGCATGTAACCTTCAGTCACCTTCAGTGGCAGAAATAGTCCTGTGTGCTGAGGAGAAACATAACTGTTTTCACCCGCTGGTGGAAAAATGCACAGGCACAGCAGAAGCTTCTGAATCTCAGGAGTCAAAGGAGCTGGCCAGTGAAGAAAGCGGGGTGCTGGAGAGTCCTATATTACATCCTGCTCTGTCCCACTCAAAGCAGCTGCTGTCCTCAGACATGGATGGCTACATTGTTGATGTAAGCAGAGCAGACTTGCCAGACCAAATGCTGGCAGCAGTTGAGGACAGCGCTACGGTGCTGCCCCTGGACTGCAGTGGTTATGAGCTGCAGGCAAACAGGGCTCTCATGCAGGCAGTTGTGGAGGATTCTTTATCTCTGCAGGATGCTGTGGAGGAAAACAGTAAAGACAGGAACAGGGATTCATCCACAACTGAAACAGAAATAAAAAAAATGGAGGCAAATACATTAGTTCGGTCAGCATCTGAAGATGGTCATAGTGGAGCCCCACAAAGCAAACCAGATGTGTGCAAGAGACCTTATGAACCTTTTGTTCCTGTTCTTAACAAACATGGGTCAAATATTCTTCAGTGGCCATCAGAAATGTTAATTTACACAAGTACAGATCCTTCAATTTCTTATAGCTGTAATCCTTTATATTTTGATTTCAAGTCATCCAGAGCAAGTAACAGCCAAGAAAAAAACAAGTATCCACCAAACATACCATATATGAACCACAAAACTGAAACCAACCATTGCCCAGTCTCAGATTTTACAAATAAAGCTACTTCAGAGTGTGATGATTATGAAGCAGAAACGAATAAAAATGTGTGCAACTATACAATGCCCCTTACAAGTGATGTCTCCTTCATCAGAAAATGTGATCTTGCAAAAAATCAAAATAAAGTGTCCTTGGATGAGTCCTTCAGGATTAGAAAAATAGAAAAATATCACATTTCTAAAAATCACTTACAACCAAACACTGTGATAGATGAGAAACATAAAGTCCGGATCAAAGAAAGCCATGAAAAATGGCTTCACAAAAGCAGAAAATGGAAAAAGAGAAGAAAATTATGTCACTGTCATCATCATCACTGTGGAGATACAACAACAGCAGAAATGGAGATGTCCTCCATGACTGAGAAAGAAATTAGCTGCAGAGATGAGAATAAGTATCAACACCTCCAAAACAATCCAGAGAAGTGCAGGCATGATGCAGGGAATATCTGGGTAGCTACAGATGAGATACAACAGTTGCATCAAACTCTTGGCATTGAAAATGGTCATAAGAGAGTCCTGTCTGTGTCAGATCATGTGCACAGGGATAGAGGCTGGTGTGACATGTGGAATGTAGGATATAGCAGCCAGCACCGTGGTTGTAAACGACTGCACAGAAGGAGCAAAGCAAGCTGCTGGAGACAGGCAAAGCAACTGGCTCTCAGTTCCAGGAGGTACGACTTAAGGTGCTCCAAATTGTGTTGCAGGAGATCAAGCTGTAGCACAGAGCATAAATGTTTAGGCCACTGCAGTGAGGAGAAGAGTTCAATTCAAAACCAGTCCATAAAGAGAGGTTGCAACATTCTGACAGAAGAACCTGAAAAGCCTCTCTGCAAGCGGAGGCAGCACACCTCTTCCTCCTCATCAGACAACAGCTCTTACGGACAGGTATCAGCAGCAGATGAGTATCTAAGGCAAGCACGTGCACATCACAAGGCAAAAGGAAAACGCAGGAGAAGGAAAACAAGAATCCATCACATATTCCTTGAGAGGAGTGCAAGGAGCAAGACCTCCAGACCTTCCAGAGAGAATTCTGCACATTCCACCTTAAATATTTCGAAGGACTTCTTGACTCAAGACAGTCTAAAGGAAGCTGGTGCAGATCCCAAAACTGACCACACGAAAGATGCAGAGGAAGCAATGCAACTGGAGAAGGAAAGCAAAACATCTCTAGAAACAGGTAGCTCACCCATGCTGGAAGATGGCAAACTGATGGCACACACAGTGATGGAGAGCACTCTGAGTACATTTTCTGATACCACTGCAGGTTCTGCTGCTGCTGTTAATGCTGAGTGCAGTGCTCCAGCAGCTGCTGGCACCCAGTATGTTCCTCCACAAGAGGAAAAGAAGAAAGAAAATGTCAACAGTCATGAAAATCAAACTCATTACAAAGTTCCCCTCCCCAGCAGACATTTGGAACAGGCTCCTCCTAAATCCTATCTTTGCCCTTACAAACTGGCTGAGTCTCTGTCGCATGAGAAGATGAATGAAGTGGTGAGCGAGTGGGTACCGTGCAACCCTGGTGTCTTTGCCAGCCCACCCCCCTTGCCCTTCAAAGAAGCACATGGGAACAGTCACACATTTATAGCTACTGAGCAGTTAATAGCCCCCTTTCCCCTTCCCGACCAGACACTGATATTCCCTCCAGAGAGCCATGAAAAGTTTAAAGATCTGCCATCCGAGGCCTACCAACAGATCATCCCACAAAACATGCTGGCCAGCAAAGTGAAGTTCTCCTTCCTTCCTGCAACCATGCAGCGCCCTAGCTCCCCGCTGCAGGCCTTGCCCTTGCAGCCACCACTGTGTTCTACCTCTGTTACCACCATACATCACACCATCCTACAGCAGCATGCTGCCGCTGCTGCCAGCACCCTGAAGGTTCTCCAGCCCCACCAGCAGTTCCTCTCACAGGTCCCTGCTCTTTCCAGAGCTCCCTTACCTCACCTACCTGTAGGGCCAAGGCTTTGCCCAGCGGGTCACATGGCCTTTGTGACCCCACCACATTTGCCGCTGCTGCCACCCTCAGTCCTGCACCCAACCCAGCTGGCATTTCCCCCGCTGCCTCACACCATCTTCCCTTCCCTGCTGTCCCCACACCCAGCTGTCATCCCCTTGCAGCCCCTCTTTTAGGACAGCTTCAGATAAATGGCGCCCCCATTTCTGCAGTCCCTTTGACTTTGCAAAATAGTTCTGTGAAATGAACTGGTTGAAATTTGCCCCTTTCCTTCAGAAGCATTTACCGTAAGTATAAGGATGCAAACCTTCATGTAAAGTTCAGACCTATATTATAACTAAAGCACTGAATAGTCTGATACTAATTTGAACTCCCTATATAAAGTGAAGAATCATGTCTTAGAATATGTATAATGTATATAAAATATATTTATAGTTCTATAACTTATGTTGTAAAGTATTCATGTTTTTGTTTTTTATCTTTGTGTATTTGCACCTATTTAATGTTTAGACAAAGCTGATGCACTATGTTTTGTACTATGTTCTCTGAAACTGTAAATCTAGTGACAAATTATCTCTTGCAATAATTTTTTTGTTAACTACTTAAAGTATATAAAAAATCCTTCATTGTAAACCTCATGGATGTGCTTCTTCCATGTTCTTTTGCAGATGAGTAGCATCCTATGGCCCTGCTGTGTTGGAATAATCAAGTTTCCCATATGTCAGTGATTTATCAGGGAGGCTGAGAGGCTAATACCTTGAGGGCAGCTGTCTTACTGAGCAAGAGAGAAAGGGTAATAGATCTGTTGTGTTAGAGGTTTGATGTCACCATGACAAATTTTCCCTGCTTGTAGCACATGCACAAACTGATGACTGTTGGAGCTACCCCCTTTTATACTAAAGCACAAAAAGACAAAATAACAAAAATAACATCAGTGATGGGGGGCACCCATGAAATCTTCCCAGCAACAGAACAAGGGGACACAGTCTCAAGTTGTGCCAGGGGAAGTATAGGCTGGATGTTAGGAGGAAGTTCTTCACAGAGGGAGTGATTTGTCATTGGAATGGGCTGCCCAGGGAGGTGGTGGAGTCAGCGTTCCTGGGGGTGTTCAGGAAAAGACTGGATGAGGCACTTAGTGCCATGGTCTAGTTGACTGGATAGGGCTGGGTGCTAGGTTGGACTGGATGATCTTGGAGGTCTCTTCCAACCTGCTTGATTCTATGATTCTATGATTACTGTAGTATGAGATACATCAGGCCCACACCTCACACCTACAATGGTCCAGAATGTAACCTAAAGTGGTTCTGAGGTAGGGTCAACTCTGAGTTAAAGTGAGAATGAAGCTAAGGATTTGCAGCATGGCTGTTACTGCTAGAAGTAGGCTCTCCATAATTAAAGGTAGGTGCTCACTCGCTAGTTAATGACTTGTTTGCACCATTTTACATAGTAGAATGAAAATATAAACAATTGAAAGAATAGTCATTTGAGAATATTTATAGACATTGTATCACAGTATCACAGTATTACCAAGGTTGGAAGAGACCTCATAGATCATCAAGTCCAACCTGTTACCACAGAGCTCAAGGCTAGACCATGGCACCAAGTGCCACGTCCAATCCTGCCTTGAACAGCTCCAGGGACAGCGACTCCACCACCTCCCTGGGCAGCCCATTCCAGTAGCCAATGACTCTCTCAGTGAAGAACTTTCTCCTCACCTCAAGCCTAAATTTCCCCTGGTGTAGCCTGAGGCTGTGTCCTCTTGTTCTGATGCTGGCTGCCTGAGAGAAGAGAGCAACCTCCTCCTGGCCACAACCACCCCTCAGGTAGTTGTAGACAGCAATAAGGTCTCCCCTGAGCCTCCTCTTCTCCGGGCTAATTGTATATTAATAGTTAAAGACATTTTCTGTTTGAAAAGTAATATTCACCCTAAACCTTACAGAATCACACAGAATGGTTTGGTTTGGAAAGGACCTCCGAAGGTCACCCAGTCCTACTCCCTCTGCAGTCAGCAGGGACATCCTCAACTAGATCAGGTTGCCCAGCGCCCTGCTGAGTCTCACCTTGAATATCTCCAGGGATTGGGACCCAACCACCTCCCTGGGCAAACAATTCCAGTGCTCAACCACCCTCATTCCTTTTAGTGCTAGAGTTTTTTGTGTCTGTGGCTCCATATGTGACAGCAGAACCAATATAAAAATAAATCACAAGTTAGCTTAAAATTGAACACACTAAATTAAATGACCTCATAAAATGCTCTTTTAAGTTTCTGATGTATTATTAAATAAATAACTTTGAGTGATGTAAGAGTAGTTCTTTCTTTTCATGTTTTATCTGTTCCTTTAGATCAAAAGTGTATTTTAGTCTAATTTATGAGTAAAAAACATGTATTTATAGTCTAATTTGTAAGTAAAAATGATTGCAAGTGCTGAATAATTGCAATTTTTATCATTTTAAATGAATCCCACCTAATCTGTTACACCTCATTAATTTACATTTGACTTTTCGGATTTACACAGGTCCTGTCATGTCTGTTCCTGGCAATTTTGCCAGTATTTAGAATTATTGGACTTGTCTTCCTAGAGTAAACAATGAAAGCAACACATCTGAATTGCAAGAATTAAATCTTCAGACCTAAACCTAGATGAGGCTATACCTTTTGTTAAGTGATTTCCCAGAACAGCTCTGCAGAGAAACATTTAAAAAGTTAATCCATGCCACTGAGGTGCTTCCTTTTTTGGTCCTTGGAAATTGCAATCTGTCCAGACGCTGACCTTGTTGGAGATGTACTGTTTCTCAGGTAACGGGAGTCATGCAGAAACGGTCTAGAGGAGCTTTCAGGCATTAAGGAACATAATCATCTCATGCCGTTACAGGCAGTTTGGAGGAATCAGAACCTTTTGTCTTGTATGTTAGTACATAGAATGTTTTTAATGCTGCCAATACACATAAAAAAACCCAACTTTTTTAATTGGTTTCCTTCACAAACCAGAAACTATGCAAGCTTTTAGTTGCTGGGGAGAAATCACTGGATTTCTGATTCTGCAAGAGTAAGTGATGGGTAATGTCAGACCTAGAAACTGCTGCTCACAAACATTGGTAAAAGGAACACCTTTTACAGAGCATTATTGAGTGGGAATATTTTCATCATTTGGTGTAATCAAACAGTCACAGAATCACAGAATATTGGGGATGGAAGTGACCTCAAAATAGCCAGTGCAATCCCTCTGCCAAAGCAGGATCACCTGGAGTAGGTCACACAGGAACACATTCAGGTGGGTTTTGAATGTCTCCAGAGAAGGAGACTCCACAGCTTCTCTAGACAGCCCATTCCAGCGTTTTGCCTTTCCTTATGTGTGAACCTTCTGTGCTCCAGCTTGCGCCCATTGACCCCTGTCATGTTGCTGGGCATCTCTGAGCAGATGCTCCATCCTCTTGACACTCACCCTTCACAGCTTTATAAACATAAATGAGGTCATCTCTCAGTCTCCTCTGCACTAAAGAGCCCCAGCTCCCTCAGCCTTTCCTCATAAGGGAGGTGTTCCACTCCCTTCAGCACTTGTGGGTCTGTGCTGGGCTCTTTCAAGCAGCTCCCTGAGGTCCTTCTTGACCTGAGAGGCCCAGAACTGGATACAATATTCCAGATGTGGCCTCACCAGGGAGTTATTATGAAACAAAGTCTTCTTTCCTTGCAATGTTAACTTTTTATTAGTAAGCTTTTGTTGTCTAAAAAAGCTCTCTTGGCTATGGTAATCACGTGGAATTTTAAAAGACCCTTGAGACATTAATTCCTCTTCAGTATACTACAGATGTGATAATCTGCTTCCCATGCCACTCCCAACATGGCTATAATCCTTCTGTTGAGTTCATTTTCTGTAATTGTGCACTTTTCTCAAAATCCATGCTTTGCATTGTGATCATTATTACTTCATGTGCTGCAGTTAAAGTACAGCTGTAAGTATATCTGGCCAGACTCTTAACTGGTATCAATCACAGAATCACAGAATTATTGAGACTGGAGTAGATCTCTGAGATCATCAGGTCCAGCCTAACACCACCACATCAGCTAAACCATGCCACCAACTGCCACATCCAATCTTTTATTAAAGACCTCCAGGGATGGTGACTCCACCACCTCCCTGGGCAGTCTATTGCAGTGTCTAATTCCCCTTTCCATCAGGAAGTGTTTCCTAATATCCAACCTAAACCTCCCCTGGCTCAGCTTCAGGCCATGTCCTCTTGTCTTCACACAAGCTTCTTGGGAGAAAAGCCTGACCCCCACCTTGCTGCAGCTTCCCTTCAGGTAGTTGTGGAGTGTGATGAGGTGTCCCCTGAGTTTCCTCTTCACCAAGTAGAACATCTCCATCTCCCTCTGTACCCTCTCATCAGATTTTCCCTCCAGCCCTCTTACTAGTCTCATCACTCTCCTCTGGACCCTCTCCAGCACCTCAATATACTTCTTGAAGTGAGGGCCTCAGAACTGCACATGACTTTGGTGGAATTTCATTGATTTGTACCAACCAAAACTCACTCCTGTTGCAATGTTAGGGATTCTGTTAACTTTACCAGGTGAAAACATGATGTTGTGACTATGTAAATGTATTTTGAAGATAGCTGTAAGTACTACGGTGGTACATTTTAATCTACTGAGTATTTTGGCATGGTGTTCAGAGTCTAAAGGAGGGCTACAAGGATGCTGAAGAGACTTCAGCACTGCCTGAGGAGGAAAGGCTGAGAGCACTGGGGCTGATTAGTCTTGAAAGGAGAAGACTGAGAGGGGATCTGATAAATGTCTATGAATATCTGAGGACTGGGGCTCAGTAAGGAAGGGACAAGGACAGCCTCTGCTCACTTTTTCCCTGGGATAGCACAAGGGGAAAGGGATGGAAACTGCAGAACAGGAAGTTCCACCTCAACTTGAGGGAGAACTTCTTTGCTGTAAGGGTCCCAGGGCACTGGCACAGGTTGCCCAGAGAATCTGTGGAGTCTCCTTCTCTGGAGACTTTCTAGCCCTGTCTGGATGCTTTGCTATACGACCTGCACTAGATTCCGTGGTCCTGCTCTGGCAGAGAGTTGGACTGCAAGATTTCCAGAGGTCACTTCATACTGTGATCCTGTCTAGACATTGTCAAAGCCATCCGTTCATTTTCTAGTTTCCATTACTGTACCTTGCCTGAAGACCTGTTCATGCATTTATGCAATATGCCTCCCAGCTGTAAAATTTTATAAACCTGTACTATCTCACTCTGTTGAAAGTAAAAGACATTTTTACTGTATAATTTCATATTTCTCAATTGACATGGTTTTCTCCCTAAATGTGTGTGGTATTTCATAGATCATTTTGATTTAATGTTTGCAGCAGGCATGGTTTTCTGTATTATGTCCTACCCATTTCCTTCAGGGACATCAGAAAGTTTTCTCTTCTTCTGCTTGTGACTCAGATTTTCAGAGTTTCTTGGAATTAATATATTTGTGAGTATGAACCAACCTTCCATTTCTAACTGCAAAAAAATAGTGTACCGACTAAAAGACTTATAAAGTATTTTAATGTGGCTTCAAACTTCTATTTTACTTTATTTCTTTTAGGAAAAGTTTGGGGAATTTCTACCCTGTGCATGAATTTTGACCTGTTGGTGAAATTCTGAAACCAGTAAAACAAAGCTTTGCTGTTGATATTACTGAGGATTTATTTTGACCTAAGGCAGTAGTGCTCTTTATCTATTAAAACTCTTTAATACTTGCTGCCTTCCAATGCATAATAATTTAATGAGGTATGATGAATAGCACAGTCCAGTAAAGAAAAGTTCATCCATTTTAAATCAGTCTTTTACTTTGTTTGTTGTGAGGGGCTTTGTGGAATTATTGCTTCTGAAAGTGCATCTTTCACGTTCTTGTTCTGTGTAATCAGGGTTTTGAAACATAAACTTGGATCTTCTCTTCTGACACCAAAGCAAAAAGCTTTGGGGGAGTTTGCAGCCTTGGCTGGGAAGTTAAGCTTTGCTACATCACTGGGCCTTGTAGTAAGGCCTGTGGAGGGCATTGAGACCTGGTAGGCCTGGCCTAGTGGGCAGAGGGCAGTTTGGCCTGCTCCTGAGCTTGCTAAGGTTGAGTGGGGTGGAGGCTTTGGAAAACTCTGGAAGGTTTTGGCCAACTCTGGAAGGTTCTGGCCTGGTAGGCCTAGGTGGAGAACTGGGCCGAGGCAGATTCCTTTTACCTGCATACCTTTTGTATATATTTTGTAGATAGTATTAACCAATTTAATTTCCAATTCTGTGTGAATGTTTTGGGTTGAAATACCTTCCTGTCCTGCTGCCTTGGGCAGCTTGTGCTCAAAACCAAGACAAGGCCTTATCCCTGGAGATACTTAAGGTGAGACTTGACAGGCCTCTGGAAGACATGATCTAGTTGAGGATGCCCCTGCTCACTGCAGAGAGGGTTGGACCGGATGACCTTTGAGGTCCCTTCCAACTCAGACCATTCTGTGATTCTAAGATCTTAATAATGCTTGCTGAAAGGAAGCAATCATCATAAGGAGATCTGCAAAGAGGAAACCTAAATCTGCCAATGCCTAACTAAGACTTTTTACTTGTGGAAATGTAATTAGAAATAGAAGCTTACTTGAATTTTAGTGTTTATAGACATACAGGTGTGTGTTGATGTGTATGGTATATCATAACAGTACAAGATTCAACAGGACCAAGTGCAGAGTCCTATACTTTGGCCACAATAACCCCATGCAGTGATACACACTGGGACTTGAGTGGCTGGAGAGCAGCCTGGCAGAGAGAGACCTGAGTGTGCTGGCTGACATCAACTGAACATGACCCAGCAGTGTGCCCAGCTGTCACAGAAGATCAATGACATCGTGGCCTGTATCAGGAATAGTGTGGCCAGGAGGACCAGGGATGTGATTCTGCTCCTGTACTTTGGTGAGGCCTCACCTCGAGCACTGTGTGCAGCTCTGGGCCCCTCACTGCAAGAAGGATATTGAGATAATGAATTGGGTCTAGGTCTAGAGGAGAGCAAGGAGACTGGGGAGGGGGCTGGAGGGGAAGACTGTTAAAGAGAGGCTGAGGGAGCTGGGGGTGTTCAGCCTGGAGAAGAGGAGGCTTAGAGGGCTCACTACAACTACGTAAAAGGCAGTTGTAATTAGATGGAAATCAGACTCCGCTCCCAGGCAGCTTGTTACAGGACAAGAGGGCATTGTCTCAGGCTGTGCTAGGGGAGGTTTAGGTTAGATATTAGGAAGCACGTCCTGATGGAAAGGGTGATTAGACACTGGAATGGGCTGCCCAGAGAGGTGGTAGAATCACCATTCCTGGGGGTCTTTAAGAAAAGTTTGGATGTGGCACCTGTTGGCATGGTTTAGTGTTAGGTCTTAGGCTGCACTTGATGATCTTGTAGGTCTTTTCCAGTGTCGTGGAGGGGAATTCTGCCACCTACGCCAATTGTGGTGGAGGGAAGAAATTAATTTGTGCAAGATGATATTTCTAAGAATATATATTTATTAACTTCAATATTCTGAACTCTCACCACCCCCAACCACTGTATTTTAATATTAAAAGGATCCTACATGGTTATGAAAGACAGTGATATCACAGGCAGTGATAAGACAGCAGTCATACAATAGGGTGCACGGCTGCTCAGGAGTTTGAGCTCCGTAGGTAAAGGCAGGCAATACAGGATCTGGTCCTGATAACTCACTGCAGTGGTGTGCAAGTGTGCACAGCTGGCTGGGAGACTATGGGAGAATCTGTCTCCGTAATAACTGCAAAGCAGATAGGCATAATCAGTGCTGGCGAGTCTGAATCTAATAATGAGTGAGCGAGTCAGCCTGTGCAAGTAAGTGAGCGTGAGCGATCCGGGGAGTCCGAGCACGGGGCCTGAGCATAAGCAATGGAGCCCGAGCACGTTGTTTACTTGTGTGCCTCTATTTATCAAATGTGGGCCAAGATTAATGGCCCTTTGGACACTAGAATGACCAATCAGGGTTTGGCAGTCAGCCAAACAATACCATAATAGGCAAAAGCCACAGGCCGGGAGTTTCCAAATATGGTGAATCACACGGGCCTTACACTAGGCAGGCACAAGCTGGGCGTGTGGGGCTTACACAACCACCTTACACAATCAGGGATCCTGGGCAGGCCAGGCTTCATGGCACCAGGTCTGTTGTCCCCCTTTGTGCTTGTTATGTGTTTACCTCTGGTTTGGGCAGAAAAATATGTCCAGGCAAGGCAAGGCACAGGCCCTCCACAACATCCAGTCTCAATGATTCTGTGATTCTGTATACACCAGGTTACTAGTTCAGGATTGTTTTTACCTAGATGCAATTTTGTACCTGTAATTAAGTAGTGGTAAGAATGGCTTGCTTGAAATGTAGGTGGTAGAAGAGAAAAAACTACTGAAAGGAGGAATACTGATAAAGAATAATAGAGGGAGAGAAGTGATTATTATACAGTAAACCCATCATCTTCTCTCTGGGCTGGAACCAATTTGCTTCTGATTAATTTACCTGCTGTATTGGCTGGCTGTATTTTGTATCTTTAATTACCAGCACTGTTTTCCTCAATATGTCTTTTGCTAGCTGGTCTGTCAATCCATCAGTGTGAAAAAAATCCCATCAGGATAGCATGAGATGATCTAGATACAGTTTGCTCTTATTAAAGTCCCTTTTTTGTCTCTCAAGAAATTATTCACTCTGATGTACCTTCAGTGTACAAAATAAGCATGTAACTATTTGTCCCTGCCTTCAGCTTCACTTTTTGCTCACCTTCTATTAATTTGTCATTCTTCAGAACAGAAGAACTAAAAAAGGTCTTTCCTTCTAGCACCATCAGTGTACCCAGAGCAGGGTGTGGAGGAGCATGTTGGAGATCTAACCATGTTCTTCCCAGCAGAGGTGTTACCATAAGTGGGAGGAGTGTCGCAATCAGCAGGCATTTCTTTTTCTGTTCTTCCCTACTTCAGAATGAATTACAGCCAGTCTAAAAGATGAAACGTTAGGGCAAAGTAATGTAAGAAAATAAGGCATTTAAAAGAATGAGGGGCTTGACTGTCTCATTTAATGCCCATCACCTCCAGGCCTGCTGAGCTTTCTGCATTGAATACTTAACAGTGCTGAGAACTCTCCTAGAAGAGAGTTCCTTACCCTTCAATGGGCAAGAAAGTGAATTACATTTCACTCCTAGGGAAGGTTATTGTTTGATGTCTATTTGACTAGATCATTTGGTAGAAGAAGGTGGAGGACTTTCCTTTTGTTCTCTTGCTAGCAGTCAGTTTCTGCATGGGGAGGAAGAAGGTTGTTTAGCCAGCAGCAGTGTATGGGCACATGTGTGAAGCTTGAGGTGCAGATGCATTGCTTTTGCCTATGCCCATCAGCTCTCTGCCAGCTTTATGCTTAGTGGAAAGACTCAGATCTCCAGCTCGTTTTCTTTGGGTTTCTCAGATGCAGGGCCAGAGGATGGTGAATGTTGGAGCAGAGGATGTAGGGCCCACGGCAGAGGTAACTCAGGACTCTGCTCATGTAACGGGACAAGGTCTGACATGGAGCCATAAGAGGAAGCCTATTCTAGGACGTAGGCTATTTAATGTTTTCTTTTCCACAAAATGATGTGGGCAATAAATATGTGCTTGGTGTGATTGTTTGGGTGTTACCCTCTCCCTCCCCCCCCCACACTTTGGAAATCACCCAGACTGGACTCAGCTGGCTCTGGAAATTTTGAATGAAGCTTATTATTTACAGATAGCAGGATATACAAGCAGATATTTACAGAGTACAGCTATATACAGAAATATACAAGGTAAAAGGTAATACAGAAACACAACACCCCTCCCAGAAACCTGAGTCCCCAGGAGGGGCTTCCAACTGCCCCTTTACCTCCCCGCTACCCCTCTCAACCTTACCCCAGTCCCAAGGAAGAATGGAGCTTCAGCCAGGAGGTTAGGAAGCAAAGTGGATTAGAAAAAAAAAAAGAAATGGCAGAGAGGGGTGAAGTTAGAAAGATGCAGCTAGAAGCTCCCCAGCAGCAGAAGTGAGACTCCCTTATCTATGTTTTGCTTTTTCTTTTTACACATGTCAACAAGCCTATGAGGGAAGTAGACATCACCATTGTTTCCCTTTCACAGCCTGTAATCTAGTTCTTCTCACCAAAACATTCTAGCTAGCTTCAAACTAGCACACCTGGTTAACAGAAGAGACAAAAAAACTATTCAGGTTGTAAAAACCAGAGTAAAGAGAAGCTAAATTAGAGTGTGATTGAGTGTGTCAGTCACAAAGGATTTGTCAAAGGTAAGACATTCATAATGAACAATAAAAGCAATAACAGTAATAATGCTTTATATGTTATATAAAATATTCTTAGATATAGTATATCCATGTATATCCATATCCACACTTAGATATAGTGTATCCCAGTACTGAGAGCATGGCTGTGATGTGGGCAGCAGGTCATAGAGAGAGGCTATGCTGTACAACACATGAAAGCCGTATGCAGAGGGGTAACAGTCATTGATGCTCTAAGGAATGCAGTGAATGATAAAAAGTTGGTTTAGTGAAAAGCATACAGGTACTTTTGGAGTGAAAAAAAAAAAAAAAGAGAGGGGGGACAATGTACAACTTAATCCAAAATATTCATTAAGTCGTGCAGCAATGCAAGGAGATAGAAAGGGGCCAAGTGCAAGGGTCTTTAAAGAGAGCTTTAATAAATTTGATCCAAGCTTTCAGAGAATAGTGATAATTAATCTCTAGAACCCCCCTTACATCCTTTTATTCAGTTCTTTTTAACCTCTGGATACCAAAGGATGGGATTTCCTGACACAGTGTTGTGTGGCAGTAGCCTGATCAGTGGGATGGGTGAATCATACAGTAGTCCAGGGCCTAATTACCTGGAAAGGTTGAAGAAGCAAACACCTATTAAAGTGTTTCTCAAAGTTGTCCAGAACCACGAATGGAGACCACTTCAGCTGCATGTCTCAGAGGGTTTTATTTGAGATTTAAATGTTCTAGACTCTGTCTGCTGCTGTGTTACGGTGTGATGTATGGCATTAAAGCTCCTTCTTGCCATCATTTTTAATTATCACACAGGATAAAGCTTAACATAGCTGATAGATGCGGTTTGACACATCAGCAGCAGATGCCTCAGCAGGAAGGTCTAAATATGACATAATTTCTTCAGATTCTGCAGATACAAAAGTACCCTCCTTTGTGAGATATTTTTAGGTGAGTACATGCATTTTGATGACAGTGCTGAGACCCCATCCAGGGTGTGCTGATGTTCGGGAAGCTATCATCTGGTTTGCAGCATTACTTTACACAGGTAGGAAATACTGAGGGGCTAAGCAAATAGAGCAAAGTTTTGGGTGTTTTTTGTGAAACTCTTTTATGTAATCTTAGCAACAGGGAAGATAAATCATGGTAGGCACCAAGGATTCCTTGTTTGTGACCACTCAGCAGGCAGCTCTCTGAAATCTGGTGGCCTTGTGGATGTAGAAAGCTCCACAGAATAGGTGGCAAGCTTTCTTTTCATCTTTTAAATCCATAATGCATGTATATACATATTGTTAATAATTCATATTAATGGGGAGCTCTTGCCCAAGAGCATATTCCCCTATCACAGAAAATAAATTGGTTTATGATGTCTAGGATAGGAATCAGAGGCTAGCTCTCAATCCAGCTATTATAGAATAGTACTAGACAAGCAGTGCATGCTTCCATAAACAAATTCATTACAGTTTAATAGCAATGGATATAAAATAATGTGCAAAATAGAGCCGTATTTTATCCTAAAGCTATAATACCAAATACATTCTCAAGAGCTTTTGATAATGTTTCAGACTGGCCTTAGTGCAACGAGGCTGAACTTCAGTCTTACCAATCTAAATTCCTAGGGAGACAAAATTCACTGTAGTTGTCTGAGGCCAGGTGTTACATGGAAAATAGTCTGGGATTCCTCAGTTAGTTGCTGAGTCACACAGCAGATTTAGGTGACAGGACAACATAGAATCATAAAATGGTCTGGGTTAGAAGGGACTGCCAAAGGTCATCTAGTCCAGCCACTTGTGCAGTCAGCAGGGACATCCTCAACTAGGTCAGGTGCCCAGAGCCCTGTTGAGCCTCACTCAGGTCAATGACAGAACAAGAAGACACAGTCTCAAGCTGCACCAGGGCACGTTTAGGCTGGATGTTAGGAAGAAGTTCTTCACAGAAAGAGTGATTAGCATTGGAATGGGCTGCCTGGGGAGGTGGTGGAGTCACCATCCCTAGAGGTGTTTAAAAAAGGGATGGATGTGCTGCTTGGTGCCATGGTTTAGCTGATTAGATAATGTTGGGTGATAGACTGGACTTGATGATCTCAAAGGTCTTTTCCAACCTGATTAAATCTGTGATTCTGTTTTGAATGTTCACTTTTCACAAACCCATTACACTGAGCATCAGCCTTGGTCACTTCCGTGGAGTTTTGGTTTGGCTAGCATATTAGATTCGTGTACTAACAAGCATATATGGGATCTCATCCAATTATTTTCCTGAAGAATTTCATCATATCAAATTTTGCTTAGAGCAACAGAATTGGGTAATTAAAACAAGATAGGCCATGCTGTTATTCTTCTAAAGTCTGTGCAATAATTTGCACATTCATTCTCCTTTTGCAAGCAGGGAAAATTTTGAGACCAGGTTTTCTCTTGCTGTGTGTCACAGTGAACTTATTTTATATTCATTTTCTTAAAGTAATCCATAAATTTTAATATACTTGCTCTGATATGTAATAAGAAAGTGACTATATTTCTTAAGTGATGCTTCTTCAGGCAGAAAAAGAAAAACAAACAAACAAACAAAAATCACAACCTTTTGCTTCTTTGGGGGTTTAAACATAATTCTTGTTTCCTCTCAACTCTGTGTTGTGTGTTGCTCTCTGTCAAGTTACTGTGTTTTAAAGACATTGGTTGGTACCTGAGCTGTCAAAAAGGATTAAAAATGCAACTTTCTGAGAATTCATTTTGCATTGCAAAAATGCAGAGGAGGAGAAAGGAAACCTTTCATGCTTAACATTGGCATACATCTGAGACTCACTGTGTGTGACATTCTGGTTACGTTTTGGGTTTAGGAAGGAATTTCTGTTGCTGTCAAACAGACTAGGTATTCACACCGGAACATGTGCAGGATCCTGAAATGGGTATTGTGACTGTGACAGAAGACTTGAAGACCCTGTGAAGGGTCATAGATTTGATTTTTATCTCAGTCACAGGTGTTGGAGTTACACAGCATAGAAATAATTTCTCTCTGCTTCCTTTAGGAGACTGGAACAATTCAATTGCCCTCTAATAGAGTGGATGCACTTACCTCACTGATCTTCTAATGCAGCTGATCAGTAGATAAAATATGTTTTAACAACATCTAGGTTTCTGAAAGTTTTGCCTAGAAAAAGATAAATATGCAATAATTTTAATACTAACAAATTCACTCTCTAATTATTTCAGAACATATAAGTATGATGTAAAACCTTATCTTACTTTCTACTCTTGATCAATAGATTAAGTACGTTTAATTAATGCAAAGGTTTCGTGACCCCACCATCTCCCTGGGCAGCCCATTCCAATGCCAAGCACTCTTGCTGTGAAGAACTTCTTCCAGCCTAAACCTGCCCTGGTGTAGCTGTGTCCTCTTGTTCTGTCACTGGTTAGTTGGGAGAAGAGACCAACCCCGCCTGGCTACAACCTCCTTTCAGATAGTTGTAGAAGGCAATGAGGTCTGCCCTGAGTCTCTTCTTCTCCAGGCTGAGCACTCCCAGCTCCCTCAGCCACTCCTCACAGGGCTGTACTTCAGCCCCCTCACCAGCCTTGTTGCCCTTCTCTGGACACGTTCAAGCACCTCAACACCTTTCTTAAACTGAGGGGCCCAGAACTGGACACAGCACTCAAGGTGTGGTTAAACCTGCGCTGAGTACAGGGGCAGAATGACTTCCCTGGTCCTACTGGCCATGCCATTCCTGATACAGGCCAGGATGCCATTGGCCTTCTTGGCCACCTGGGCACACTGGTGGGTCCTGTTCAGTTGCTGTCAACCAGTTGTCCCAGATCCCTCTTTGCATGGCTGCTCTCCAACCACTCTGTCCCCTGTAGCACTGCATGGGGTTGTTGTGGCCAAAGTGCAGAATCTTGCACTTGGCCTTGTTAAAACTCCTGTCACTGGACTGTACCCATCTGTCCATCCTGTCCAGGTCCCTCTGCAGAATGCTCCTGCCCTCTAACAGATCCACACATGCCCCCAACTTGGTGTCATAAAGTTTATTTCAGAAAAAAATATATATTAAAAAAAAAAAAAGTAAATCCTTAGTTTACCTTTTACATAAATGGAGATAATTTCTGAAAAAAAAAAATGCAGAAAATAACCCTTGCAATAGAAGCAACAATTAGCAGGGAGGCATTCCGCAGCAGCTCTTTTTGGTCCCAGGTTCTAATAAGACCATAAATGCTGGACAAGATCCACAAACATTGCAGAGGTTTGGAGTGGCAGTGTTTATCAGTGCCACTAATCCAACTTTAAATCGGTTTTCCTGAGCATGTGCCCTAGTCTCTGCTCAGTTTGAGTTATATAATTTCCTAGGAGGGAAATGATGCACACAAGAAAGCTTTCCTCATTTGATGGCACTTGAGGGATGATACAGGACCATATATTTCTTTAATGTTTCACTTAGTGCTTAAATGATTCAGTCATCATTTTGCCTATGCATCTATTATAGTAGGTGCTTGATTTTTATTTAATACATATTCTGAAGACATTTATGACCATTTTTTACAGTTGTTTTTTTTAAGCATGAGCCTGTTCCACTCTCACTGACTGTAACTAACTCTTTTCTGTATATGGATATCCCACCATATATTGAGATCGGGTCAGGTGTTTTCCAAATGCAGCAAGAAAAACAAACATGGGAACACAACCTGGAAAAAAACAGTAAAATCAAGCCACAACAGATCCCTATGCATATAGGATAGATATGTGTATTTTAATGAAAAAACAAACATACAAAATGTCTGGGCTTGCTTAGTGGAAATTACAGAACATGGCAAGTTGTGCATTTATCCCAAATTCCATTTAGCAAAAGGCTTTCTTTCCATGGAATTATAGAATCACTCAGGTTGGAAGGGACCTCCAAAGGTTATCTAATCCAACCCCCTCTGCAGTCAGCAGGGGCATCCTCAACTAGATCAGGATGCAGAGCCCTGTCAAGCGTCACCTTGGATATCTTCAGGGATGGGGCTTCAACAACCTCCCAGGGCAACCTGTTCCAGTGTTCCAATACCCTCATAATGAAAAACTTGTTCCTAACAATCTAAATCTGCTCTTCTTTAGTTTGAAGCCCTTGTCCCTCATCTTATCACTTCAGGCCTTTGTAAACAGTCTCTCTGCAGCCTTCTTGTAGGCTCTCTTTGGGTACTAGAAGATACTTCAGGTACTTTTAGGTCTCTCCCGAGTATTCTCTTCTCCAGGCTGAACAATCCCTGCTCCTTCAGCCTGTCCTCATGGCAGAAGTGCTCCAGGCCCCTGATCAATTTTGTGACCCTCCTCTG
Source organism: Tricholaema leucomelas (assembly GCA_013400475.1). Taxonomy (NCBI): domain Eukaryota; kingdom Metazoa; phylum Chordata; class Aves; order Piciformes; family Lybiidae; genus Tricholaema lacrymosa; species Tricholaema leucomelas. The sequence goes on from WAAF01002554.1 coordinate 68,377, forward strand.
GATCCACTCCATCAGGTCTGCTTCCTTCCTGGAAGGACTGGAGGACTCCAGAGCTGGAGATAGTACACTAGGAGAGGTCTCACCAGAGTGAACTGGCAGAATCATAGAATCAACCAGGTTGGAAGAGACCTCCAAGATCATCCAGTCCAACCTATCACCCAGCCCTATCCAATCAACTACACCGTGGCACTAAGTGCCTCATCTAGTCTTTTTGTGAACACCACCAGGGATAGTGACTCTACCATCTCCCTGGGCAGACTGTTCCAATGGCAAATCACTCTCTCTGTGAAGAACTTCCTCCTAACATCCAGGCTATACCTCCCCCTGGCACAACTTGAGACTGTGTCCCCTTGTTCTGTTGCTGGTCCCCAGGTCCCTTTCTGCCTGGCTGCTCTCCAGCCATTCTGTCCCCAGCCTGTAGTGAAGCTTGGGGTTGTTGTGGCCAAAGTATCTTTGTAACTATCCAAGTCATGCCTACATTTAGTGGTGAGATATAGCCAAAATGCCGAAGACTTTATAATGTGCAGAAACTGGTATTTGATTATGTGAGTTACTGTTTGGTAAAAAGAACAACCAACCAACCAAACCACACACCAGAATAAAACAAACAAAAAACCCACCAAACCCCAAAACAAACATAACCCAAGCCACCAGAAAACCTCACCAAAAAAAGCCCACACCACAATCAAAACTTCCAGGAAAAAAAAAAAAAAAGGCAACCAAAAAGAAAAATTCAGGCTGAACAGCAATATGTGCTAGACATATCTGATCTGAAGAAAAATCAGTTCTTCAGAAAACAAGAAAGTAATTGCATGCTTATGATTTTTTTTTTTTTTTTTTTTTTACAGTGAGCATGATGATCAGTGATTTTCTCTGTATATGTAATAGGTCATTGCTCTGTAAAACCATCTTTCAGGCTGTAAAATGAGAAGCAAAGCAGTAAAAGCATTTGCGTCAGGTCATACTGTATGGATGCAACAGTTTGTGCAGTTGCGTGATACAGAAGTTCACATTTTCTTGCTGTCCCAGGTGCGTGTTGTGTGAATGAGTGGATGGAGTACACTTGGTCACCATAGGAATGGTGCACACAAGTACGTACAACCTTGGACGTGTTTAAAAGTTGTTTGGATGTGGTGCTTGGGGATATGGTTTAGGGTGAACGTTGTACAGTAGGGTTTGGGTTGGACTTGGTGATCCTGAGGGGCTTTTCCAACCTGAATGATTCTGTGATTCTGTGACATTTATAGATAGAAAGTAGTCAATTTGAGGTTGACTAAATGTATTTGATGTTGCTACCTAATTACTTTCATGTACAACATCTTAAAAGGCAGATGTTTGGAAATAAGTTTTATGCAGAAAAATTACCAAATCCTTTAATATGTGCCTATGACGGTTTGGGTGTTACCCACCCCCCCACACTTTTAGATATCACCCAGATTAGACTCAGCTGGCTCTGGAAATATGAATGAAGCTTATATTTACAGCTAGCACAATATACAAGCAGATATCTACAGTATATACAGTTATATAAAGAAATATACAAGGTAAAAGGTAATACAGAAACACAACTCCCCTCCCAGAAATCTGAGTCCCCAGGAGGGGCTCTCAACCACCCCTTCACCTTCCCCCTACCCCTCTCAACCTTACCCCAGTCCCAAGGAAGAATAGAGGTTTGGCCAGGGGGGTTAAGAAGCAAATTGCATTAGTCCAGAATGGAGGGTGAGGTTAGAGAGTAAGATGCAGCTCAGCCAGCAGCCCAGGTGAAAGACTCCCTTATCTATGTTTTGCTTTATGTTTTTATACATCTCAGCAAGCCTATGAGGGAAGTAGACATCACCACTGTTTTTCTTTCACAGCCTGTAATCTAGTTCTTCTCACCAAAACATTCTAGCTATCTTCAAATTAGCACAGTGCCTTGGGAAAAGACAATTATTTTCCTGGCCATGTGTAAAAGCATAGCTCAGAGGTGGCGTGCATCATTATCTTTCTCCTACAACATGCTCTTGCAGAGTATGTACAGCTTCTTGACATCTTGTACATGCTACGTAGTTGATGAGAACTGAATAGGCTTTTCATGCCCGCTGCCTACTACTCTTCATCGATTATGCTCTGTCATGATTTATGCTTTCCTTTGCAGTGATCATAACTGTTTTTTGAGGGTTAGAAGAGTGTTCATAGTTGCAAGCTGTTGTAAATTCTGCAGGGACTACACTATAAGCAAACATTTTAATATTCAGCATTTTAATCGATGGTTTTCAATTACAAATAGGCAACCCACTACCTGTAAACATTCCTTACCAGAGGGGAGATCTTATCCCTATTAGTTATCCACACTGCCTGTTATTCAGATGTTCGCAGCCAAAAAAATGTAAGCTCAAAAAATAAAGGATGTGGTAACTACAGAAAATACTTCAATATTTGGGCAAAGAGGAACCAAATGAGGTTCAACAAGGATAAGTGCAGAGATCTGCACCTGGGAAGGAATAATAAACTGCACCAGTATAGGCTAGAAGGTGATTTGCTGGAGAGCAGCCCTGTGGAGCAGGATCTGGGAGTCATGGTGGACAACAAGTTCTGCATGGGACAGCAATGTGCCCTTGTGGCCAAGAAGGCCAATGGGGTCTTGAAGGACATTGAGAAGAATGTGCCCAGCAGACCAAGGGAGGTTCTCCTCCCCCTCTACTCTGCCCTAGTGAGACCTCACCTGTAATATTATGTTCAGTTTTGGGCTTCCCGGTTCAAGAGGGACAAAGATCTACTGGAGAGAATCCAAGGGAGGGTTACAAAGATGATGAAGGGGCTGAAGCACTGCCCTGTGAGGAGAGGCTAAGGGACCTGGGGCTTTTTGGTCTGGTGAAGAGAAGACCCAAAGGGGATCTAATAAATGTCTATAAATACCCGAGGGCTGGGGGTCAAGAAGGAGGGGACAAACTCTTCTCAGTGGTGCCCTGTGATAGACAATGGGTAATGGATGGAAATTGCAGCACAGGAAGTTTCACCTCAAAATGAGGAAGAACTTCTTTACTGTAAGGGTCATGGAGCACTGGCACAGGCTCCCCAGAGAGGTTGAGGAGTCTCCTTCTCTGGAGACTTTCCATCCCTCTCCAGATGTGGTCCTGTGTGGCCTGAGCTAGATGCTATGGTCCTGCTTTGGCAGGGGGTTGGACTTGATGATCTCCAGAGGTCGCTTTTAACCCCTAACATCCTGTGATCCTGTAAAGTTCGTGATCTCAGACTAACGAACAGGTAATGATGCAGGGGAAGTGGACACTTTCTTCTGAGTGCTTTGCTGTGAAATGGCATTTGCTCTATGAATGGCATGGGTGGTCTCATTTCTCTCCTCCATTCGTTGCTCCACGTGTTTCAGGACACTTGATGATTCTTACCTGAATTTAGGTTTCCTGTACTACAGAGGTTTATTTCTACAGTAACATGCTATTCATGTTTTGCTTTTTGTTGAACTTTTGCAGGTCCATTTTTGTTCTTCATGCTCTTGCAGTTTGCTGCGATTCTTTCATGCCTGCATCCTGGTGATGCAATGGGAGGAACAGCAGGAAAGCAAGAGGTGTTCATGGCAGCTTATGAAGCAAATTGCCATCCCATTAAAGAATGTATAGCCAGAAGCGTAACTTCACTCGAATTACTTAAATTCAGCTGCACATTGGGAATTTCATAGTACAGAGACAATACCAGCAACAGAATAAAGATGAAAAACTCCCAGTTGAAAAGATGCCTAGAAATGACATTCACTTGGCACCAAAGACCCATGCAAAGCTCTGCACCAGGCAAATTTAGGTAACTACATTTTGCATTCTTCCCTATGAGGAGAGGCTGAGGGAGCTGGGGTTGTTTAGCCTGGAAAAGAGAAGGCTCAGGAGTTACATCATTGCTGTCTGCAACTACCTGATGGGAGGCTCTAGCCAGGTAGGGGTTAGTCTCTTCTCCCAGACAACCAGCAACAGGACAACAGGACACAGCCTCAAATTGTGCCAGGGGAGGTCTAGGCTGGATGTTAGGAGGAAGTTCTTCCCAGAGAGAGTGATTTGCCATTGGAATGGGCTGCCCGGGGAGGTGGTGGAGTCACTATCCATGGAGGTGTTCAAGAAAAGACTGGGTGAGGCACTTAGTGCCATGGTCTAGTTGACTGGCTAGGGCTGGGTGCTAGGTTGGACTGGATGATCTTGGAGGTTTCTTCCAACCTGGTTGAATATATGTGTATTTGAGTAAAAAAATTCTGCAATGCTTCCTGTGTTTCACCCCCACTCTTTGGGGTTAGAATGTAATCATCCTGCTCTCTACAAGCAGCATTTTCCTTCATAAATTCTCATGAGTTTAATGAGGCTGCTTTTGGAATCTGGTGCTACTCACTACAAATACATCCAGAGATGGGCATCTCTAGTAAATGGCTTTCAGTTCCTGTATTGTTCAAGCCAATGCCAAGCAAATTCTGGTTATCTCTATTATGGACTCACCAAACGGTCTGGGTTGGAAAAGACCTCCAAAGGTCATCCAGTCTAATGCCCCTGCAATCAGCAGGGACATCCTCAACTAGATCAGTTTACCCAGAGCATTGTCAAGCCTCACCTTGAATATCTCCGGGAATGGGGCCTCAACCAACTCCCTGGGCAACCTGTTCCAGTATTACACTATCCTCTCGATGCAGAACGTGTTCCTAACACTCAATCTAAATCTGCTCTTCTCTAGTTTGAACCGATTTCCTCTCATCTTATCACTGCAGGCCTTTGTGCACAGTCTCTTTCCAGCCTTGTTGCAGGCCCCCTTCAGAAACTGGAATGTGCTATTAGATCTTGCCAGAGTCTTTTCCTCTCCAGGCTGAAAAGACCCAGCTCCCTCAATGTGTCCTTGTAGCAGAGCTGCTCCAACTTCCTGATCATTTTCATGTCCCTCCTCTGACCCTTTTCCTCAGGTCCATGTCCTTCTTATGGGAGAGACTTACTTACTGTTTGACTTATATGTTTATAGTGGAATGCTAAATGAGATTGAGTGTGTGAATGGGCTTTTACATCAACTTCAATCAATGGATCATTGTTTTTTAAAAAAAAAAAACAGATTAGTAAAACATTAGGATAAAAACAGCACAACTGCCTCAAAAGAATATATATATATATATATGTATGTTGAATGCCTATGAAGCAAATTGCATAGATATGCCTGACTTGCTTCCTAATATAATAGCAACCAAAGTAGTGTAATATTTCATTTTCCAATTATGAAGACTAACACAGCTAACCAGGATGCCTGATCTCACACAGCTATGCTTGTGTCCCACCTTCTTCTATGTTATTTAAGAGCAACTTGCTCTTAAGGCTTCAGACAAATACCTCATTGTTGATTGAAAAGCCAGGTCATAAAAATACATATACTGGGTTTGTTTAAACTTAAGTTTGTCATTGATGTATTAGTACCTGTGTATTTGGGGATATTGCTGGTAAATATTTCTTAAAATGAAGTATCAGATGAAGTATTTGGGGTTCCATCCCTGGAGATATTCAAGGTGAGGCTTTATGGGACTTTGGGCCACCTGGTCCAATTGAGGATGTCCCTGATGACTGGGGTGGGGGAGGGTTGGACTAGATGACCTTCATAGATGCCTTCCAGCTCAGAACATTCTATGATTCTATGATGAACATCAATGAAACCGTGAGTGCTTTTCAAAGCAAGCATTCCAATAGCTGTGAGAAAATCCCAGCTGCCTTGGTGTTGCCTTTGCCTTTGGTATAGTGTGAAACCATTGCTCAATAATGTAAAGAAACATTGCTCAACAGTACAGGATGATACCATTTAAAGCTTTAATTGAACATGGGGAAAGAGTAAATCTATTGTTGAAACCTTATGGCTTTCCACAAATATATTTCACTTATTACATTGGCTACTCATTAATTTTTTTTTTTGTTATGAAAATATATTACTTTGTAATATATTGATCATTATTTTAAACTGCCTGTACACACTGGGACATGTCTGGACATTTTGATACAGTTTCAATGAAAATTTCTATTGAAGCTTGAAGTTTTGCTTTTTATTTGTTTTGATTTGGTTGGTTGGTTTGGATTGTTTTTTTGTGAGGGGTTTGGTGGTGTTGTTGCTTGTGGTTTGGTTTTTGTTTTTTTTTAAATTTGGATTAAGGGTTTGTTTACATCTATCCATAGAGATTGCCAGGAGCTATATCTGGCCTGGCAGGTTGCACTGAAGACTATTAGATCCTTGTGATTTCATTAGAGGCACACTGCTAAAAATTGGTCCAAAGAGAAGTGGGATTACAAGGGACAGCTCAGCCTCACGCTTGGAGCAGATGTAAGTCAATATCTTCATGAAGACCTACCACAAGAAACTCTCAAAAAAACAAATTGAAGGTTTGATGAGTGGCATTCAAAGCCTAGATTATTTTATAGGCTAATAAACATTTCATCCAACTATCTTTGCGTTTTTCTTCACCCATTATCAGTGGTACAACAATGATTTGTTAAGTTGTGAAGCAAAAGCATGGCAGGTGGCTGCAACTAGGCACAATACAAGGCACAAAACATGAGCCTCTGGGTGCATTTTTACTTTTGCTTTTATTAGAATAGTTTAAATTCCTTTTCAAAAGGCTGACACTTTCTAACCACTTCAGATTTCTTCAAGAGTTTTAACCACTCAAAATGATGCTATATATTTATTCACTGCAGCAAGTTAAATCTTTTAACTCATAGATGTTAAGGGAATAATGACTTTTATTGATTATTTGTTGTGGAGGGCCTGTAGGCCCAAAAATAGGCTTATTTTTTGCCTTACCATGCCCAAACATGTTTTCCTGCCCAAACCAGGGGTAAACACATCAAATGGGTGAACAAGCACAAAAGGGGTACAATAGGCCTGGTGCTGCAAAGTCTGGCCTGCCTAAGGTCCAGGTTGTAAACAGGCTATATAAGCTGGTTGTAAACATGTTCCATAAGCCCACGCATTTAGCGTGTGGCCCACCTATGCTCTCCCCATATTTGGAGGTACTTGACTTGTGATTTTGCCTATTATGGTATTGTTTGTCTAACTGCCAAAACCTGATTGGTCATTCTAATGGCCAAAGGTCTATTAATCTCGGCCCACAGTTGATAAATAGAGGCACACAGGTAAACAACGTGCTCTAGCTTCACCTGCCTGCTCTCACTTCACCAGCGTGCTCACACTCATGCTTAGGCCCCGTGCTCGGGCCCATCCTGTTTACTTGGTGTGCTCGGGCTCTAATGCCTGTGTATTCACTTGCAGAGCTCATTTAAGCCTGCCTGTATATTTGTGGAGCTCAGACTCCCCAGCCAGCTGTGCACACCTTGCATGCCTGCTGCCTTCATTGCCTGGTAAGCACCATTGCTGCCGAGACACCAGGAAGCAAGCCCTGCATGCAATCGGCCCCTGCTAGCCAGCGTGAGAACTGTGCTTAGATGGCATCCTTCTGCACCTGAGGTCCTGCCAACAGTCCCCAGACCAGCCCCTGGACAAAGCATCCAGAAGGAGCCAGGAGACAAGGGCAGAGATTGCATCCTCGCCAGGAGAACAAGGTCAGAGACTGTCATTTCCCCAGAAGCTGGGAATAGTCCTTCCCCCAGAAGCTGGGAAGATTCATTTCCCTAGAAGCCGGGAGGATTCCAGTCTCGAGGTCCACGGGCAGAGCTCCCCTGAAGTTTGGACACTAGCAATAGGCTGTGACGTAGCCCCGGAGGGTGATGATTGATGATTATTGATAATTAATCAGAATTGTGAGTAAATGCTTTAATGCCTCTGTAATTCCTATTACCTTCTGCCATAGAGCAGAAAGAGTTTCAGCTCACCCTGCTGGGCAAATAGTATATTGACCCCAAAGCAGCATTAAGCCACAGGAAAAGTCCTCTCTCTGTTTATACTTATTGTAATATAGTTATTAATAAGTTATATTGTGTTATTAATCCCACAGGATCCTTCCATAACCGTGTAGAAACCTTTTTAATATTAATATACAGTAGTTGGGGGTGGCAGAGTTTAAAATATTGAAGTTAATAAATATATATTTTTATAAATATTATCTTGCACCAATTAATTTCTCCCCTCCGCCACAAATGGGCGTAGGCAGCAGAATACCCCTCTGTGACACTATTTTACAGTTAAGTTCTATCAAATAGAAAGAGTCAAGTGTTTTCAGAACTTTCACTCCTCCAAGTAATTTAAGATATAGGCCAGTTACAGTGGCAGATCCATTCTGGACTTCGGTTCAACATCTCAAGTTTTAAGCAATTCTCCTGTTTCCATTAGATTACCTTATTGATTTGCCAGGCATTGATTTATTGACTGATCTTCCAGCAGCCATAAGAACACAGAGTGTGATTGTAGCCTTTAAATGTATTCCAAATTACTGTTCACAGACTAAGGTTGTGGAGCAGCCTCTGTGGTTTTCAATCTGTTTTCCTATTAAAAATACTTTTACATTGAAATAAATTTAAATGTATTTAATATTAGACACATTTCCCACTGATAAACAGCTTAGGCAAAGAAATTTCAGTTAGCCAATTCATCTGAGCCTGGTAATATATTCTTGTCTTTGATTTTAGTTTGCACATACATCAGTTTTCTGGAAGAGTTAATTGTATTCAGCCTTTTCATTTTAGTGCAAAAAAAAAAAAGCATTTTGACTTTTGCGTGAACTTGCAAATATTACACTGCCACACAAATATTTTAACACAGAGATTGCTAAGCTGGCAGTCCACAATAGAATTCTCTGCAGCCCTCTGTAGCAGTGCCTCTCCTGCCCCATTCCTCATTTCTTTTATTAAGACATCATAGAGCAGTTTTGACAGAATTAACCAGGTTGGAAAAGAGCTTTGAGATTGTCAAGTCCAACCTATCACCTAGCACCTTCTAATTAACTAAACCATGGCACTAAGTGCTTCATCCAGCATTCTTTTAAGCACCCCCAATAATGCTGACTCCACTACCTCCCCAGGCAGCCCATTCTAATGCTAATCACTCTTGCTGTGAAGAACTTCTTCCTAATGTCCATCCTAACCCTGACCTGGTGCAGCTTGAGGTTGTGTCCTCTTGTTCTACCTGAGTGAAGAGACCAACCCTCACCTAGCCACAACCTCCCTTCAGAAAGTTGTAGAGAGCAATGAGGTCTGCCCTGAGCCTCCTCTTCTCCAGGCAGAACACCCCCAGCTCCCTTAGCCTCTCCTCACAGGGCTGTGCTTCAGCCCCCTCACCAGCTTTGTTGTCCTTCTCTGTACATGTTCAAGCACCTCAACATCTTTCTTAAACTGAGAGGCCCAGAACACAGTACTCAAGATGTGGCCTAACCAGTGCTGAGTACAGGGGCAGAAGTGGCAGGACATCTCTACAAACATGGGAGACCCTCTCCAGTCTTTATGTCTTCCAAATTTTCCTCCCCATAAAAGCACAGCTCTTGATCAGCTCCATGTTACTGCAGGATTTTCCCTACTTTGTGAAGAAGGAAGACCTCAGTCTGCATTGCAGGGGACACTAATATAAATAACAAATTAACTTCCTTTGGCATGAGCTGGCAATTGTAGGGAGGAGGCGATGCAGCAGATGGCAGATTTAATCACCAAACCAGATCTGAAATGCAAGGACTTCCCCAAGGTTCTTGCTGAGCAACAAAAGCAGGAAATTTGCATTCTCACCTCATCAGTACCCCAGCACTGTCTCTAGTGTTCTCTGATAACCCCAGATATGGATTAAATATATTTAGTAATAGGATCACAGAATCATTTGGGTTGGAAAAGACCTTCAAGATCATCATGTCCAACCATAGAATCATAGAATCATAGAATGTCAGGGGCTGGAAGGGACCTCAAAAACTCATCCAGTCCAACCTCTGTGTCAGAGCAGGATCAACTAGACCAGATCACATAGGAATGCACCCAGGTGGGTCTTGAATATCTCCAGAGACGGAGACTCTACAACCCCCCTGGGCAGCCTGTTCCAGTCTTCTGTCACCCTCACAGGGAAAAAATTCCTCTTTCTGTTTCCACAGAACTTCCAATGCCTCAACTTCTACTCATTTCCCCTTGTCCTGTCATTGGGCATCACTGAGCAGAGAGAAACATTGATGAGGTCACCTCTCAGTCTTCTCTTTTCCAAGCAGCAGAGCCCAGCTCTCTCAGTCTGTCCTTGTAAGAGAGATGTTCCATTCCTTTCATCACCTTTGTGGCTCTGTGCTGGACTGTCTCAAGCAAACTCCACTCTGCCACATCCCTACTATGGACTAGAGTCCCCAGACCCTACTATGCCAAGCCATATTCCCAAGCACCACATCTACACAGCTTTTACACACATCCAGTGTTTATATATATATTATATACTGCTGAGGCACCTCTGCTGTGAGGATGGGCTGAAGGAACTGGGATTGTTCAGCCTGCAGAAGAAAAGACTCTGCAAGGATCTTATAACTGTCTTCCAGTACTTGAAGGGAACCTACAGGAAGGTTGCAAAGGGCTTTTTATAGGTGTCCACTAACAGGACAAGGGGAAATAGATTTAAATCGATGAAGAATAGGTTTAGATTGGATCTTAGGAAGAAATTGTTCACTACAAGTGTGGCAAGATGCTGGAATGTATTGTCCAGAAAGGTTATGGGTGCCTCTTCCCTGCAGGTGTTCAAGACCAGGTGGGATGGGGCCTTGAACAGCTTGATCTAGTTGAGAAGTGTCCCTGCAGGGAGTGTCCCATGTGGGAGTGTCCCATGGCAGGGAGACTGGATTAGATGATCTCTAAGGCCTTTTCTAACATAAGCTGGTCTATGATTCTGTTATTCTATGATTTTATGATTCTATGATTGTTTATACATAATAAAATGAAAAAACACAGCAGTTTATGCACATTGTGCTAGACAGACAAGACTTTGCTTGAGACAGGGAGGTGCAGACAGCCAGATTCACAGAACCTTAGAGAAACACGTTGCCTTAATTTTTAAATGCATTTTTTAATATATATATATATATCTTTAGCACTTAATAAGCTGCCAATGCTTTGTGAAGATTCAGCGAAAGGTATTAAAATTAATCATTTCCTCCTCACTTATTGTGTCTGCCTTGTAGAAAGAAACTCAGAAACCTTCAGGATGTTATTTTGATGTGCCAGTTATGCACTTAAGTGCATATTCTCTCTGGCTGAAAGAAAAAAAAAATGACTGAACGAAATTTGTCCAAGTTGAAAGAGGTCATGAGAGAGACAGGTGTAGAGTTTCTGTTAAGTCAAGGCTAGGCATAGTCTGAAGGAAAATAGGTATATCCTTTTGGCCAGGATGCAGGGGTGGGGCGGAAAAGGAAAATAGTTTTGACACTTTTGATACATAGAAGCTGATGGGTTTGTAGGATTCTTGCATTGTTTCCACATCGGACTGTTGCAGTAGAAAAATGAGGTTTGGTTGTATTCTTCATAGAGTTTTGGGTTCTTTAAAATCAAGAAAGGTATGACAAAGTTATCCAGGGAGTTCAGGGAAAAGTGAAGCTCTCCTCTGTTAAAGAAAGACACTTTTCAGAGTGAACCAGTATTAAAAGCCCCCAACAACTGAATTCAAGCCAAATGCAAAAGCAAATGTAACTATAGAGCCAGAAGGGGAGTATTGGAATAGCAGAGATTTGGAGACAAAATGGCCAACACATAAGGACAAAACCGCTGCATGGCTGACAAACAGAACACAAACTCCCAATCCCAGATGTTAAGCACTTTGCTACCATAGTGCTGAGACTTCGTCACTTTTTTTTGGTTGGAATACTGCTCCTCTGGCATAGAGAACAGCATTATTTACCATATGTTTTCATGGAGTATCATGTCTTGCCTGCTGTGTTTAGAGTACTAACCTTCCTGCTGTGTCATTTTCATGTCAACTTTAATTACTCTGCTTATAAGTGCTTGGGTTTTACTCAGTGGATTAGTGTTTAGTCGTATCCACCTCCATAGCATGTTCTCTGGCTGATGTATAACATGCATTTGATTCAAAAGTTTAAAATGGCAGGTTTAGGGGTTTATGTGTAGAAACCTGTATTTGTATGTTTTAATCAGTGAAGTCAGCTATGTTTTTGTAAAGATAATATTAAGGAGGGCAAAGTGAGTATTAATGAAAAGAGAACAACTTAATAGTAGCTCTAAAATTTTATAACATTAATTACATTTGTTTAATTAAAGCAACAACCTTTAATTAAGAGAACAATCCCATCTTAAAAAACAGGCCCAATCCCCTCTGTAAGAGAGTACATGAGTGGTAAGTGATGCTTACACCTGAGCTGAGCCAATAAACAAGAGCAGCTCTTCATTGATGCATATGTCTGAGATGTCCCTCAGACTAATTACCACAAATACAGAGAGTTTTCTTTGCTGTGTTTTTTCCTAGTTTTCCTGAGGACCAGACAATGAAGCTTTGAAATCTTAAGTGTGTCGCTTAGCAACTTGCCAAAAGGAAGCTCAGCTGTAACTGTTTATGATTCAAATATCATCTACCAGTGGGTTTTGGCCATATTCCTTGTATAGGCTTAACCCTCCAGGGGGACTAACCTTGAACCTGACCCTGGGTAGTCTTGACCCCTCCCCAGGGGTGGGTCTGAACACTACCAGGTGATGGCTAGCCCACTCCCACTTCCTGTCTAAAGATCCATAAAAGCAGGCAGATGTCCTGTTTTGCTCTATCTCTGCCTCTGTGCTTACCAGTATCACCATCCTGTTCCTCTTTGCTTTATCACGTGGCCAACACCCACGAGGAGGACAAAGCCATCACCATCAAAATCGGGTTGTATTTACACATTTTGTATTTGTTTTCCCTTCCCTATACCTTTGTAGCTTCCCTATCTCAGATACCTTTTTAAGTTATTGTTAAACTCTTTAACTTCCAAATTGAGTGAGATTTATTTATTTATTTGAGTATGCTTACCTTTTCCTCTCTCTACATCTAATTCCTTTCTTTTGGGAAAGAAGGGGGAAGAGCAAAAGGCACTCTATAAATTGTTATTTGGCTCTATCAAATTTATTAGTCTCTGGAAATTTAAATTAGAACCAAGACATTCCTCCATTAAGAATAATAGCAACAGTACCATGCACTCGCTTATCTGTCACTTAACTCCATCCTCTTGCTATATTTTGCTCCTGAAAGTGGCCTTTTCAAAATAACCCCTAGTTCTCCACCAGTCCAAAACACAAGTTTCTTTCACCTTTTTGGTTTCCTGCCTCAGGAAGAATGGAGACCAAGTACCATGCATGGCGATAAACCTGGAAGCACAGCTAACAGCAACAGCAGGACTTAGAGCCAACCAGAGCAGTTCCTACCAGAACAATTTTTCCTTCTTCTTGCCATACCAACCTAAAAAGCTCCCTGGAAAGCTTTGGAAATGAGGACTTTCTTGAGTTACACACACCTGTGGGTCACTTTGTAATTGTTTCATATTGCTGCTGTAAAAGCAAAGTAGTAATTTGTCTTTGTTCCTTAGGTTTTAAACCAACAGAACTGTTACGTGCCAGAGTTGTCGGTGGCCCTCTATGATGGTGTTACAGCATTATCTACTTGGACTTGTGCAAAACATTAGACACTCTTCAGCATGACTTCTTTGTATCTAAATGGGCAAGATGTGGGTTTCATGGCTGGAGCACTGCATGCATAAGGAATTCACTGAATGGTCACACTCAAAGACTGTCAGGAGACACTTTTTACAAGGGCTTGTTGTGATAGAACAAAGGGCAGTGGCTTTGAGCTTGAGAAGTAGAGATTCAGACCAGAGATTAGGAAGAAATTCTTTCCAGTAAGGGTGGCAAAACACTGGCACAAGTTGCCCAGGGAAGCTGTACATGCTCCTTCCCTGTGTTGTGGAGGGCTCATAGGCCCGAACATAGGCTTATTCATGCCTTGCCTTGCCTGGACATGTTTTGCTGCCCAAACCAGAGGTAAATACATAATGAGCACAAAGAGGCACAACAGACCTGATGCCTGCCCAGGACCCCTGATTGTGTAAACATGGTTGTATAAGCCCACACACTTAGCTTGTACCTGCCTAGTGTAAGACCCGTGTGATTCCCGTATTTGGAAGGTCCAGGCCTGTGGCTTTTGCCTATTATGGTATGTTTGGCTGACTGCCAACCTGATTGATCATTCTAGTATCCAAAGGGCCATTAATCTCAGCCCACATTTGATAAATAGAGACATACAGGTAAACAAAGTGCTCACGCTCACTTGCTTGCTCAGGCTCCCTTGCTCACTCTCTTAGACTCACCAGCACTGCTTATGCCTGCCTGTGTGCCCACCTGCAGTGCACCTGAGCCTGGGAGCTCAGTCTCCCAGCACATCTGCACACCACTGTGGTGAGTTACCAGGATTAGATCCTGTATTGCCTGCCTTTACCTAGGGAGCTCAGACTCCCATGCAGCCGTGTACACTATTACACGCCTGCTGCCTTATCATTGCCTGGTAAGCGCCACTACCACCGAGTTACTAGGAAGCAGACCTCACTTGTCTGCATGCAATCAGCCTGCTAGCCACTGTGAGACCATACTGACACTTCACGGCATCGTACTCCCTCTACACCTGAGGTCCTGCCTAAGAATCTTCTGGACAGAGTGTCCAGAGAAAGCCAGGAGACAAAGACACAGATTGCATCCTTTGCCAGGAGAGCAAGGTCAGAGACTGTTCTTTCCCCAGAAGCCGGGAAGATTCTCCATTCCCCTGAAGCTGGGAGGATTCCAGCCTCAAAGTCCACGGGCAGATTCCCCTGAAGTTTGGAGACTAGTAATAGGCTGTGACGTCGCCCCTGAGGGTGATTATTGATAATCAATCAGAATTTGTGAGTAAATGCTTTAATGCCTCTGTAATTTCTATAGCTTTCTGCCATAGAGCAGAAAGAGCTTCAGCCCATCTACTGGGCAAATAGTATATTGACCCCAAGCGGTATTTGCTGTGGGGAAATTCCTCTCTCTGTTTATAGTTTGAATTGTGTGCTAGTTATTAATAGGTTATGGTTGGATATTAATCCTAGAATGCCTTTCATAACCTTGTAAGAACAAATATTAAATACAGTGGTTGGGGGTGGCAAGAGTTCTGAATATTGAAGTTTATATATTTTTATAGAATATTATCTCACACCAGTTAATTTCTCCCCTCCTCCACAGTTCGTGTAGGCAGCAGAATACCCTTCTGTGACACCCTGGAGGTGTTCAAGGCCAGGTTGGAGAGGGCTTTGAGCAACCTGGTCTAGTGGAAGTTGTCCCTGCCCATGGCAAGGGAGTTGGAACTAGGTGATCTTTAAGGTCCCTTCCAACCCAAACCATTCTCTGTGTGTGATTCTGTGGTCAACAACTTGATTTCCAAGCGGAAACAGTGAAGAGGAGGGTCTGCACTGAGGCCTGCAGGAAAAAAATGGGAAAACACTCTCTATGTATCTATCTATCCATCAATCCATCTATCTATCAGTGTAGTGATAGATAAGGAATAATGGTTTTAAACTGAAAGAGACTAGACTTAGATTAGATATAAAGAAGTTCTTCACTGTGAGGGTGCAGAGCATTGGCACAGGTTGCAAAGAGATTGTGGGTGCCTCATCATTTCTGGAAGTGTTCAAGGATAGTTAGAATGGCACTGTGATCAGTCTGCTCTGGTAGATGTCCTTGCTTACAGCAGGATGATTTGAACTAGCTGATCTAAGGTCCCTTCCAACTCAAACCATTTTACGAGTCCACCATGAGTAAGTTTGCAGATGACACCAATTTGGGAGCAAGTGTGGATCTGTTAGAGGGCAGAAGGACTTTGCAGAGGGACCTGGACAGGCTGGACAGATGGGCATAGTCCAAGGCCAAGTGCCAGGTTCTGCACTTTGGCCACAACAATCCCATGAAGTGCTACAGGCTGGGGACAGAGTAGCTGGAGAGCAGCCATGCAGAAAGGAACCTGAGAGAACTGGTTGACAGCAACTGACCATGAGCTAGCAGTGTGCCCAGATGACGAGGAAGACCAATGGCATTCTGGCCTGTATCAGGAATAGCGTGGCCAGCACAACCAGGGAAGTCAGTCTGCCCCTGTACTCAGTGCTGGTTAGGCCACACCTTGAGCACTGTGTCCAGTTGTAGGCCTCTCAATTTAAGATACTGAGGTGCTTGAACATGTCCAGAGAAGGGCACCAAGGCTCGTGAGGGGGCTGGAGCACAGTCCTGTGAAGAGAGGCTGAAGGAGCTGGGGGGTGTTCAGTTTGGAGAAGAGGATGCTCATGGCAGATATTATTACTCTCTACAACTACCTAAAAGGAGGCTGTAGCCTCCGTGATGATCTTGAAGGTCTTTTCCAATCTGGTTAATTCTGTGATTCTGTGATGATTGTCTCATTCTATGGTTCTCTTAGGGTTCTCAACATGGCAAACAATAATTCTTTGTTATTTTCATTAAAAAAAAAAAAAATCAGCTACAGTTTTGTAAGGAGCTGTCACATAATTGAAAAGGAAAAATATTCCCAGGCATCAGGGGAAGCTCCCATTTAGTCAAATCTTTATCGCCAAATTCTCATGTCTGCTTCTATGAGCTGAAGAACCACTTATGTTTTAGGCACTTGTAGGAAACAAAAAACCTTTTTTTAAAAGTTCACTGTGTCTGTAGTCTTATACATGAATATTTATTTGTCTTCTGCAGTTGTCCCTGGTTTATGTTGCACTGCCATTAAGGATCCTAATTGGAGGATGATTCAATCCAACACTGTATCTTAGAGCTCTAGCGACAGGCGTGAAATAGTTTTATCTTTTTTGTTCTTGGTGTGCCATGCTGATGGGGCTGGTGTGGAGACCATCTGCTGCTGAGATAGCTCCTGGGACACTTGTCAAATTGATTGCACTCACCAACGGCCAAGACAGAGGGAAAAATAGAGTTTCTAATTACAGTTTACCTGGGATCTTGTTTAAATCTAGGAAGTGGTAATTCCAAAATAAATGGCTTTGGTGGACATCTGAGAACCTTTAATTTACAAATTAGTCCATTAACACGCACATTGTTTTCCAGGTGAGTGAGATCATTTGCCCTTGAGGCTTTTGTTTTATTTTGTTTTGGTTTGGTTTTTTCCATATGCCTTCTGTTCCTCCAGCTAAATATGTGGCAAATTGAAGTATTCATTTTGATTACACGAAGCACACGGGAATACTATTATATGAAAAGAAAGATGACATTTTTTTCCTGCCTTCCCTAAGGCCTCTACAGGCTTGCCCTTCCTTGAGAAAATAAGTCACAAAGTCATTAGAGTATATGCTTTGGGTTTCTGTTTTACTCTGCACATGATATTTTGGGAAAGGTGTTTTAAAAGCAAGAGACTTTGCTAGAAACAATGGGACAATGATTAGTTATGAGATACCACTAAAATAACTGACAATAAGCCTTTCTCCCCACCTCAAATTTTATATTCTTGCCTATGTCTCTTTGTGAGCATTTTGGAGCTTTTAGGAATTAATTTCCTTAATATCAGCAAATTTAAATAAAAAATGTTTATTAGAACAACAAAATACATTAAATATTTATGTCAAGGTAATTAGCTTACTATTTAATTTTATTAAGTTCTTGTTAATAAATCATTTATGCTTTATTAGGAAATTAACCAACACTTGAATCATCTTTATGTATTTTGCATGGACGCTTTCTATCCTAACTATGAAACTATCCCTCAGGATCTATTTGACTGGAAGAGTTCCTGTTTCATTGTGGTCTCCATATTTATTGAAGTAGGAAATTGTGGGAGAATTTTCTTGCTAACAGGGCATGAGCTGATAAACATGAGAACCCGTGCTGTGAAGTGTCCTTGAGTCCATCCTGGATTCAGAATACCAGGCACTGGGTGGCACCCCCACATGCAGCTGCAGGGGGCTGAACCTGCCAGATGCAGGAGTGGGCACCACAGCTTGTTTTGATACAGAGTGACCTATCTGTACCTTACACATAACTCTGAGCCAATCTGTGCTCTCCACTCATGCCAACCTCAAACTAGTTGTGCACGCCTCTCCCAAGTAGCATATAAGCCACTGTGTTGTTTGAATAAAGCGTACTGTACTGCTTGCAGCTAGCTGAGTCGACTCGTCAGTACCCCGATCCCGCCTCCGCTGGCTTCCCGCGACCGTAGGAAATGAAACACTGAGAAAGGTAGCTTGCATAAGTGAAATGCCAACATTTTCCAAACTGCATGAAAACGATCTGAGATTTTTTAAAAATATACATTTGAAGTGAAAAATGCAGAGGAATTTATTTGTAAGAAGTTCAGAAAATTATTTTGAAATAAGCTTGTGAGCAGGTGAAATAATTTTGAAGAGGTGTTTCCTGGTTGCCTTTGCTTTGCCCTCATGTGATTTAGAACGTATCTCTGCTGTGGTGATGCTTTTCTTACTCTATCTCTTTTTCCTTGGGGATTTTTTTTCTTCTTACATGTCTTAAGTCAGCTGTTTAAGTCAAGAACTCATGGATTTACCTAGAACTGATCTCTCTCCCACTATATGTTTCAGCTGTATTTTTTGGTATTTCCTTATGGATCACAGAATCACAGAAAGTCAGAGACTGGAAGGGACCTTGAAAGCTCATCCAGTCCAACCCCCTGCCAGAGCAGTATCATCTATATCAGATCACACTGAATCACATCCAGGTGGATTTTGAGTATCTCCAGAGAGGTAGACTCCACACCCGCCCTGGGCAGACTGTTCCACTGTTCTGTCACCCTTGAAGGATAAAAATTCCTCCTCATGTTTATATGAAACTTCCTGTGCCTCAACTTCTAGTCATTGTCTTGTCCTATCATCTGGCATCACCGAGCAGAGCCTGGCTCCAGCCTCCTGGCACTTTATAAAGATGCACTTTTGCATCTTTATAAACACAAATAATGTCACTTCTCAGTCTCCTGTTCTCCAAGCTAAAGAGCCCCTGCTGCCTCAGACTCTCCTCCTAACAGAGCTGTTCCATTCCCTTTCTCACTTTTGTGGCTCTGTGCTGGACTCTCTTAAGCAGTTCTGTGTCCCTCTTGAACTGAGTGACCCAGAACTGGATGTAATACTGTTGTGGAAGGGTATTCTGCTGCCTATGCCAATTGTGGTGGAGGGGAGAAATTAATTGGTGCGAGATAATATTTTATAAAAATATATATTTATTAACTTCAATATTCTGACCTCTCGCCACCCCCAACCACTGAATTTAATATTAAAAGGATCTACACCGTCATGGAAGACATTATGGAGAATATATCAGAACAGCAACTATTATAATAACTAGCATACATTCAAACTATAAACAGAGAGAGGAGTTTCCCCGTGGCTTAATATTGATGGGGTCTTTATAGTACTTGTCCAGCAGGTGGGCTGAAAGCTCTTTCTGCTCTATGACAGGAGGCAAAAGAAATTACAGAGGCATTAAAGCATTTACTTACAAATTCTTATTAATCAATAATCACCCTCCGAGGCTACGTCACAGCCTATTACTAGTTTCTAAACTTCAGGGGAGTCTTTGCCCGTGGACTTTGAGGCAGGAATCCTCCTGGCTTCATGGGAAAGGAGAATCTTCTTGGATTCTGGGGAAATGAGTCTCTGCCCTTGTCTCCTGGCTTCTTGTGGACACTCTGTCCAGGGACTGTTGGCAGGACCTCAGGTGCAGAGGGAGTATGGTGCCATGCAGTTTGAGCATGGCCTCACGCTGGCTAGCAGGCCAATCATGTGCAGACAAGTGGGTCTGCTCCTGGCAACTTGTGGCAATGGCACACATCAGGTAATCATAAGGCAGCAGGCGTGCAATAGGATGCACGTCTGCATGGGAGTCTGAACTCCGTAGGCAGTACAGGATCTGGTCCTGATAACTCACTGCAGTGGCATGCAAATGTGCACAGCTGGCTGGGAGACTATGGGAGAATCTGTCTCCATAATAACAGCGAAGCAAATTGGCATAATCAGTGCTGGTGAGTCTGAACCTAATAATGAGTGAGCGAGTGAGCCTGTGCAAGTAAGTGAGCTTGAGTGATCTGGCAAGTCCGAGCACACAGCCTGAGTGTGAGCAAGTGAGCAGGTGAATGTGAGCAATGGAGCCTGAACCAGAGGGGGTGAACACATTGTTTACCTGTGTAGCTCTATTTATCAACTGTGGGCTGAGATCAATGGCCCTTTGGACACCACAATGACCAATTGGGGTTTGGCAGTGAGTCAAACAATACCATAATAGGCAAAATCACACGCTTGGGCTTTCCAAATATGGTGAATCACACAGGCTAGCACCCAGCAAGTATGAGCTGGGCGCATGGGCTTACACAAATATGTTTCCAGCCACATTATACAACCCGGGCCCTAGGCAGGCCAGACTTTGTAGAGCCAGGCCTATTGTGCCCCTTTTATTTATTTCACAGTTTCACAGTATCACCAAGGTTGGAAGAGACCTCATAGATTATCAAGTCCAACCCGTTACCACAGAGCTCAAGGCTAGACCATGGCACCAAGTGCCACATCCAATCCTGCCTTGAACAGCTCCAGGGACTGCGACTCCACCACCTCCCTGGGCAGCCCATTCCAGTAGCCAATGACTCTCTCAGTGAAGAACTTTCTCCTCACCTCAAGCCTAAATTTCCCCTGGTGTAGCTTGAGGCTGTGTCCTCTTGTTCTGGTGCTGCTTCTGGTGTTTACCTCTGGTTTGGACAGAAAAACATGTCCAGGCAGGGCAAGACATAAACAAACCTATTTTTGGGCCTACAGGCCCTCCACAACAAATACTCCAGAGGCAGATTCTCGAGGGCAGAGAAGAGAGGGAGAAGAACCTCTCTTAATCTACTAGCCACAGCCCTTCTAATCCACCTCAGAATGGCACTGGCCCTCCTGGCCACAAGAGCACACTGCTGGATACCTTGCAGAAATTTATCCTGGGAAACTTAAGTGTGGTCCATGCTCTGTTTCTTCATGTCCTGTGCCACCTACAGATGAGGAAGGTGTCTTGTATCTGCGTTTGTGACAACAGGTGGTTTCTACTGCAGATTGTTTATTGCTGGTGAAGAAAAATGACTCAATAAGCTGCTGTTTAGATTAAAACACTGAAAAATGTTTCCTAGTGCAGGTGCTGGATTTTTAGTATTCTCTTTCCTGTTAATACTTATTGGAAAGCAAACAGTTTGTCTTTTCATTCTCAGGGAGAAATATGCTGTCATCAGAGAGGACTAAGGCAGAAGGTGCTGTTACCAAGTGAACATTGTGAAAACACAAGCACAGGATTCTATAAAGTCATTGCTGAACTGATTTTTCAGAGCCTCTACATTCCATTGTATTTCAGGTAAAAGCAGATTCCACACATTTTCACTCTACTAAGCAGAGCAAGAATATGATTTTGTATGCCTGTGTATGTTTCTCAGCTTTTTTGTTTATAGATTTCTTTACACTGAGGGTAGTGAAACATTGTGTGATGGTTTGGGAGTTTTACCTGCCCCCCCCCCCGCCATGTATTTACAATATATTACAAATATTTACAGCTATATACAGCAATATACAAGTTAAAAGTAATATAGAAATACAAACCCCCTCCTAGAACTCAGAGTTCCCCAGGAGGGGCTCCTAACCACCCCTCCACCTTCTTTCCACCCCTCTAACTTATCCCAGAGTCTACCTTACACGCAAAGTGAGTTGAGAGAATCGGCAAGGGGGGTTAGAAATAGAACAGTTAGTTGGGTTACACAGATCCAAGCAGAACAGCAGAAGCCCAGGGAGAAAAAACACAGATACTGGTTCCAACAGGTAGAGACACTCTGTCTTATCTATGTTTCTGTCCTTGCTTTTATACATCTCAGCAAGCTTATGAGTGAAGTAGACATCACCATTGTTTCCTTTCACAGCCTACAATCTAATTTCTCACATAAAAACATTCCAATTAGGCTCAAACATGCACACTCTGGAACAGGTTGCCTAGAGAATCAGGTTGGACAGAGCCTTGAGCCCACAGCAGGGGGATTGGAACTAGATGGTCTTTAAAGTTCCTTCCAACACAAACCATTCTATGATTCTTTGATCCTGTGATTCTGTGATCTATGCCTACATAAAACCTGTTTCTAACATGATGTGCTAGTGTTGTGGAGTCAGGGAATTAATGTGGCTGAGTCAGGAATATATATAAAAATAGAATTATTTTCCTGAAACCCCACCCCCAAAACTATATACAGAAATTAATTTAGTTTAACTAGCAGACTCAGTTTGATTGAGAATATCTTGCAAGGATGCTATAGATAAATTTGGCTATTTCAGAAGCCAGGAAATGGAAAAGGCTGCTTTATAAACACAACTTTCCCACTATCAATCAGGTTGTGCAGAAAAAAAGTTACTCATGAGTGAGCTAGGCTGTCTGAGAGAAAGGGCGGTCCAGACGCTTGACAGCTCTCTCTCTTTCAAAGGATATCCAAGGCTCATTAAGCCTATTAAGCTTGCATAAAAGGGTGCTTACGGTGGGCAGCCATCCTAAGCAGGGACTGTCCTGTCCCTCAGGAGCTTGTCCTTCGCAGCACCAGGGGATTCTCTCTGCAGGAATTATCGAGGCAGAGGAGAGCTCTAAGGTGGGAAACACCCCAATATTTATAACTTCCTAGACAAAGTTTTGAGTTACAATTTCTAGGCGTGAAGCACACAGTCAATCATCAGCCCAATTTCAGCATGGACATATGCAAGGGTCACTCCTCTTGCTGGAAGGACCCTTTGCTTCCCCCCTTTCATGTTTGCGGGACAAAGGGGGGAAACAGGATTTTTCATGCCTTTTCTCTCCCATTCAAACCATGGTGTGAGAGGAATTTTGGGGTATCCAGGGCTCCAGGACAGCTAGTTTAAGGCTAGGTGATATATTTTAGTGAGAGAAATTAGATTATAGACTGTGAAAACGAAACAATGGTGATGTCTACTTCACTCATAGGCTTGCTGAGATGTGTAAAACCAAGAATGCAAAACATAGATTGCACACTTATAGTGGCTCTCTGTGGCAGCTGGTGCCTGTACTTTTCTCCCTAATCTGCTTTCTGTGTAAGTAATCTTTCTGCTTTCTAACCACCCAGGCCAATCCTCCAAGCTCACCTTGCAGGTAAGGCAAAGTCTAGGATAAGGTAGAGAGGTGGAAAGAAGGTGGGAGGGTGGTTGGAAGCCCCTCCCGGGGACTCTGGTTTCTGGGGGGTTGTTACGTTTCTGTATTACCTTTATCTTGTATATTTCTGCATATAGCTGTATATATTGTAAACACCTGCTTGTATATTGCACTAAGCTGTAAATATAAAGCTTCATTCTTAATTTCCAGCTGGTCAAGTCTAGTCTGGGTGATTTCATAAGAGTAGGGGGGCGGGTAACACCCAAACCATCACACTCCATGAGCAGGTTATGCCTGGTTCACGGAATGTTGCTTTATAGGGCAATGTCTTCCTCCCTGACATTTTGCTCTGCAATGGCTCTGATGAGTGCTATCTTCTGTATTATTAAATGTTACCATAAGCATATGCTGGCATGTCACCATAGCAAACAATGACTTGTATCTGCTTTGAAAATTCACTGGCGTTTTATTGCTGCTTGAGAAAGTAACAGACATCACCACTGCAGTCTTAGTCGTTTTACTGATTGCTGAAGGATTTCCCCTCTATTACCTCTGCATTTTCTGTGCTGCCAGGTGTGAAATGAACAGAATCATAAAGTTCGACTTTTTTGGGGAATAAAAGCAACAGCACAGTCTGTGCTGATGAAATAAGCAGCACAGTGAAAGTGGAAAAATGATAGCAGCCTTTGGCAAACCAACATGTGCAAGAGGTAGTAGTGCAAGAGGTAACATGTGCAACAAGGTTATAGCCATGTTTACAAATTATTGTAATTAAAAGAAGTTGTAAGATACATTACTGATTCTGAAAAAAAAATCCTCTTATCCTTAAACTTAAATATGTACTAAAGTCTTTTTGA
The DNA here is from genome assembly GCA_013400475.1 of Tricholaema leucomelas. NCBI lineage: Eukaryota > Metazoa > Chordata > Aves > Piciformes > Lybiidae > Tricholaema lacrymosa > Tricholaema leucomelas. The sequence continues at coordinate 92,279 of WAAF01002554.1, forward strand.
GAGCCTTTTTGAGTCCTATTGGACTGCTACTCTGGCTTGAAACTAAATGCTATTGATATTTAAGTGATCCTTAAACATGCTTGGGCTGCCAGGAACTCAGACTTTTGCTAGTTGCAATAGGCATTTCAGCAGTTACAGGATCACAGGATCACGCAGAATCCCAGAACTTTAGAGGTTGGAAGGGATTTCCAGAAATCAAGTCCAATCACCCTACCAAGGTAGGATCACCCAGGGTAGTTTACACAGGAATGCATCCAGGTGGGTTTTGAAAGTTTCCAGAGAAGGAGACTCCGCAACTTCTCTGGGCAGCCTGTTTAACAGCTCTGTCACCCTCACTATGAAGAGGTTTATCCTCACATTGAGCTGAAATCTTCTGTGTTCCAGTTTGTAGCTGTTGCTCCTTGTCTTATTGCTGCTGAACACTGAAAAGAGATTGGCTCTCTCCTCTTGACACCCACCCTTCAGATATTTGTACATGTGGATAAGATCTCCTCTTCATCTTCTCTTCTCCAGACTAAGCAGCCTCGGGTTTCTCAGTCTCTCTTCATAGGTGAGATGCTCAAGTCCCCAAATCATACTCATGGCTCTCGCTGGACTCTCTCCAGTAGGATCCTGTCTGTCTGGAACTGGGAGTATTCTGGGTGTGGTCTCACCAAGGAAGAGTAGAGGTGGAGGAGAACCTTCCTAGACCTGCTGGCCACACTTTTCTTGATGCACCCCAGGATGACATTGGCTTTCTTGTATAATAACCTTGATTCAATTCCTGGCAAAACCAGCAACACTTTTTCTAGTCTTCCCATTGAGTTGAATAGCAGTTGGCTCAGAGGAGATGTGGTTGTGGAAGGGGGTTTTATAGCTAGGCCTGATCAAAGCAGTTTTGGAGACAGGATGGGTGTACCTGAGGTTGAGAGGGAAAGTTACCTAATTATAGAGTGAAGAAGAAAGATTATGATAATTCAGGATAATGTCTTGGATGTGCTAAGGTTGTTGATATATTTAAGAGTCTGCAGGACCGGCACAGGAAAGCTTCTGGGGCAGCCAAGCTACAAGAGTCTTAGTTAATGATAGAAACACCCCCCTCGAACGAATAACCAATGCCATTCAGTATCAGCAGTGCAGAAACCATAGCCTAAAGAAGATCAGGAGAGGCACTAAACACACCTGAATGGCCCTAGCTGGCTTCACCTGAGACCCCCAGCCACTCCTTCCAAGGAGTGTATTTAAGTTCAGCATGGGGAGCTCCTGCTGTGTTCTAGCAGCAATGTTGAGACAGATTCCTTTTTCTGCAGATGCAAGTTCCATAAACAGCTTAGGTGAGAATATGGTGAGTGATGTGCTCTGTCTACCTCTCTGTGTTCTTGCCACCTAATCTATCAATAGGATAACACCTCTTTCAGACAAGATGCAAACATTCAAAAATATAACAGGCATCTAGAGTGAAAGAAGAGATTTTCCTCAAGGTTTCTTCTTGAAATATGAAGTGCTATCAAAATAGTAGACTTCCTCTGTTGAGAAAGAAAAGTTCTTGTGACAAATCACTTGTAAAAATATTAGCTAAGGATAGAGAAAACTGAAAACCTTAATTTAAAAAAAAAAAAAAGAAAAACAACAAAACAAAACCAAACAAAACCCAAACTAAGCCAAAGAACCAAAAAAAAAAAAAAAATAGGAGTTGAATCTCTGAAAGATGAAGATATATAATTGCCATGCAGAAAGCACCTTGAGTTCTATTTACTCAAACACCCTCCTCAGTCCCCTAGCAGAGCAGACAGATGGGGACCAGGTAAGATTTTGCCATGACTCAGTATGGCCATCCTCATCATCTGGGTCATATAATAGAGACAGATGGTTGAGAAGAGAGGGAGAAAGAACTGGGAAAAGTTTGATTAGTGCAATTGAGGCAACCAAAAGAGATTAGCTGGTCTAATTTTTATGTACTGTGCTTTTTATCAACATGAGTAGAATTTTCTTGTTTAAATGGTAAGCTAGGGGCAACATTTTCTCTATTTAGGTCTTTTTCCCTGTCTCTGGAAGATGGAATAACAAGCTGATGAGCAACACTTAGGACATCTTTTTGAGCTTTGTCTAGGCAGGACTATTTGCTCTTTATGGGAGAACCTATTTCTCTGTGTTTGTGTGTGTACAGTTCTTAATGCAGCAGAAACCTCTTCTTGATCTATAAACAATACAGTGAAGTAACATTTAATTAAAATCCATTCTGATTTATAGCCTCTGAGGGAAAAAAAGAATGCCAAAAGTGAGGTCAAACTAAGAAGAAGCTGCAAGGAAAAAACATTCAGTAAACACCTACTGTCTTTTGATGAGAATCTCTAAATGTTTATAATCTTCTGCATTATAAGGAATGGAAAGTTACATTTTTCTGCTTATGTGGTCTGGAATAGCCAACTATTTAACATATTGTCCATTAAGGGGATGAATAGAGCATAAACATCTATGCAGGCAAATGAAAGACGGGCTAAGGAATTCCTAGTGAGGCTTATTTTTTTTTTCCTATGCACCTTTGCACTTCAATTAATATTAACAGAGCATCTTTATTTCTTCCACTGAAAATGTATCAGAGAACATAAAAGAGAAATATAGTTGCAGGTGTACTGTAGACCTTCAGGTATGTGGAAAGCTGTGTTTTGAAGCTTTTCCCCCCTCATTCTCTTGTTTTCTGATGTCACCACCAGTTATGAATTACCCTAAATAGGCTCTTCTGAGGTTGTGGTCTAGTTTAACAGTGAGCTTGATACCTGTGTTCTAGTGGATTTCTGTTTGAGCATAGGCAGGATTCTGGCAAGCATAAATATAGATCCCTGTCTTTGATACCATCTCCATTTAGGTGCTTTGCTCTTGGCATGTAAATACCAGCAGATGCAGTCATGTCTAAAGCGGCATTTGGCACCTGTGTGGCAGTGCACTCACAGAGGAGGGACTTTCTATCGAGAAGATACTACTTGCAAACTGCCCATCTAAACTCATTTTGCTTGGCATTGAGCAGCACTGGCACCATCTTGGGCAAGTGGGCACCATGCCATCACAGCAGATGGGGCTGAGTGAAGGCAGGTACTTGGAGACATTGTCCAACCACCGAGTGCATGCATTTGAGGGCAGGGTTTCCATCCAGAAACATCAAAATAGCTCCCTGGCCTCAGCTCCTGGCTCCATTTTAAAAGGCTCCACAACAGACTTTAAGATGTCAGTCCTAATTTCTAAAGATGGTACTGGTTATATGGCAAAATAATACAGTTGTGCAGGAGGGTCTTAAAACTGCAACCAACAGATTAACAGAAGTAGGATCTCAGTATCTATGTGATACTGTAACCACTGTGCTCTGAGCATCATGTTTTGGAGCATATTTTCAACAAACAGTAGACATTACCTGAAAATCATGAAGAGGTGTATGTCATGGTTTAGAGCTGAGGAGTTTTTCCCCTGCAAAAAGTTTTTCCAACATTGTACACAGGTGGACTCTACCCAATAGACAAAAAAACCCAAAACAAAACAAAAAAAACCTGTCTTATTCTGGTATTAAAACTCATAAGCTAAGCACAAAGGGATAGGTTCACATAATCACAGAATATTACGGGTTGGAAGTGCCCTCAAAAGATCATTTACTCTCCTCCTCTCCAAGCCAAAGAGACCCAGCTGCCTCAGCCTTGCTTCAAAAAGGAGGTGTCCCACTCCCTTAATCATCTTTGTGACTCTGTGTTGGACTCTTCCAAGCAATTCCCTGAGGTCCTACTTGATGTGAGGGGCCCAGAACTGGACACAGTATTCCAGATGTGGCTTCACCAGGGTGGAGCAGATGGGGAGAACCTCTCGACCTACTAACCACTCCTCTTCTAACATAACCCAGGATGTAATTGGTCTTCTGGGCTACAAGGGCGCATTGCTGACTTGTGGTCGTCTTTCTATCCACTAGGACGCCCGGGTCCCTTTGTGCTGTTCTCCAGCAGGTCAGTCCCCAACCTTTACTGGTTCATGGGGTTGTTCTTTCCCAGATGCAAGGCTCTACACTTGCCCTTGTATTTCATTAGATTTCTCCCTGCCCAGCTCTCCAAGTTGTTATAAGCATTTCAAAAATCCATGCCAATATATACATAAACTTGCTGCATGGCCCTGACAGAACAGGCAGTGCTCAAAATCAAAACAACATTGCACTGCACAATTACCTGTCTAATTTTTCCAGCAATCACAACAGTGACATGTTTCTAAAGCAGAGCAAGAGAGAAGCATTTTGCAAAGCTGCTTGCCACATCTCTGCCCCAGCAAGGCTTCTGGCTGTCGCTTTCCATCACTTGATAAAAGCCCTGAACTCGATGCTGAGTCCTGTGGTGTCTATTTAACAATAATAAATGCTCCTTTAAAAGTGACTATTAATTCTGTCATCTACACTGATGTAGGTATGGAAGCAACAAGACACCCATTCCACAACAAGACCAGGGAGTAAAAGGCAATTCTTCCTGACTTCCTTGGGTTGATACTGTTTTACAAATAGCATAATCACAGAAGATTAGAGATTGGAAGGGACGTCCAGAGATCATGAGTTCAACCCTCCTTCCAAAAGCAGGATTACCCAGAGTAGTCTGCACAGGAATACATCAAGGCAAGTTTTGAAGAAGGAGACTTGGCAACCTCTCTGGGCAGCCTGTTCCAGGACTCCATCACCCTCACTGTAAAGAAATTTCTCCTTGTGTAAAGGTGAAACCTTCAATGTTCACGTTTGTGTCCATTGTTTCTTGGCTTATTACTGTGCACCACCAAAACCAGGTTGGCTCCATCCATTTGACACCCACCTCTCAGATGTTGACAGACATTGATCAGATACCCTCTAACTTTTCCCCAGGACTCTCAGTCTCTCTTAATAGAGGAGAAGCTCAAGTCCCCTAATCATCCTCATGTCTCTCTGTTAGACTCTCTCCAGCAGATCCCTCTCATAAGTATTAATATTCTGGATACATCAATTTTGGTCTCTTAAACTTCTCCAAGCATAATCTTAATGTTAAACTGAGACTGAAAAATCCAAACTGAAATACAAAGGAAACAAACACGATAGGAACCAACTCACGGTGTTCCTTCAACTATCTGTAGCTGTCACACAGGGAACTTGCTATTCTCACCAAAACAACAGTTTAGTGGCATTAATAGTGCTGTGGTGGCATTATTTGCTCTTGTCCTGTTCTGTTACTTCAAGAAAGGTATTCTGTCAAACCATCACTCAAGTACCATAACAGTAATTTATTTAAAGTTTTGTTCCTGAAGGCAGGTGTGCTAGTTTGAAGCTAGCTAGAATGTTTTGGTGAGAAGGACTAGATCATAGGCTATGAAATGGAAACAATGGTGATGTCTACTTCCCTCACAGTCTTGCTGAGATGTGTAAAAAAGGCAAAGTAAAACATAGATAAAGTCACTTCGCTTGTCACTTCGCTCTTGACTTTGCTCTCGGCCCTTGGCCTGCTGGGGAGCTGGGGCTGCTGGCTGAACTCCATCTTACTCTCTAACCTCACCCTCCATTTGCTTTGGCTGATTCACCTTGCTTCTTAATTCCCCTGGCCGAACCTCCATTATTCCTTGGGACTGGGGTAANCAAACCATCACAACAGGAAATAACATACTTAGGGGCTGATTTCTGTGGCTTCAAAAAAAACCCCAAACCTCATTTCTTTATTGCTTTGCTTTATTTCTTATAAATGATAATGCTATTTTGGATAATGCTAAGAGCTTAAATATGAATGTTTACTCTTGCAGCAAGTATCTTTAAACTTATAACACAGAAATAACTGTCCTGAATATAATAAAATCAGATTCTAAAATTAGTAAAATTAAGTATAAATGTGAGTTTAAGGAGAGGCTTTGCAATGGATTATAATGCAGTTTTGACTTGTGCCCTCTGTGTTGTGGAGGGGATAAATTAATTAGTGCAAGTCGATATTATATAAAAATATAGTATTTATTAATTTTATAATCTGAACTCTTGCCACCCCCAACCACTGAATTTTAATATTATTTGTTCTTACACGGTTATGGAAGACATTCTGGGAATAACATCCAACAGTAACTTGTTAATAACTAGCAAACATTCAAACTATAAACAGGGAGAGGAATTGCCCCATGGCCAAATGCCGCTTGGGGTCAAAGCACTGTTTGCCCAGTAGATGGGCTGAAGCCCCTTCTGCTCTATGGCAGAAGGCAGTAGAGAATTACAGAGGCATTAAAATATTTACTCACAAATTCTTATTAATTATCAATCACCCTCTGGGGCTACGTCACAGCCTATATAAGTGTCCAATTTTCAGGAACTCTGCCTGTGGACTTTGAGGCTGGAATCCTCTCAGCTTCAAGGGAAAGGAGAATCTTCCCAGCTTCAGAGGAAAGGATGCAGACGATCTGTGACCTTATTCTCTGTACACTCTGTGTGTATGTCCAGGGATTCTTAGGCAGCACCTTCAGTTGCAGAGGCAGGATGTCATGCTGATCGTGTGCAGATAATCCAGGGTCTGCTCCTGGTAACTCATGGCAGTGGAGCTTACCAGGCAGTGATAAGGCAGCGGGTGTGCAATAGGGTGCATGGCTGCACAGGAGACTATGGCTCCATAGATAATAGCAGTACAGGATCTAGTCCTGGTAACTCACCACAGTGGCATGCAGGTGTGCACAGCTGGCTGGGAGCCCATGGGAGATGCTGTGTCCATAGAGAAAAGTAGATAGCACAGGCAAATATCAGCAAAGCAAAAAGGCATGCAGGAAGGTAGGCAAGCATAAGCAAAAGCACACAAATGCTGGCAAGCAAGTTGTTTACCTGTGTACCTCTATTTATCAAATGTGGGCCGAGATTAATGGCCCATTGGCCACCAGAATGACCAATCAGCTTGGCAGTTAGCCAAAGCATACCAAAATAGGCAAAGGCCACAGGCCATGCTATCCCCATATTTGGGAAAAACACAGGCCTTGCACTAGGCAGGCACAAGCCAAGTGTGTGTATCTTACACAACCATGTTACACAACCTGGGCCCTGGGCAGGCCAGACTTTATGGTGACAGGCCTATTGTGTCCCTGTAATGTGTTTACCCCTGGTGTGGGCAGAAAAACATGTCCAGGCAAGAGAAGGCATGTATAAGCCTATTTTGGGCCTATGGGCCCTCCACAACACTGTGCCAGTCTTTGCAATAACTCTGGGGAGTGATTTGAGCTGCCTTGCTGCAGACAGTGCCCCCAAAAATCCTGTCAGTGATGTGGGCTCTTCCCACTGGTCCCCAGCACTGTCCCAGCAGCATTGTCCCTCTTTCACCTTCACGTGCCAGAAAAGCACCACTCAGGCCTTGCACTGCAGGTGGTTTTCAGGAAGAAAATATCAAAAGCAAACAGTAATTATATTTTAGGTCACTGGGGCCATGGGAAGACCTATGGTTTTGTTTGGTTAGTGCCACTTGGCTTAATGTAGTCATTTCCCAGTATAGACAGAGGTTTGAGGATAACAACATTAGGAAGTGCTTAAGAGGCAGAATGAGGCTTTCAAAAGTCACCATATGATCCATTCAGGCTGATGAGAGCAACACTCAGACATCTGACCCATTTTCTTCTCTTCACAGTGAAAGGATTGCAAATACTATCCCAAACCCCCACCTACCTGCCAGGAAATGTTTCTTTCCTTAAGAAATATAGAATGAAAACAAACTTTAGCAAAACTGCTGAGTTTGCTTTCAGCATTGGGATTCACAACGATATTCCTACACAGGTCTGCTGTCTAGACTTGTGTAGTACAGAACCATCAATAACAAAAACCGGGAATTAATTGAGGGTTTGATCTCCTCCAATACCAGGGGAAAATGAAAAAGCTGAGACAGGTTAAGACAAAGAATACAATCACAGCTGAAACAAAATCAAACAAACCCAAACCAAGTAAAGTGCTTCCTTTTTAATAATACTTTAAATGCATTGCAGTGTAGCAGCATTTCCTGAAGCTGGAGAGTATCAACACATTGCACAACTCTTGTGTGCTGAATGGATAATGAATGCCCATTCATAGAAATACATTGATTATATGTTTAGCTTTCACACTGAGAACTATCATATTATTTTAGGAGAAGGGGTTTGGGGCCTTCAGAGTGTGCTGCATATTAAGTTTTTTTCTCCTTCAGCTATTCCATCACCAGAATGAAATGCCACCAGTATTAATAGGATGGCAGAGTAAATGTCACAAGCTGAAGGAACCACAGGAATGTGTATTTGCCACATGTAGAAGCAGTACTTTATTACAGTGCAGTGCAGAATTTATGAGCATTGCTGCAATATTCTGGATATGCTTCTCTGGTAATATCTGGCATATATCAGTGCTAAAAGTCAAGCTGCTGCAAAAATCAGCTCTCTTTTGCTCTCTGTGCCTTTCCTAGATGCTATGGAGCTACACAGTCCCAGTAATGCTCTGTCAATGACAGCAAGTAAAAGTATCCCCTGAACATTATTTATTGGCCTGTGAATGCAGATTGAATACACACTTTATTACCTGCTAATTTACCACCTGCTGGCTGAAGGATGGGGAAAGTCTACTATTTGTTTTATAGGAATTCATTATGCCATTAACCTTTCACTCCTATAGGCCATGAGGAGGAATTTCTTCAGTTAAATCACTGCCATAATAATGCCCTACAAATGAAAACAATGATTCATTGCACACCACACAGCCTAATAAATATAAATTATGTCCTAATGTTCTGCACTATGCAAATGATTGTATATACAGCTAGTTGGTCCTTCCAAAGACTGATTTAGTCTCCTCCTGAAATGTGTGAAGTAGGAACATGCCCCTTTTGGTATTTGGAGTCACGTTCCACATTTTGCATTGCAAAAACAGAGATGTTAGAGATTCTGTGGTTAGTATGGTTTAATTATAATTTAAAGAGGAAAAAAGAAGGAAGGAAGGAAGGAAGGAAGGAAGGAAGGAAGGAAGGAAGGAAGGAAGGAAGGAAGGAAGGAAGGAAGGAAGGAAAGAAGACAAAATGGCAGCTGTCTTACTGTGCTGGTTTGAGGCTAGTTTGGAATATTTTAATGAAAGAAATTAGATCACTGCTTGTGAAAAGAAAATAATGATGAAGTTTATATCATTCATTGGTTTGTGGAGAGGGATAAAAAGCCAGAAAGTAAACAATTTATCCCACTCTGGTCTGGGATGCTGGATTTATTCACTTCCTCTTTATTCTGTTCTAATATCTCTCCACTAATCTTGGCTAACAGAAACCAACATAAGCTTTGCTGCTTGTTTTATTTGTCTGTCTGGGAAAGTAAAGGGAGAAAGAGAGGGAAGCTTTGAGCCCTTCTGGGCAGTTTCCTTTGTCCAAGAGAGAGTTTGGATTTCTGTGTAATTTATAATTTATACAGAATTGTAAATACTTGTAACTATATTGTGTACATATTTATGTGGATTTGGCCTTGCTGTAAATATAGCTTTGTCTTACTGCCAAGCCATCTGAGTTGGTCTGGTAAATCTCAGTAGTGGGAATGTGAAAATTCCTAACCCACCACAGTCACTTTAACTACTGAAATGGCAGTTAATATTTTATTGATTTATTTTTCTTGTGGAAAGCCATTGAAGACAAGCTGGTGTAATTGCAAAAACAGATAGCAGTTGTTTCATTTGAAGGCAAATCTGCTCTGAGCAAGTATTTCAGTGGCCACCTGAAGCTGTTTGATGTGGGATACAAGCTGTGTCCAACAACTTGCTGTGCTCCATGGAGGGAGCTGATGAACTTGTGGGGTGTAAGTTGAGTCTAATTGTTTAATCAGACTCATAAAGACATTCCAAGAGCATTTTTACAAAAATCCTGGTTTTGAACAGAGGTAGCGATGGTTGACTAAAATGCTTAGGAGTTGGTGTAAAATGTCAGTGCTCTATGCCATGCTTGTGTTAGAAAAGGAAATTCTTTTTGAGGGTTCCCCAAGGCAGGGAAGTGCTGAGACTGCAGAGAGACCCACCAGGAGCTGGCAGCTCTGGCTGGCACCACTGATGAGGCCTGGGTGCTGCCAGAGCAATGGTGGGAGAGGTAAATGCAGTGTAACAGAACCAAACTTTGCTCACTTAGGGGAGAGGCCTGGCCCAGAGTGGGTCTTGGTGCACGGTGGGTTTCCCAGGTCGTGGAGACATCTGCCTGGATCTGGCAGTTCTGGGCAGAGCTGCTGCTGAAGCCTGGACATTGTCAGAAGAACTGCAGCCATGCCCCTACCTCTACAAACCATCATGGGGAGCAGAGGAAGGGAATTATCACTTTGACAGGTCCTAAACTGTTGATCCTCACTGTCCCAGAGGCACCTTAGCTATGTCTCCACCCATAGAAAACCATGTCCTCTGCCCTTACCAGAAATGACTGGCATCTTTGGCAGAGCTTCCAAATAACCTGCAGTTGTCCAGGCTTCAGGCTGCAAAAGGGCCATGAAGATAGTCAGAGGGTTGGAGGTCCTCTCTTATGGAGACAGGCTGAGAGAGTTGGGGCTGTTCAGTCTGGAGAGGAGAAGGCTCCAAGGAGACCTTATTGTGGCCTTCCAGTATCTGAAGGGAGCTACAAGAAAGCTGCTGAGGGAATTTTTAGGGTGTCAGGTAGTGATAGGACTGAGGAGAATGGAGCAAAGCTAGAAATGGGTAGATTGGATGTTAGGAAGGTGTTCTTCCCCATGAGGGTCATGAGACCATGGAACAGGTTGCCCAGGGAGGTGGCGAAAGCCTCATCCCTGGAGGTCTTTAAGGCCAGGCTCTAAGATCTGATCTAGTGTGAGGTGCCCATGCCTATGACAGAGGAGTTAGAACCAGATGATCTTCGAGGTCCTTTCCAACTCTGGAACTCTGTTACTCTCTGTGTCAGGGCCTGTCACTGGTAATGGGCAGTAGTGGTGAGGTGAGGTTAAGTGGCCACTCTGCTCAGCCTGGTGTCAGAGATACAAGAGGAAGTAGAAGGATTAAGAGAAGCATCAGAGGAGTGAGATACAGACTGGTGGGACTGTGCTCTGCTCTCCCTGAAACGAAAATGTCGGACACTCTCCACCACCAGGCAGAAGGCAGTAGCTTAAAGGAAAGGAGTCAAGTTAGCATTTGAAGTGACAGATGAACTGCCTTCTTGCCTACTTTGCCTTTACAGGTTTCTCTCTACAACACATATGAGGCTCTGGATGTGTAACTTTAATTGATGAATGCTGTAGATGATGGTCATCTATACCAGAGGTGTTGCAAAGGTCAGGAAGGACTACCCCCTGCATCATAACCACCTCCACAAGAAAGAAAAGATGGGTTGTAGTTGTAGGTAACTCCTCTTTGAGGAGAACAGAGGGTCCAACAAGCCAGATATAACATCATCTTAGGGTAGTCTGCTGCCTCCCTGAGAGCAGCTGCTGGAAAAGTATCATGGCAAGCCATGCACAGTGCAGGAGGGCTGTGGAGTGCATGAAGATGACTTCTTAAACCAGGTACTAGACAGCCTTCCAGAGGGGATGTGGGTCACCAATACAAGTGAGCTAATTGGTGACATCAAGATACTATAGTTCCATAAAATAAAGAGGTTGTCTGGAGTCTGTCACAAACTGACCCACTGTATGAGCTTAGAACAATATAAATTGCAACCCATCTGGATGCATTCCTGAGTGACCTGTCCTAAGTGATCTTGTTTTAGCAGGGTTGTTGGACTCAATCTTCAGAGGTCCCTCCCAACTCATAACATTTTATGATTCTATGAAATAGTTTTATCTTCTTTTTCCTTTTCATCTTTGTGTGCTCTTCCCTACTCAATTTGGGGGACTCATTTTCTTCAAATGTAGAAAGGGCTGGCACAAAGTATTTTTGTTACCAACACCACGCTCCATGCTGATCCTTCCAGTTAAAGCAAAACACTCTGCGAATTTTCCAGTGTTTCAAGAAATGTTTTGTGAAAGAACACATCTGCAAAGAGCAGAGCATTGACACTCTGTCACTTCTTTCTGATAATGTACAAAATCTCTCATACCTTTTTCAAGCATTGCCAATTATAAGAAATTTAAAAAAAAAAAAAGTTAAAAAAACACCTGAAAAAAATTCCTTTGCAGTATGTGTGACATTCACCTTGATACCGGTGACATTCAAAGAGCCTGCTGATTTTTAAACTAGTGATTAAGAACTGTCTGAAATAGTTTCACACATGGTTTGTAAATCCTCAGTCAGAGCTTTTCCATCTCTGCTGCTGTGAAATACTTCTTAGCTTTGCAGACGTTTAACAAATTCATTTGTGAGAACTCTGCTCTGAACATTAATCTCTTTCTTCTCATAAATGTTTATTTTTGCCAGTCAATGGCTAGAATGCAGCACAATTTTGCTGCAGCCTAGGACATGAATAAGATAAACAGAAACATTTGATTTGTTATTTCTTTTTTGATATCACCTTTGGAGTTTTGTTTGTTTGTTGTAGTTTTGGTTTTCTGTTTGGTTTCATTTGTTTGGGCTATGTTTATTTGGGGGTTTTGTTTGTTTATTTGTTTTGTGGTGTGCTTGTGATTCTCTGTCCAATTTCCCATTAAGGTCCTTCTAAGTGAAGCCATTTGATGTGCCAGTAGGGTGCCACTGTGGCCAAGAAGGCCAGTAGTATTCTGGGGTTCATTGAGTGTGACCAGCAGGTCTAAGGAGGGTCTCCTCCCCACTCTGCTTTGCTCTATTGAGGACACATCTGAACTATCATGTCCAGTTCTGGGCTCCTCAGTTCAAGAGAGACAGGGAACTACTGGAAAGAGTCCAACAGAGGGCTACAAAGATGATGAGGGGACAGGAACATTTCTTTTATGAAGAGAGGCTAAGAGACTTAGGCTTCTACCTGAAAAAGAAAAGAGCGAGAGGATTTCCCAATTTTTATCAATATCTGAAGGGTGGTGGTGAAGAGGACGGGACCAGACACTTTGCAGTAGTGCTCAGTGATAGGACAAGGGGCAATGACAGCAAACTGAACGCAGGAAGTTCCACCTAAACATAAGGAGAAAATACTTTACTTTGAGGGTGCTGGAGCACTGCAACAGGCTGCCCAGGAGGTTGTGGAGTCTTCTTCTCTGGAAACATTCCAAACCCCCCTGGATATGTTCCTGTGCCATCTGCTCTAGGTGACCCTGCCTTGATGGAGGAGGGGAGTAGATCTCTAGGGGTCCCTTTCAAGCCCTACAGTTTTGTAATTCTGTGATGCACCTTTCTTTTGCCCCTCAGTTTAGAACAAGTTCAATTTGAGATAAATGAATAAACTCTTCTCTCTATGGTATTTTCATTCATCTTCAAGAGGCATAACAATTTTCAGCCCATGTGAACAACTATTTTGAGTGTCAGGCATGGTCATCTTACCTTTTAACATCAAGTTAAAGGAAGAACATATAGGAAATAACTTGGGTCTGAGTAGATTGCTTCAAGGGTGTAAATAAAAGGTCTTACAGGGTGAATGAGTTGCATCAAAAATTTTCTCACCTTGGAAAAAGATGAAATTTCACAATTAATGTACTTACAGCACAAAATACAAAGGTATGAACGATCTGATCAGAATGTCAGCATCTACTCACTAAATTTTACTTCATCACAGGAAGCAGAAATTAACAGGATAGACATGGTCCTGTTTAACAAATGTGATATGTCTGGGAGAATTAGGGGAAATAAGGCATTTATTCCAGGCCCTTTGCAGCTCCACAGAGAAAGACCACGGAGTGCTGGTGGACAGCAAGTTCTCCACGGGTCACCAATGTGCCCTTGTGGCCAAGAGGGCCAATGGTATCCTGGGGTGCAACAAGAAAAGTGTGCCCAGCAGGTCTAGGGAGGTTCTCCTTCTCCTCTACTCTGCCCTGATGAATCTGGAATATTGTGTCCTGTGTTGAGCTCCCCAGTTCAAGAGAGACAGGGACCTGCTGGAGAGACTCCATCAGAAAGCCACAAGGATGACTGGGGGACTTGACCATCTCCCTTAGGAAGAGAGATTGGGGCTGTTTAGTCTGGAGAAGAGAAGAGTGAGAGAGGATCTTATCCATGTGTACAAATATCTGAGGGGTGGGTGTCAAGAAGAGGGAGCCAATCTTTTTTCAGTGATCAGCAGCAATAAGACAAGGAGCAACAACTACAAACTGGAACATAGAAGGTTTCACCTCAACAGGAGGAGAAACTTCTTTACAGTGAGTGTGACAGAGTCCTGGAACAGGTTGCCCAGAAACATTGTGAAGTCTCTTTCTCTGGAGACTCTCAAAACCTGTTTGGATACATTCCTGCGCGAACTACCCTAGGTAATCCTGCCTTGGCAAGAGACTTGGACTTGATAATCTCTGGAGATCCTTTCCAAACTCTAACACTCTGTGATTTTTCAACATTTGCAATTACTGTAGCTGATATAGCCATATGAATTTTACATTTGGACAAAAATTAAAGTGTCAAACTTCTTGGAATCTGTGGTCTGAATTGCCAAATATTATGTGCTTAGTTATGTTATGATCCTTGGATACCATCTTCTTTCTTTTCTTTTCCCAGGTTGTTGTTTGTTTTTTTTTTTTTTTTGCTGTAGAGTTGGATTTTATAGTAATAAGAAAAAGAACTCTGCAAACAAGTGATGTGGATGTTATTACAAGCAGAAGGAATTACAACATGCTGTCACCTATAAGAAAGCTTTTAACTGTAAGGTAGGCAGCATCTCATAAAGGCTATTCCAATTCTATGAGTTGCCTCCTGCTAAATGAAAACTCTTCTTGAAAGGGTATTTTGCAAAATTCATTCAATTCCCACTTTAAACTGTTGACAGTAGCACACAATTGAGTATATCTAGAGATTAGGTAGGAGATGCCATTAAGTATCATAGGCTGGAAGGGACATTAAAGACCATATAGTTCCAACTCCCCCTGTCATAGATAGGGACACCTTCTACAAGACCAGTTTGCTCAGGGCCCCATCCTATCTGGCTCTGAACACTTCCGCAATTCCTCTGGGCAACCTGTGTCAGTGCCTCGAAGCTTCACCATGGTGAAGGATTTTCTCCTTAGGTTTAATCTAAATCTAGCTTCTCCCAGTTTGAAGCCATTATTCCTCATCCTGTCACTACAGGTCTCTGTAAAAAGTCCTTCTCCAGGTGTCCTATAAGCCCCTTTCAAATACTGGCAGGTTGCTATGGGGTCTCCTTGGAGCCTTCTCTTCTCTAGCCTGAACAATCCCAACTCTCTGTCATCACAGAAGTGCTCCAGCCCTTGATTATATTTGTGACCATCCTCTGGATTCTCTCCCTTCTTGTGTTGAGGTATTCAGATCTGGACACAGTATTCCAAGTAGGGTCCTGTGAGAACAGAGCAAAGAGGAAGAACCTTCTCCTTCAACCTGCAGGCCACACTTCTTTTGATTCAGCCATAGGCAGTAGTTCCACAGATATTGGATATGCCAATCTGTATGGGCTGCTCTAAATCCTGGCTAACGGCAAATATGTTGGTTTGTAGGTGGATTGGCTTAATTTCAATGGAAGTAATTACTCATTCATGTTCCTGCTGATAGGACTAAATGCTATGGTCAAAAGTTGCATTCAAAGACTCCACAGGATGAGTCCCTGGAGCACCTGGATAGCTATGCTCTGAGGTTTCCTCTAAATAAGTGTGCTCCCATATCATTTAATAGAGAATGATCCACTTTAATCACACTTGAAGGGAAAGAAATGAACTAAATTAGAGCCTGTTCAGTATCAGTCTGATCAGCTTAACACTTCACTTTTTAGAATGGCAGATAACCATCGTGGTCCAGGTATTAATAAAATTAATTTCCACATCTTTATCTGACAAAAAAAAAAAAAAAAAAAAAAAAGATGGTCAATGTCACAACTGCAGTAGTTCATATCAGATAGTAATCAATACATGTGGCTGAGTCAGGGTCACAGTTCACCTGTTGAAAGACTTCTTTGTTCTTTGCTTGCCTGGTTTTCAGAGGAAAACATTTCGTTCTCTCACTGTATATTCTTGCTCCTCTTGTCTCATTTGCCCCATGCTTCCTGATAACTTTTGTGTTTATTGTCCTGCTTCAGCCAAACTTGGCAAGTTTGGCTGAACGGAGGTCTCCTGGTTGTGAAGTGCCTCTGGTTTTCATTAACATTTCTGGTTTGGCATGTGCTTTGCTATACCCTCTGCCGAAGATGCAAGTGTTACTCATTCTGCCTGGCAGCAGTTGGCAGGCCCCATGGTACCCATGCAGCTCTGGGCTAGCTGCAGCATGTGTCCACTTGCAAGTGATAGACCAAATACATGTGCACAGAAGAAGCTAAGGACTCTGTGGAGGTCCTGCTAGGAACAAGAGGAAAGTGGAAGTTTGTCAAAGACTGTTTCAATAGGGAGTTTGTTTGTCACAGTAAGAGACAGGAGAACTGAGTAGGAGAGGGGATCAGTAGGTGAGGTGGGAGGCATGAGACAGAGAAGCTCAGTTTACAGTGGTGAGTGGGTACCAGTTTACAGACATGGTAGAGGATAAATGTCTTTATCCTCTTTATCCTCATGGTAGAGGATAAATGTGGAGGAAATCAGGCTTCATTAGTTTTACTCCTTGCAGAAAAGCATGTTATTAATTGCCTTTGGTCTCCTGGGGAACCACTAGCCTTATTTGAAACTTCTCTGCTGCTTATTGTCTGATCGCTGAGGCATGCTCTGAACAGAATGATGTCTTTGATGCTGATATATCAAGCTCTGAATTGAAATCCGCTGAGAAAAGGAAGCCTGAATCAGCAAAGACAGCTTTTAAGGAAACAGAGGTCCCTCACTGTGGAATAAAGGAGCAAGGGTTGCCAGAGACTAGAAATATAAAGTCTGTGCTCTTTAATGCTCAGCACTCTCTGGGGTCCAGCCAGCAGCCTGGAGGACAAAAAAGAAATTACTTGAGCATTTCTATCCACGAAGGAAAAGATTGGCTGTGCGTAGGAGTGGAAGGACTGCCTAACATGATGAGGAGCTAATGCTAGTTCCCATGCTTGCAGACTTAAAGTATACAAAACAGTAGCATTAGCGAAGGCCCCACAGTGCTAGGAAGAATTGCCTGGGACTTTTCCTTCCTATAACTGCAAGTACATTTTGAACCTCTGTGCTTAATTTGAGGCTTTCCACCTTGTCATTTCAGGTAAGAACTCTGACATTAAGAACTGACTTCTGCACAGAAAAAGTCTAAGTGAAGGTTTTGTTTCATCTCCCTTACTGTGAATATCTGGGAAAGGGCAGAATTTTTTTTGCATTATTTTTAGAGAAGTGGTTCCCAGCTCTGATTCTGTTTTCAGCTTTCTTCAGCTCACTGTACTACTCTTTCTCTTTTCCTTTCATTACAGTCACCTGATAAAAGTCTGTTTATTATTTAGAAAGGTAGCCACTTTGTAGATATTCCTGTCACACAACATCAGCAGGAATTAGAGAGCACTAACTTAGAGGGAAGCACATTAACATGTGTAGCCACATCCCCTGTGCTTCTCCAAAGGATTGCACAATGCTTTTACCTCTGTGACATCCTCTGCCCCCTTGTGATGAAATCTTTGACTACACGGGCTCCAGTTTTCTGTTGCAAGCCTCACGTCATGGCTATCAAAACCCCAGGTGAGCTTCGCATTGCTTCACTGGAATGTTTGCTCTTCACCCTGCTTCCAAAGGGACAGTTTGAGAAAAAGCAATAAAACACAGGTTAAATTCGGTCTGAAGCATGACTTCCTTTTAAAAAATTCGTGTAAGTGGAGAAGAAGGAATGGATGGGTCTAGGTATAAAGCGTAATCTACATGTACAGAGAAATATGTGACTAATTATTCTGTGGGGTGATGTGACCGGAGGCTTCTTGTGAGTGACCTGATGAAGCATTGCAAGTGAGCATATCTGTATTCATTTGATATTCTTTATCTACTATGTTTTAACATAATACAGTTGATAAGTGTCTGCATTTTAGTTGGTATATCATAACTGTCAAGCAGGAGAGGTCTCAATTAGACAGCAGAATAATAGCTTAGGACCAAAAGAAATTCAGGAAGATTAGTCACTGGAATTCTTATTTTTGTGGAACCGGCAGAAAGGCATTAAAACAGACAAGTACATTAACAAACTTAGAATAAGCTTTTTATTACTTAATATTTTTTCAGTGAAATTCAAAGCTTTGGCACTCTAAGTAAAGCAGAAAGTGGAAATCTCAGCAGCACTGCATTAATTTTTCAAGCCTTAATGTGCCAGACAGGGAATAAGTTATTACATCTGTTGCCCTCTGGGAGGAATAATGAAAAGCACAAAAATAATTCTTTGCTGTTAGGATGGAATAACTGAATAATAGCTGATATAAGCAGCGGCGTTGCAGAAGAAAAGCTTACAGCAGCTTTTGTGTCATCATTAAGAGTGAACATTTCTCTGTATAACTAGTGTAGCAAGATTAGGAAACATGGCAGGGCTTATTTGTTCTTCTCAAGGGGCCCTTTACAATTATGGGAGAATTTCAAATGAGTGTCTCGCTCACAGCTGCTGATAATCTATGTGAGATACTCCTTTTTTCATGTTGAATTTGCAGCCCGTATACTTTGCTTCCAGGATCCACAGCAGAAAAGACAAGCTTAGGAGAGCAGGATGGCACTTCAAACTGTGCTGCCTCTCGGCAGCTTAGGGCTTCCTCTGCCAGAAGCCCAGCCCTGGCCTGGGCTGGGCTCCCTGGAGATGAGGAAATGAGTCCATGAAGTCCTTGTGCCCTTCTAGGCAGAAATGTCTGCTGGTTCTCAAATGACTCGTTTTTCAAGGTGGAGCCTGGGAAGCCTCTTCATTAATGATTGACTTCTCTGTAAATACACTCATAAAGCTTTTTAAGTGCTGTGATAACATGGCAAATAAACAGAAAGTACAATCTCCATGCTTCAGCAGTACCTTCAGCTGAAGTATCTTAGCCTTCAGTCATCCCCGAGAGATATGACAGGCTTCTCTAACAGGGAATGGAGAAGAGAAAGAAAAACAACACAAATATTCAGAAGGCTCTGCCTCTCCCCATCTCCTGGTCGAATGTCAAGTGGTACTACGGCATATCAATGAAGGAAGTCACAAGTGCAACAATAATTTTAGGCCTTCTCAAGTCAATCTGTCCTTTATTGAAGAGAGAATGAGAATGCAATGTATGGATTTTTATCTTTATCTTTATTTAATCAATCTTAAGATGCCTTCAGAGTGTGCTTTGTTGCAGCCTGCCATTGGCTTGTGACCCAAAGACAGCTCCCTTCAGCTGACAGAACCAACTGTGCTGGGATTTTTTTGTGCATTTTTACCTAATTAATACTGGAATTAAGGACTGAGACACATAAGGCTGAATGTAATGCATAAACGAAGGCTATTTTGAGGCTGATGTGAGCTAATGGAGAAGGTACGTCCAAATTAAAGCTGATGGAAACATTCTGCCACTAATTTACTGCCAACACCATCTAACTGTATTTGTGTGTTGAGGCAGATTAGGGATAGTCCCCTACTGTTTCCTCCATGTATTCTTTAATTGTCTCAATACTTCTGTTTGCCCTTGGGCAACACCAAAGCAGTGATCAGTGCACAAATTTAGCTGAAGTCAGCTATTTAAAACTTGGATACTCACTCTATTTCATTATAGCTTGTTGGCAAGCTTCCATGTATTCTGTGTAGAGTAGCTGTATGTTATACCTTACTTAGCTTGATTTTGACACTTCATCCCAAAATACTGACAGCTCATGAGCTCTTACTACATCAATCAACATTGTCCTTTAAAAAACAGTATAGCAATTCTTACTGTGCCCTGGCTGGGAATGAGGAATCTTCCTGATCAGAAGCACCTTACACAACATTGACAGCATGTACACCAAATGTGAAGTCATTAATTTTTAAACATGGAATGAGTATGTGCCTGTTTACATGTGTAAAGCATAAAAAAGCTTTTTTCCAATACCCTTGCACTATGCTAGCTTGTAATTTGCTCTATATATTGGACTAAACATCAAGCCCCGATTAACTTGCAAAATAGTATTTAATTCATGAGATCCATAGAATCACAGAATATCAGGGGTTGGAAGGGTCCTTCAGAGGTAGAATCCAAACCCCCTGCCAAATCAGGATCACCCAGGGCAGGCTGCACAGGAACACACCCAGGTGGTTGTCGAAAGTCTTCACAGTCTCCACAACATCTCTTGGCAGCTTGTTCTAGTGCTCCATGACCCTCACCATAAAGAAGTGTCTTATGTTGTGGTACAATCTCCTGTATGCTAGCTTGTGTCTGTTGTTCCTTGTCTTATAACTGGGTTGAATTGGAAGGGACCTTAATGATCATCTGGTTCCAACTCCTCTGTCATGTCTAGGGACACCTCCTACTAGACCAGGTTTCTCAAGGCCCCATCCAACATGGCTATGAACGCTTCCAGGCTTGGAGCCTCCTCAGCTTCTCAGGGCATCCTGTTCCAGTGCTTCATAACCCTCATGGTGAAGAATTTCTTCCTAATGTGTAATCTAAATTGAGCTTCTTCCATTTTGAAGCCATTCCCCCTTGTTTTGTCACCACCACCACATGTCTTTGTCAAACATCACTCTCCAGATGTCCTGTAGGCCCTCTTCAAATACTGGAAGGCAGCAATAACATCTCCCTAGAGCCTTATATTCTTCATGCTGAACAGCCCCACCTCTCTCAGCTTGTCTTCAATAGGAGATGTGCTCCAGCCCTCAAATCATCTTTGCAGTCCTCCTCTGAATCCAGTCTTTCTAGTTCCCTGTCCTTGTGTTGGGGGCTCCAGATCTGGACACAGTCCCATATCTAACTCAGAGGTGACCAGTAGTATTCAAAACCTACTCCCTATAACATCTCAGGAAAGCAAAGAACTGCAAGCATTAAAAGTAAACCAATTATAAATAAGGGGGAGATTTTTCTATTGTGAAGTGTAATCTCTCTCAGAGGTAGACTAACACTGACATATCCTCTTTAGACAAGAAGCCTAGAACTGACAGCCATTTGGATTTATGTCTGGAAGTGCTGTCAACACCCACAGATCATGAAAAAAAGAAACACTTCGTCTCTTGGCTGCCTGCAGTTGCAGCCATCTGTTTGGATGGCACATTCCTGCTCATGGGTTGGTTGGAGTAGTTCACTAGGACTTCATGGGTGCCAAGCAGCAATAGCTTGAAAAGAGCAGATTGTATGTCTCAGCACGCACTGTATTTTTTATTAGGAGCCCTCATTCTGCATGACTGCAATAGCAGCACAACATCTTTGGTTTGCTGACATTTGTTGATACTCACATGTCAAAGTAAAAGAAGAGAGGGAAAATAAAACAGCTTGGGGGGGCCTTATCCCTGCCAAGATGCAGTGCAATGGGCACCTCAGAAGAAAGATACAATGTGGGACAATCCAAATGTCTTTCGGAGAGCCATCTCCTCAGCTCTCTAGATGGAGAGAAAAAAATTGCTGCCTTTTCACCACCCACTGAAATCAGATGGAATTTATGATGTGAAATTGCTCATTCAGTTTCAGAATGGGAGAAGTCAATCATAATACCTAATTACATAGCTGTTGAATATGGACACTGCACTTTAAAATATACTTCTTTTTATCTCCATTAATTCTTCAGGGTTTTTTGAAAGCTTATCAAAAAAAATCAACAAATTAGAAGCCAATAATGTTCTATCTAACTGAAATAACAATGCAGGCACCATTTTTAGCCAGAAGTCTAGTTGCTATATCACTGCTGTTATCATATGTGTTGGCTGGGGAACCACAGAATCACAGAAAGGTAAGGGTTGGAAAGAACCTACAGTGATCATCTAGTCCAATCCATCCTTCTAAAGCAGGTTTATCTAGATCAGGTTGCACAGGATTGCACTCAGGTGGGTTTTGAAAGTCTCCAGAGCTTCTATTCTTTAATAGAATCATAGAACAGTCTGGGATGCATGGAATCATAAAATGGTCTGTTTGCACCCTGGGGTGCATCAAGAAAAGTGTCCAGCAGGTCTAGGGAAATTCTTCCCCTCTACTCTGCCATAGTGAGACCACACCTGGAATAGTGTCTGATTTTGGGGTCCCCAATTCAAGAGAGACAGGGACCTGCTGGAAAGAGTCCATCAGAGGGCCACGAGGATGACTCAGGGACTTGACTACATCCTCTACAAAGAAAGATTGAGAGCCCTGGGGCTGTTTAATCTGGAGAAGAGAAGACTGAGAGGAGATCTCATCAATGTCTACCAATATCTGAGGGGTGGGTGTCAAGAGGATGGGGCCAGTCTCTTTCCAGTGTTAAGCAGCAATAAGACAAGGAACAATAGCTACAATCTGGAACATGAGATCAATGTGAGGAGAAACTTCTTCATAGTGAGGGTGACAGAACCCTGGAACAGGCTGCCCAGAGAGGTTGTGGAGTCTCCTTGTCTGGAGATTTTCAAAACCCTCTTGGATGCTTTCCTGTGTGAACTACCCTAGGTAATCCTACTTTTGGCAGGGAATTGGACTTGATAATCTCTGGAGCTCCCTTACAATCTCTAAGATTGATTCTGTGGGTTGGAAGGGACCTCCAAATGTCAGCTTTGCAGATCTGTGATGAACTCTTTCCAGTTCCCTGCCTGTCTCGAACTGGGCACAGTACTGCATTTGTGGCACCACCAAAGCAGAGTAGAATGATTTTACACGGCATTAAATTCCCTCAGATTCAGAACATATTTCTTGCATCTTGTATGAAGATTGTGCACTCCCAATTACCCACTGCAAACACAGCCAATATCTCTGCATCTTGAAAGCTATCGATAACTCTCCAGACCAGGCCTTCCTATTTGTCACCAACCACATTTGCATTCCGTGTCACAAAATATTATTCAGCGAGGTCATTCATGAGTGCTGTTAAATTAGATTCTAGGCAGGCTGTGTGTGACTAGATCAAAACCAGTTTACCAACCTGCTGCACAAGTGTATTTCTCTGAAGCCAAGTAAATTGCAGAAGTAGAAAATGCCAATGCCCTGCGCAGAGCTGGACTCTCTGTTATCAGGCTGCATTGCAATGAGCGTTGAGGGTAGTGCTCAGCTCTCACCTCACAGGCATGATGAGCAGCGGTGTTTTTGCACAGTGGAAGCGATGTTCTGCTTTGAGCAGCCTTGGAGGTCTCTGTTTAATGAAATAATTTCCTCTTGAGCTGCTATTAAGAAGGAAAAAATTATTTAATTCTTCCGACTCATTTTCCACCAAGCACACAACATTTGGAAGAAAGGAAAATATGAAGGAGCCGCTGCAAAGCGTCAGCTTTTAAGGTTCATGTCTAACATCACGGATTTCCAAGGACATGCACTCTCTGTCTTTGCATGACAAATGCAACACACTTTTAAAAGGCTCCCAGTCTGAGACATAGCATGTAATATTTGACACAGGCCTTCCCTCTGTCAAAAGTTAGCATTTTATTTTATAGTGCCTTTTTTTTTCACCTAAAGAGAAAAAAAGTTCTCTATATTTTATGCACTGTTCCTGCTCAACCATCCCTTCTTTTAAAACGAGTATTACATTTGGTATTCCTGTTGTTATCTGGTCTTTTCCCCTGACAAGGTTTCTTAGATGTAACTCTTTTTACTCTTGGTCTTGGTTGTGGGTTTTTGTTTCTTTGTTTTTAAAACATATAATTTTCTCATATGCTTTAAAATTTTCTTGGTTCCTGGACCCTTGATTTTTAGCATGAATATGTCAGTGACTGAATAATGTCAACTACTGACAAACTTAGTAGAATAAAACCAGATATCACAGGATCACAGGATGTTAGAGGTTGGAGAGGACCCTCTAGAGATCGTCAAGTCCAACCCCCTGCCAGAGCAGGACCAGAGAATCTAGCACAGGTCACACAGGAACACATCCAGACAGGGCTGGAAAGGCTCCAGAGAAGAGCTCTCTGGGGAACTTGTGTGAGTGCTCTGGGATGCTTAAAATAAGGAGGTTCTTCCTTATGTGGAGGTGGAATTTGCTGTGCTGCAGTTTACATCCCTTGTCTCTTGTTCTATCCTGAGGCACAAGTGAGTAGAGGCTGTCCCTTTCACTTCATTTCTGACTCCCAGACCTTACCTATTTATAGACATTGATTAGATCCCCTCTCAGTCTTCTCTTCTCCAGACTAAAAAGCCCCAGGGCTCTCAGCCTTTCTTCATAAAGCAGTATCCTCCATTGTACTTTCTAAAGTAGATCTCTGTCTCTCCTGAACTGGGAAGCCCAAAACCAGATGCAATATTCCAGGTTAGGTCTCACTAGGGGAGAGTAGAGGGGGAAGAAGAACCTCCCACAATATTTTTTTTGTTTGTCTATATTTTGACTAAATCACTTCAGAGTTGTGAAATAATATGGAATCGGTTTCTAGCACAAACTCCTGAATGGACTACCTATACCCAGAAGAGCATGCTGCTATAACATGGAAATGAGAAAGTAGCATAGTGAGTGATGTCAGACGATAAGAAGAGGTTTTGCTTGAGAACACCAAGTGGCTGTTAGTAGGGAAGTTGGACCACCAAGTATCTCTGACTCAGCTACAACGTGTAATGATTCAGAAGAAGAACCCATTCAAGTGTGACTAAGTGCTATTGTCCTGTCTCTGCTGGTGATAAGGTAACTCACCTCTTCCCAACTCTCACCAGGTACCCATGCTGGAGGAGCATGCTTTATCCCTACTCTCTGTGTCAGCAGGAGATTCTGGTGAGCAAGTGTTTTCTCCTCATTTTGCTAGCATCCTCACAGTGTGAGACTGAGCTCATGTTTAGGGTGGTAGTTTCAAAGTGTAGGTCCTGGGAATGGCTGTGCACTGTCCAGGACTTTGGCCAAAGCACTCTGGATGCTTTGATTTTGCTACTATAGTATTGTATACAAATAGCGTCCATATTGCAGCATTTTCCTCCATGATATGTCAAAGTTTTCTGAGGTGACTCTTTGAAGTAAATATTCTCAACTTCTCCCATTAGCCAGAACCTTTTACCCTTGACTAGACAAATGATGACATTGCCATGTTACTAATCTTGCTGATTTTCACAGTCTTTGATAAACACTTGGGAACAGATTTCATCACATCCAGCAGATTTAATGCTTCTTAAGATAAGGCAAGTGCCTAACAGTAACACTTTTCTCTGTCAATTCAACTACAAGTAAATACTGTAACATTTTCTGTCTGCATACTGTGTGTGATTATAGGATTAAATCTGAAGCAAAGCCTGGTTTTGTAAGCAGTTAAAAGTCTCTTGTTGAAGTTCTTCAACAGAAATGGACTATTTTCCTTGACATGTTTCCTGTTAGGAAAACTGGCTGTAGACTAAGGCACTAGGATGTTTGGAGAGCTTTAATTTCCTTTGGAGAGGAACATTTTAAAATGGAAATGTACTCAAGTTTGGAAATTTTCAGTTTTATTTGTTCCAAGTCTCCCTGCAAATTTATTTTTTGTGATCTAATCAGTTTTCATTTTTGTACTTTGTGAAAGTTGCCATAGCTACACATAAATTGCTGATAATTTCACTCAGTAAACAACTTTCTTCCCTCCAAGTCTCTGCAGTTACGCAGAAATGTGTTGTTAGTTCTAGCAATGAGAGGTTTCCTTCTCTGCCCCCCATCTTCTTATCAATTGTGTCTGGATTCTTTTTCTGACTGATATTTACTTGATGACTCAGAACCTTTGAAGCAAGATTCCATAATCAGAAATGACCACAGTGGGTATTAATACTTGTGTGGGCTACAGTAAAGCTTAGATCTATAATACCCAACATGTTGCATCAGGCCCTGAGAAAGCATTCTTGTTTTCTGAATTTGTCACCTGTAATGTAGCACTGGGTAGAGACATCAAAGAGCATGCCTATTTAATATTTGTTGGTTTCACCTTTAAAAATGTCTTCATCACAGAATCATAGAATGGCTTAGGTTGGCTAGGACCTCAGAGATCATCTACTCCAACTTCACTGCCATGGGCAAGGATGCTTCTTAACTACACTTGGTTGCCCAAGGCCTCATCCAGTCTGGCCTTAAACATCCACAACCACTCTGGACACCCTATTCCAGAGTCTTACCACTCTTGTACTGAAGAACTTCTTCCTAAGATCCAGTCTAAACCTACTCTCCCTCAGCTTAAAACCATTTCCCTTAGTTCTGTCTGTAGAAAAGTCCCTCTCCAGCCCACCTCTAGGCTCCCTTTGGATATTGGGAGGCAGATCTAAGGTCCCCCATGAGCCTTCTCTTCTCCTGGATGAACAATGCCAGCTCCCTCAGCCTATCGTCATAGGAGAGGTGCTCTGGCCCTTGGATCACTTTTGTGGCCCTACTCTGGACTTGCCCAAATGGTTGTATGTCCTTCTTATGCTGAGGACAGCAGAACAGTATTTGCTGTGAGGGTCTATCAAGAGAAAAGCAGCAGAGTCCCCTCTCTGAGCCTGCTGGCCACTCTCCACTGGATGCAGCCTTGGATATGGTTTGCTTTCTGGGCTGCAGGAGCTCACTGCTGGCTCATGTCTTCAAAGTCATGAGAATATTTAAGTGCTGCAATTTAGTTAATAGTAGTTTTAAAAATAATTTGTTCAATCTATGTGCCTGTTGGGAAACTTCCAGGAGCTGGCTGTGGTTGAGATGACAACCTGTTTTCAGCCAATGAGAATCTCTGTATGTGGTTTCCATTATATAATATCCATAACTTCCAGCATCATTGACTACTGTTACTCTTCCAATGATCTGCACCTACACAAGCCCAGGAGACAATATGGAATGCATCTGAAGGTGATGCAGGTCACAGACATTGTTGCAAAGCTGCTTTCTAGCATCAGAAAGGTCTCAGCAATTTTAGGTGTTCTGCAGTCACCCAAAAATTCCAAACATGACACCTCTGTGCTAGTTTGAGCCTAGCTAGCATGTTTTGGTGAGAAGAACTAGATAATAGGCTGTAAAATGAAAACAATGGTGAGGTCTACTTCCCTCACAGTCTTGCTGGGATGTGTAAAGAAGAAAGGCAAAACAAAGCTTACTGCACTTGCTTCTTCTCTTCACTGGGGAGCTTTGCCTGCTGGGGAGAAGCTGAGGCTGCTGGCTGGAGTCCATCTTGCTTTCTAACCTCACCCTTCCTTTGCTTGGCTGCTTCACCTTGCTTTTTAACCCTTTTGGCCAAACCTCCATTCTTCCTTGCGACTGGGGTAAGGTTGAGAGGGGTAGGGGAAGGTGAGGGGGGTTGAGAGCCCCTCCTGGGGACTCAGGTTTCTGGGAGGGGAATTGTGTTTGTATTACCTTTTTTCCCTTGTATATTTCTGTATATATCTGTATATACTGTAAATATCTGCTTGTAAATTGTGCCAGCTGTAAATATAAGCTTCATTCAAATTTCCAGAGCCGACTGAGTCTAGTCTGGGTGATTTCTAAAAGTGTGGGGGGCGGGGGATACCCAAACCATCACACACCTCCAGAAAGGGAAGAAATAAGAATCTGGAAAACTACTAGCCTGTCAGCCCCACCTCAGGCCCTCTGAAAGTTATGGAGGAAGTCATCAAGGAAGCCACTTGAACTGCATTAAATGTACTGGGGTCTTGCTCTGACTTCCTTGTCCTGTGCTACTTGTGCAAAGCAGGATATCCACTCACAAGTACATACTGTATAGACTAATGTGGAAGCAGAGCTCAAGGCAAAGTTAAAATCCATGTCCTGTCCTTCGCACCCTTTCTTCCATGACCATGAAATCAAGAGCTTTTCTATAGAAAAAAAAATCAGTGATGGAGCTGAGCAAAACTGGTATTATTTCACAATTTCACAGAACCACAGAATGCCAGAGTCTGGAAGGGACCTCCAAAGCTTATCCAGTCCAACCTCCCTACCAGAGCAGGACCACCTAGACCAGATCACACAGGAATGCATCCAGGTGGATTTTGAATATCTCCAGAGAGGGAGAGTCCACAACTCCCCTGGGCAGCCTGTTTCAGTCTCCTGTTATCCTCACAGGGAAAATAAATCCTCTTCATGTACCCATGACACTTCCTATACCTCAGCTTCCATCCATTGCCCTTTGTCCTGTCATTGGGCATCACCCATCAGAGCCTGGCTCCATCCTCCTGCACTCACTCTTTACATATTTATAAACATTGATGAGGTCACCTTTCAGTCGCCACCTCTCCAAACAGCACAACCCCAGCTCCCTCAGGCTCTCCTTCTAACAGAGATGTTCCATTCCCTTCATCATCTTCATGGCTCTGTGGTGGACTTTCTCAAGCAGTTCTACATCCCTTTTGAACTGGGGGGCCCAGAACTTGACACAGTACTCCAGATGCAGCCTCACCAGGGCATAGTAGAGGGGCAGGAGAGCCTCTCCTAGCCACAGTTCCAGACAGTACCCAAACACTTTCAGGAGACTCTGTCTTGTAGGCCACTGAGACTTGATTCTTCCCAGGCTTCTGTGGAAAGGAGGCAGATGATCACTGACCTTGTATTCTAGCTCCTCTGGATGATCTGTGTATCTCCAGGACTTCTAGTCTTAGCAGGAGACTTTCAGGTGTAGGTAGGATGTCTTGCGATGTGCAGTCTCAGCATGATGTTAAGCTGGCTATGCAGGCCGATTGTGTGGAGTCATTTAAAGCCTGTTCCTAATAAACTCATGACAGTGGAGTTTCCAGGCAAACAATAAGGCAGTAAACAACAGCAGCAGGCAATGGCAGCCACAAATACCATGGCAGAGCATGGCAGAACACACTGTGATTATCTGCGTTATCTCTTTTATCAATGTGGGCCAAGATTAGTTGCCCTTTGGACACAGAATAGCTGATCAGAATGGCAGTTAGCCAAACTTTACCATATTAGGCAAAGCCATAGCCTTGCTTTACCCAAATTTGGGAAAAGCATAGGTCTTGAATAAGGCAGGCACAAGCTAAGGGCAGGCCAGAGTCTTTAGACTTAGTGGCTCTAGGTTCTTTTGTCTTCTTTCCCATGGTTGCTTCTCCTGTGGAGCAGAAAAATATGCCTGGGCAATCCAGGATATGTGTAAGCCTATTCTGGGCCCATCAGGCCTGCCACTACAATCTCCCATCAACTAGGACCCCCTAATCCCTTTCTCCTTTGCTGCCTTCCAACAGGTGAGAGAAAAGAGATCTGCAGCCTTTCAACTCTCCTCTGAGGCACTTCCATATTTAATATTTAATTTGATAGTTGCAGCAAACAAAAAGCCTTCCTTACACAGCTTTAATGACAACATATCACACCAGGCATAGCCCAAAATGCTGTTGAAGTGGCTTCCTAAAACTGTTATTTGCACTTCCAAAGTCATGATTTGCCCACATACTCCCTCAAAAATTTCATCAATGAATCAAATGTATTGTTTTCTGTTTTGCAGAAATAGAGTAGGAGCGCTCATAAAATCAGCTAGTTTGCCTTAGCTGATGAACAGATAAGAGAAATATCACCCCTTTGTTGCTTCACAACCAACCCAAGTTAAAGTGCTTTAGTGCAATATCTTAAGGACAACATACAGCAAGGCAGATTTGAAGGTTGTGTAGTAGCCTCTGAGACTGTCTTGGCCATGATGATCAGTTGAAGGAATCTTTGCTGTATCACTTTTCTCTGGAAAATGCAAAGGCAACATAGGTAAGTAAGTATCATTTTTGAAGCATGCAAAAAACCATACTGGTTCCTGGACTGCAGTGCTCTGGCCAAACCAAAGTGGACAGCATTTCATAGAATCATATAATGGTTTGGGCTGGAAGGGACCTCCAAAGGTCACCTAGTCCAGGTACCCGGCAGTCAGCAGGGACATACTGTTGTGGAGGGGCATTCTGCCACCTACGCTGGTTTGTGGCGAAGGGGAGAAATTAATTGGTATGAGATAATATTTATAAAAATATATATTTATTAAATCCAATATTCTGAACTCTCGGCACCCTCAACCACTATATTTGATATTAAATGGATCTTTACACAGTTATGGATGGACCTTATGGGGACAATAGCACAATATAGCTAATTAATAACTATATTACAATATCTAGCATGCAACTATTAACAGAGAGGATTTTTCTCCACAGCAAGTACCGCTTTGGGGTCAATATACCTTTTGCCCAGCAGAGTGGGCAGAAACACTTTGTGCCCTATGGCAGGAGGCTAAAGGTATTACAGATAGTACAGAGGCACTAAAGTATTTACTCACAATTCTGATTAATCATCAATAATCATCAATCACCCTCTGGGGCTATGTCAACAGCCTATTTACCTAACGTCCAAACCTCAGGGGACCTTTGCCTGTGGACTGTGAGGCTGGAAATCTTCCCAGCTTGAGGGGAAATGAGAATCTTCCCAGCTTTAGGGGAAATGAATAATCCTTCCGGCTTCTGGGGAGAGGATGCAGTCTTCCCAGCTATCTGGGGAAAATGAATACAGTCTCTGACCTTGTTCTCCTGGCGAGGATGCTTTGACTGCCTTGTCTCGTGGCTTCTTCTGGATGCTTTGTCCAGGGACTGGTCTGAGGACTGTTGGCAGGATCTCAGATGCAGGAGAAGATGCCGTACAGTCTAAGCACGGTTCTCACGCTGGCTGGCAGGCTGATCGCATGCAGGGTCTGCGTCCTGGTATCTCGGCAGCAATGGTGCCTCCCAGGCAATGATAGCAGTGGGCATACACGGCTGCACAGGAGTCTGTGCTCCTTGTAACTCACCACAGTTGGCTGGGAGATTCTGTCGCCATAATAACAGCATAAGTAAGTAGGCTGGTGAGTCTAAATCTAATAATAAGCAGGTGTGCCCGAATGTAAGTGACCATAAGCAAGGGGGGCCCGAGCGTGAGTGTGAGCACGCTGGTGAGGCGAGTGCAAGCAGATGAAGTCAGAGCTAGCAGAAGTGTTGTAAAGGGGTTTAATTTGAATTTTGGGGAGATTCAAGGCCGATTTGATTGTTACTAAATAATTTATTAATATATACAAAAAATTTCCACAAACTTATATACAATAAACCCACACAAATTCTTTGTACACTGTTAGTGAAATTACTCTACAGAATGTCTATTTACTATTGAACAATTTAGTATAGGTTTTAGGGAAGCTCCACTTGCTCAAATCAGAGAGTCTAGTGGCAGAAAGTGCCACTGGTGGAGTCAATAGGGTTCCTTTGATGCTTGAATAACAGAGTTTAAGTACTCACAAATCAGAGTTTTGGTATCTGTGGTCCCCAAAATGAGGTGAAGGCAGTCACGGAGTTGATCCCGTGGGGATAACAGTTCTTCGGGTTCTGGGGCACACTGTCTGAGAAGATCAGGCTGAATCGCTGCAGGTCGTCATGGGACAAAGGCAGTAGCCTCAGGCAGAAGTCAGACAAGATGAGAATGAAGAGGGTGGCAAAAGCTGAAAACAGGAGGCAACAGGCAAAAGCCAAAGACAAAAGGAAGGTGCTGAAGGCAAAGGAGGGAGTATCCCAAAGGCAAAAGGAGGGTCCCTTGTTTACTTAGATTGCCCCATTTATAAGCAATGTATTGAGATTGATGGGTTTGTCGGCCATAGCACTGTCCAATAGGCTTCTGTCATCAGGCAGAGACATACCAAATTTGGACAGGTCCACAAGTCCGGTAACCCCAAATATGGGAAGATCACGAGCAAGCCACATGCTCAACGCATGAGCTTATGCAACGTGACTACCCCATAGGTCTGAGCAGACCAGACAGTGTGGTGCCAAGGCCATTGTCCCCCCGATGTGCCTTCAACGTGTTTACCTCTGTCTGTGGTATGCGAGCATGTCCAGACAGGGCAAAAGCAAAGTGAGGAATAGAAATAAGCCTATTTTTGGGCCTACAGCCCCTCCATGGCAAGAAGCTAGAGTAGAAGCAGAAGAAGCAAGTGAGAGCTTCCATTTATGAACTGTGGGCCTGAAATTAATTGCCCGATTGGCCACTAATGACCAATCAGGGTTTGGCAGTCAGCCAAACAATACCATAATAGGCAAAATCACTTGCCTGGTACCTCCAAATATGGGGAGAGCATAGGCTGGGCCACACACGGACAGCGTGGGCTTATGCAACCTGTTTACAACCTGCTTATATAACTTGTTTATGACCTGGACCTTAGGCAGGCCAGACTCTATGGCACCTAGGCCTATTGTACCCTTTTGAGCCTTTAATGTGTTTACCCCTGGTTTGGGCTTGTTTACCCCTGGTTTGGGGGGAGGAAAGCATGTTTGGGTAAGAAAGCATGTCCAGGCAAGGCAAGGCAAAGTAAGGCATAAAATAAGCCTATTTTTCGGGCCTACAGGCCCTCCACAACACATACTCAACTAGATCAGATTGCTCTGAGCCCTGTTGAGCTTCACAGAATCACAGAACTAACCAGGTTAGAAAAGACCTTTAAGATCACTGAGTCCAACACCTTCTAATTAACTAAACCATGGCATTAAGTGCTTCATCCAGTCTCCTTTTAAATACTTCCAGGGATGGTGAGTCCACCACCTCACTGGGCAGCCCATTCCAGTGCCAATCACTCTTGCTTTGAAGAACTTCCTAACATCCAGCCTAAACCTGCCCTGGCGCAGTTTGAGACTGTGTCCTCTTGTTCTGTCATTGGTTGCCTGGGAGAAGGGACCAAGCCCACCTGGGTACAATCTCCTTTCAGATAGTTGTAGAGAGCAATAATATCTCCCTTGAGCCTCCTCTTCTGCAGGCTGAACAGCCCCACCTTGACTATCTCCAGGGATGAGGCTTCAACCATCTCTCTGGGCAACTTGTTCCAGTGTTCCACCACCCTCATAGTAAAGAACATGTTTCTAGCATAGGCACAGAAACTTTCATGTAAACATGAAGAGGGTTTTTTTTCACTGTGAGTGTGACAGAACAGGCTGCAAGGGTTGTGGAGTCTCCCTCTCTGGAGATATTCAAAACCCACCTGCACGTGTTCCTGTGTGATCTGTTATAGGTGATCCTGCTCTGGCAGGGAGGTTGGACTGGATGAGCTTTCGACATTCTGTGATTCTGTGATCCAACCTAAATCTGCTCTTCCTTAGTTTGAAGCCAATTTAACCTATGTTAGTGCTTGGCAAGAATCATATCTGCTTTAATGGATGATTTATTTTAATGCCTTTCTCACATTGTCATGGGGATACACGAAGGAAACCCTTCCTTAGATGAGCAGAGCACTTCCATTCCATTTCTGTTGGTCTTCCCTTGTAAGCACAAAACATGATGTACAGTTCACTGCAGCAGAAGCAGATGTATTATTAAAGCTGAATGTTAAAGTTATTTTAGAAGTACATGATGAGGAACATCACAGATTTAAAATACTAATGCCATCACTACCATTTGGCTATGTTGTATAGAAGTATTTTCCAGTCTTAAAATATCATTGGCCAAAGTGTGTGGTCTGGAAAGTGTCTCCAATTTTGCCTTGTTTAAAGAATATGGGTAGTTCACCATAGAGGTTTCTTACTATTTCGTCTCTTCTCTCAGATGTTTTGTGACTATTTAACTTGGAAAATTAGCAGATCCCATTTCTCTGATGTCTGTTTTCACAATCTTCCTATCTTTGAAAAAAAAAGTGATCTGTAAGTATTTTTAAAATAAGTAAGCCTTGTAATGTTTTAAGAAACTCAGTTTACACTTCAGATGTTTGACAGGCTGGAGAATATAGTCATGTGTAACAGCAAAAGGAAATTATACATATTCTTCTCTTCTGAAATACCACCTCCTTAAAATAAAACTTTTTAAAGGAACATTGAAAAAGAATTATTGTAAAAAGCTTCTTTTCTTTTGATGACACATTTGCTTTCTCTATCTTTTTTTTTTTTTAGGAGAAGGAAAAAAAAATCATTGTTTTCCTGTTTAGGCTCATTCAAAATGGAGCAGCAGGAATATAACAGCTTCATTCTTTGTATAGTAATTTTGGGGTTTATGTAGGAGAATGTACATGTGTATGTGAAAACCTTTCCTTAAGAATAATTCCAAGATGTGTGGCAGAAAGGTGATCTTTTTTATCAGTCGAAATATCAAGTTATTTGTTTCAATGCATGCAATGTAATTGCTTTCTAAGCTGAATATTTTACTGCACTTAATTCTGGTACCTGCTAGAGTAGAGTTGAATCACAGATGTCAAGATGTTAGGGGTTGGAAGAGACCTCCATATATCACTGTTGGATATAGTACTATTAAATATAGTGATTTTATAGAAATGTCTGAATTTGGTACACTGGAACATAAGCCATGGACAGGCGAAGAGTGCATGAGCTCAGTAAGTGCTGAATAAAGTGGAAGGTTGGAATGACCTTAGAGAATGGAGTAACAAATGTAAACAAGTGTAAGGCTGGAGTCTGTGGTTTTCACCTATCTCTGCTGACAGACTGATCAGACACAATGTACATGTTGTTAAGAGGATGTGATTAATGTCTATGCTAATTAGCATGTAATTTCTAATGCAAGTAAATGTAATCAATTGCAGTTCAATACAATTGGTAGCCCTCTGTTGAAAGGTATAAAAACACATGTTTGGAATTCAATAAATGGATTAGATAGAATTTGGATTGGCTTGTATCAATCTTTCTCTCCACCTCTTCTGTACCCATGGTACTCAGCCTGTGGCACCCTACCAAAGCAGGCTGAACACCCTCAGCTCGCTCAGCCTCTCCTCACAGGGCTGTGCTTCAGCCCACTCACCAACCTCGGTGTCCTTCTCTGGATGCATTCAAGCACCTCAACATGTTTCTTAAATTGAGGGACCCAGAACTGGACATGGTACTCAAGGTGTGGCCTAAGCAGTGCTGAGTACAGGGGCAGAATGACTTCCCTGGTCCTGCTGGCCACACCATTCCTGATACAGGCCAGGACACCATTGACCTTCTTGGCCACCTGGATACGCTGCTGGCTCATGTTCAGTCAACTGTTACATGACAGTAGTTGCTATGTCTTTTACTGTATTCTCATCTATTTAAATCGCAAAACACACAGTCTTGTTCTTCAGTAGAAGACTAGTGGACTTTACTTACAGGACATTATACAAAATTTTAACAATAAAACCGCCTTGAAACCAGTGCCACTAATAATTGCTTAGCTTAGTCACAGCTTGGCAATATGTAATTGAGCTTCAAAAAGTGGGTGCTCAAGCTGGCTTGGGATGTCAGTTTTCCCAGATATAAAATGGCTTCCTAGTGAGTGGCTGTGAAATCAAGATCTTACCCTGGATTCTGAATTGAAAGACACTTGCTCTAATATTTTGGCCAAGATTTGCTTTCAAAGACATTAATCATAAAGTCATAGACTGATCTGGGTTGAAAGGGACCTCTAAAGGTCACGTAGTCCAACTCCCCCTGCAGTCATCAGGGGCATCCTCAACTAGATAAGGTTGCCCAGAGCACCTTAAATATCTGCAGGGATGGGGCCCCAACCACCTCCCTGGGCAACAGTTATGGAGGGGTTTGAGTCTGAGTTTGGGGTGAGATATGAGGCTGATTTAAAGGCTATTGAATAATTTATTAATATATACAAAGAGAATTTCCCCCCAAACTTATGTACAACTAACCCACACAAATCCTTTGATATGGTTGGTAAAACTATTTTACAGAATGTCTATTTGCAGCCGAATTAAGCAACTTGGTAGAGGTTTTAGAAATGTTCTGATCAGAGAGTCTTGCGGCATAAACTGCCACTGGTAAAGTTAATAAACTTCCTTAGCAACTTGAATCAAGAGAGTTCAAATCCTCACTAGTTGGAAGTCTGTCCTGGAGTCCTGTGTACCCCAAAATTCCTCTCCCTCTGTGGTTTGAATGGGAGAGGAAAAGGCATGAAAAGACCTGTTTTCCCCCACCCCCGCTGTCCTGAAGGCATGAAGGAGGGGAGCAAGGGGCCCTTCTGGCAAGAGGGGTACCCCGTGCAGGGCCCGCGCTGGAATCGGCTGGGGATTGGCTGTGTTCTTCGTGCCTAGGAAGTGGTAACTCAGCTCTTTGTCTAGGAAGGGTATAAATACTGGGGGGACTTCCCGCCTTGGGGTTCCCGCCTTAGAGTTCGTTTCAGCCTTAGAGTTCTCCCCCCACCTGGATAGCTTCTCCACAAGGAGCCCCTGACGCTCCAAAAGACAAGCTACTGAGGGAGCTCCCCTTTATGCAGCTTTATAGCTCTTAACGACCCTCAGAGGCTTCTGAAAGACCCAAAGGGACAAGCATCTGGACCGCCCTTCCATTCAAGCCAGCCTGACTCATCTGTGAGTAACTTTGGCTCAGCCTTATCTTGATAGTGGGGATGCTATATATTTAATAGCTCAAGCCTTTTCCAACTTATGACTTCCAAAATAGTCAAGTCTGCCTATGGTATCCGTGTAGATCTTCTCAACCAACTGAACCTGCTAATTAAAAATAAATTAATTTCTGTATATAGTTTTGGGGGCGGGTTTTCAGGAAAATAAAATAACTATTTTTCTATAAATTCCTGACTCGGCCACATTAATTCCCTGCCTCCATAACAAAGTCTCAGTATCTGTGGTCCCAAAATACATATAGAGAAAACCACGTGGTTGATTTCACATGGAGCTGATAGTTCGATTCGAATTGGGGCACGCCATCTGAGAAGATTCCACAGGCACGATTGGGCTGATATGGCAGGCTGGAGCAGCCGCCGTCCAGGAACACCTTGTTCGATCATCCACTGGATCGATGTGAAGTGTTGTGGAACAAAGAAGCATGTAAAGTGAATAAAGGTAGTGGCCCCAGGCAGCAGGCAGGCAGGGAGAGGTGAACGGAGAGAGTGGCAAGAGCATCTTGTTTATCTGGACTGCCCTATTTATCAGATGTGGGCTGAGATTGATGGTCCTTTGGCCATGATATCATCCAATAGGCTTCTGGCAGTCAGCCAAAACACACCAAATTAGGAAGGGTCCACAGGTCTAGTCCCCCAAATATGGGGACAGCATGGGCCTTACACCTGGTGGGCCATAAGCTAAGCGCGTGGGCTTGCACAACCACTTACATAATATGGGGGCAGGCCAGACTTTGTGGCACCAGGCCTATTGTGCCCCTTTTGTCCATTTGTATAGAGTTAACACTCCAGGGGGAGTAACCCTGAACCTGACCCTAGGTGGTCTTGACCCTTCCCCAGGGGTGGGTCTGAACACCACCAGGTGATGGTTAGCCCACTCCCCCTTCCTGTCCAAAGATCCATAAAAGCAGGGGGACTTCCTGTCTCTCCCTCTCTGCACCTCTCTGCACTTCCTGCTCCCTGCATACCAGCATCACCATCTATTCCTGGTTTCTCTTTGTTTTACCACGTGGCCATCACCCACAAGGCAGACAAAGCCATCACCATCAAAATCAGGTTGTATTTATACCTTTTTGTATTTCCTTTCCCTTCCCTATACCTTTTGTAAATTCCCTACCTCAGATACCTTTTTAAGTTATTGTTAAACTTTCTTTTTTAACTTCCAAATCAAGTGAGATTCATTTATTTGGATGTGTTTACTTCTCTCTCTCTCCATCTAATCCCTTTCTTTTGGAAAAGAGGGGGGGAAGAGGGAAGGGCACTCTATGAAAATTGTTATTGGCTCTATCAAATTTATCTGAGTCTCTGGAAATTTAAACTAGAACTGAGATACTGTTTAATGTATTTACCTCTGATTTGGGCAGAAAAACATGTCCAGACAAGGCATATGTAAACCTATTTGGGCCTATGCGGTCCTCCACTACAGCAACCTGTTCCAGCATTCCACTACCCTCATGGTGTAGAACTTGTTTCTAAGCACAGCTGTAGTCATAAGTGTGGGGCAAAAGCCCTGCCTGTGCATTGCTGCCAGAGGCTA
Organism: Tricholaema leucomelas; assembly: GCA_013400475.1. Lineage (NCBI taxonomy): Eukaryota > Metazoa > Chordata > Aves > Piciformes > Lybiidae > Tricholaema lacrymosa > Tricholaema leucomelas. The sequence goes on from WAAF01002554.1 coordinate 129,969, forward strand.
TTGTGCTACATGCAGTAGGAGCCTGAAGTTTTATGTTAGTAGCAATTTAAGAAGTTATTCATAGGTGCAAGTGGAGCATGAGCCCAGTATGCACCTGCAGATGTCATTCTCCACCTGAATTGAAGCACTGCAAATGCAAACGCTACACAGAGTGATAAAGAAAATCACATAATTTAAAATGAGCCCCACATGGCAAGACCAATAGTCTGTCTAGCCTTGTGCAGGCTTCTAATGCTAGCCCAACCCAGGTGCTTAAGAGGGAAAGAATCAGCAGGTTCAAAAGGGAGTTAGCCAAAATGAAAGGTGATTGGTTGTGAGCCTTCAGGGCAGCTCTAAGCTGTAACAGCCTGACAAGTTTCACCTGGTCCTCCACCACACCTGCATCCATCAGCCTAGCAGCTCATTTAAGATCCAGCCTAAAGATTCAGGCTTGCAGTGTAGCTGGTTTATTTGTTCCTAGTCCTGCTCCTGATTTACTGTTTGGATTTCCTGGCCTGACTTTTGGCCTGCCCTGTAGCCCTGCCTTTGCTGTGGATCACCGAACTTTTGAAGGATCTTGTTGCTGACTTCATTCCTGCTCTTCTTTTCTTAGGAACTAACCAGAAAAAGTGCCTTGCCTCTACCAAAGTGCTTAGACTTTAAACCTCTGCTTAGAATTCAGCACGCTTTCCTGGGAACTGTTCGTGGCAATTCAGCAAGTGATGTAACACAGCTCTTTTTCTTGGGTGAAATGTGAATTATCTGATTTTTTGTAGTGAATTCAAATGAAGTGTGGTTAAGTAATGTATTACTATGGAAGGAGTTTAATGGCTTTGCAGTTCAAAATAATTTGTATGTGTGTATGGGAAAAAAATTAAAAAGATCTGTTAACTTACACAATGTTTTTCCTCCTGAAGCATTTCTAAGCTGAGCATGTGCAGGTTCAATTCACTACCCACTGAAATGACTCTAATTCAGTAGAAAAGTATATGAGCTTCCTCTTCAGAGGGCTGTTTGAGTATGAAGTGTCAGGAGGCTGCAGATCTCTCATTTCTGAATGAATGGGGCTTGTGCTGTTTTTCTTAGCAAAGAGTCTTCAGAGCTTTTAAACACCCAGTCTGTGCTATCACATCAGTTTGTGGTGTGTTTTTTGCTTGGAAACTAAACTGCTGTTAATATTCCCAGATGCTAATTTGCATCTATTGTGAAACTTGAGTGCCAGGATGGTGTTGGATGGTTGTTGTTAGCTCTGGATACTCTAGGAAGGAGCAGGAGAGCAGTAATGCTTCTTGTGAGGAAATACAGATGGTTATAAAGCAAAACAAAATAATTCAGTTCTCTCAGCTACCTCTGATTGCTTGGCTGTTGTTTAGGGCAAAGAGGTGTTCAGAAAGAGAAACAGCTATAGGGTTCTGTGAAGATATATATGTGAAATTAAACTCTATAGATTTAGAAAGTATGTTAATCTTCCAGGGGCAGTCCTTGCACATCAGCTTCTTTCACAAGGGTTGGAATTTGATGATAACTGAGGGAAGTGCTTGTTTCTTTCTGCAGGAAGATGCTTTCACTTTACAGGACACAACATTTCCCTCTGATTTGAAGAACGTTTCTGTCTCACCAGACTGGTTTACCTCAGGGTAAAGAACCACTATCCCACCCAGTGTCTTCAAATGGCTTACTGTAAAAACAAAGTTTATTCAAAGATCCAACATGGTAAAGATCCTCTTGTAAGCAGCTGTAGCAGTGGTCCTTTGGTTTCTCTGTTGTCTTTTTTGAGATGTAGATTTTTTGGATGCTCTAGCTGCCTGTTATTCTCTGATGTAAAACATGACAGCTTGTGCTGGTTTGAAGATAATTGGAATATTTTAATGAGTGAAATTAGATTATAGTCTGTGAAAAGAAAACAATGGTGATGTCTATTCCACTCATGGGTTTGCTGAGATGTCAACCAGTTGTTGATGTCATAGGTTCTGCTGTTCCTCTCTGTGAACTCCCTTGCCATAGGGGGAACTGAGCAGAACACCACCTGTGCTCCTGCCCCATCTATCAATTTCCCCAGGGCCTTGAATTCCTTTTTAATTGCCCTGGTGCCCTTTTTCTCGATCTCATCCCTGCCAGCCTGTATTACCAGCAAGGGGTAATAATCAGAGGGACGGATTAGGTTAGGGAGTCTCCTGGCGATGTCCCTAACCCGGGCACCAGGAAGGGGGCAGACCTCCCTGTGAGATGGGTTGGGATGACAAATTGGTCCCTCCGTCCCCCTCAAGACTGAGTCCCCAACAACTACGACTCTTCTCTTTTTCTTTGTTTTTGTGGAGCTAGTCACCACAGTTGGTGGGGACCGCTCCACCCTAGGCATCATCCCGGTTGGATGCTCCTCAGCCCTCTCATCCTCCCTGCCCTCTGCATGCAGCACCTCATACTTGTTGTGCAAGGGCAGTGGAAGAGGAGGAGAGGGCCGGGGTGGACTTCCCTTACTGCCTCTGACAGGGATCTGTATCCATCCCTCCCTGTTTCCAGGGACAGCTCCCTTAACAGGGGCGATCTGCAGTGCCTGCTCCCACAGATCCAGCTCCCTTTCATTCTCTCTTATCGACCTGAGCCTGGATACTTCGTCCTTCAGCTCAGCCACCTCATCTTTCAATTCTGCCACCAAGGTGAGAAGAAAGTTCACCTGCTCACACCTGGGGCAATTGTTATCCCCTTCCCCTTCTACAGCAAGTGAGAGGCTCCAGCACTCCCTGCAGCCAGTAGCCTGGACTCCTGTGTGTTCCTGGGTTGAGTCTGTCTGCGTGCACATGCTTTTCTTGCCTTTCATTGTGCGACAGGCATAGTGCGCAGTGATATTGACAGTTCCTCCTTCAGTTCTTTCATACTATCTTTAATGCCACACTTAATGCCATCTTTTATTTCTGTACCTACAGTTTTTATGGCAGAGATTATGGCAAAATGGTCAGTGAATTCACCAACAGTGAGAGACCTTCCATTGTCACTTCTTGGTAGAAACCTGCTGGCCAAGATGTTAGCATTGGATGACAAAGCAAGCTTAATAAGCTTCTTCATGAGACCTGTTCCAAGAGGAATGGCATCAAGTTCATGTGTGCCATGATGTCCACAAAAACAATCAGACATATCAGAAATGAAGAACAGATATCCACAGGTAGAAAAATATAAGGATTTCTTCTCTAATTTCTCTGAAGAGGCAAAAGGAAGAAACGTAAACATAGCCAGAGCACAGACAACTTATAACGTAAAAGCAAGGAAATAACAAAACAAAAAAACCCCAAAGAATAAACACAAGCTACAAAACCAAAACCAACATTGAACAAGCAAACAATCTAAATAATGGAAAACCTTTAAAAGGGAAAGAACTTGGGAAAACTGGCAGAATAAAGCATGCCTGGAAGTCTCCCAACTGATCTTGGTAACATCTGTGGTTTAAACTGGAGAAACAGAATTGCTTGCTTGTTTGTTAATTAGGAGGCTGCTGTGCTGCTGTGAGAGTGCTGAAATATGAATAATAAACCTGTCATGAGGATCGCCAGTTATTTCTCCTAGATGAATATCCCTGTTCAAAGGTGCAATTCCAGAGGAATGATTTGTTCATCATAGTACCATTGCATTTGATACTTCTTGGTAACAACACTTTTCTTTCTTTGTAATAGAATCATAGAATGGTCTGAGTTGGAAGGGATCTCCAAAGGTCTTCCAGTCCACCTCCTCTGCAGTCAGCAGAGACATCTTCAACTAGATCAGGTCACCCAGAGCCTTGTTGACCCTCGCCTTGAATATCTACAGGGTTGGGCCTCAACCATCTCCCTGGGAAACCTGTTTCAGTGCTCAATCACACTCAGTGTAAAGAATTTGTTCCTAACATCCAATCTTCTCTAGTTTGAAGACATTTTCCTTTGTCCTGTCACTGCAGACCCTTGTAAACAGTCTCTCTCCATCTTCTTGCAGCTCCCTTCAGGTATTGGAAGGTTATTAGGTCTCCCTTAGAACCTTCTCTTCTCCAGGCTGAATACCTCCATCTTCCTCAGTCTGTCCTCATAGCAGAGCTGCTCCAACTCCCTGATCATTTTCATGACCTTCTCTGGACCTGATCCATCAAGTCTGTGTCCTTCCTGTGTTGAGGACTCCAGACCTGGATGTGGTACTCCAGGTGAGGTCTCATCAGAGCAGAGTGGCAGAATCCCCTCTCCATCTCTGGCTGTGCTGCTTTTGATGCAGCCCAGGCTGCCATTGGCCTTCTCTGCTGCAAGCTCACACTGCCTGCTCATGTACAGCTTCTTGTTCAGTCACTGAATCATAGAATCAACCAAGTTGGAAGAGACCTCCATGACCATCCACTCTAACCTATCATCCAGCCCTAGCCAATCAACTAGGCCATGGCACCAAATGCCTCATCCAGTCTTTTGTTGAACACCTCCAGGGACGGCGACTCTACCACCTCCATGGGCAGCCCATTCCAATGCCAATCACACTCTCTGGGAAGAACTTCCTCCTAACATCCAGCCTAGACCTCCCCTGGCACAACTTGAGACTGTATCCCCTTGTTCTGTTTCTGGTTGCCTGGGAGAAGAGACCAACCCCCACCTGACTACAGCCTCCTTTCAGGTAGTTGTAGACAGCAATGAGGTCACCCCTGAGCCTCCTCTTCCAATGACAGCTTCCTCAGCCTCTCCTCATAAGGCTGTGCTCCAAGCTCTTCATCAGCTTTGTCACCCTTCTCTGAACATGTTTGTCATGGAGGGCCCATAGGCCCAAAAATAGGCTTATTCATGCCTTGCCTTGCCTGGACATGTTTTTCTGCCCAAACCAGAGGTAAACACATTAAATGGATACAGGGGGCACAATAGGCCTGGTGCCATAAAGTCTGGCCTGGCCAGGGTCCAGGTTGTGTAATGTGGTTTTGTAATGTGGTTGTATAACGTTGTTGTATAAGCTCACATGCCCAGCTCGTGTTTACTGGTGTGCTGGAGGGCCCATAGGCCTGAAAATAGGCTTATTTATGCCTTGCCTTGACATGTTTTTCTGCCCATAAACAGAGGGAAACACATAACGAGCACAAAGGAGGCACAAAAGACCGGGTGCCATAAAGTCTGGCCTGCCTAGGGCCCCTCATTGTGTAAGGTGGTTATGTAAGCCCCCCCACACTCAGCTCATGCCTACCTAGTGTAAGGCTTGTGTGATTGCCATATTTGGGAGGTCCAGGCCTGTGGCTCTTGCCTATTATGGTATGGTTGGCTAACTGCCAACCTGATTGGTCATTCTAGTGGCCAACGGCCATTAATTTTGGCCCACATTTAATAAATGGGGGTACACAGGTAAACAATGTGCTAGGGCTCCCCCGCATTGCCTGTGTTCATTATTATGCTTAAGCCTGCCTTTACGGAGCTCAGACTCCCATGCAGCCATGCATCCTATTGCACGTGCACTGCCTTATCACTGTCTGGTGAGCGCTACTAGCCAGCATGAGGCCATGCTCAGACTGTGTGGCATCATACTCCCTCTGCACCTGAGATCCTGCCTATGTATCCCTGGACAGAACATCCAGAAGAAACCAGCAGCACAAGGTCAGAGGCTGTCATTTCCTCAGAAGCCGGGAAGACTATCCCTTCCCCTGAAGCTGGGAGAACTCCAGCCTCAAAGTCCACAGGCAAAGCGTTTCCTGAAGTTTGGATGCTATCAATAGGCTGTGACATGATTGATAATTAATAAGAATTTGTAAGTTCTTTAATGCCTCTGTAATTTCTATTGCATCCCGCCATAGACCAGAAAGAGCTTTCAGCCCACCTTACTGGGCAAGCAGTATACTGACCCCAAGCAGCATTTGCCACAGGGAAACTCCTCTCTCTGTTTATAGTTTGAATGTATGCTAGTTATTAATAAGTTATGGTTTGATATTATTCCTAGAATGTCTTCATGACCGTGTAAGATCCTTTTAATATTAAATTCAGTGGTTGGGGGTGGCAAGAGTTCAAGAATATTGAAGTTAATAAATATATATTTTTATAAAATATTGTCTCACATCAATTAATTTCTCCCCTCCACCACAATTGGCATAGGCGGCAGAATACCCCTCAGCAACAACCAGGTGCTAGGCCCATGCTATCCCCATATTTGGGAGGTCCAGGCTTGTGGATTTCCCTATTATGGTATGGTTGGCTAACTGCCAAGCTGATTGGTCATTTTGGTGGCCAATGGGCCATTAATCTCAGCCCACATTTGATTAATAGAGATACACAGGTAAAGAATGTGCTTGCTTGCTCGCTTTCTTGCTCTCATTATTATGCTTAAGTCTGTCTGTATCTACGGAGCTCAGTCTCCTGTGCAGCCATACACCCTATTGCATGCCTGCTGCCTTATCATTGGCTGGTAAGCTCCACTGCTGCCAAGGTACCAGGAAGCAGACCCTGGATTGTCTGCACATGATCAGCCTATCAGCCAGAGTGAGACCATGCCGAGACTGCACGGCATCGTACTCCTTCTGTACCTGAAAGTCCTGCCTAAGAATCCCTGGACAGGGCATTCAGAAAAAGCCAGGACCACAAGGTAAGAGACTGTCCTTTCCGCAGAAGCCGGGAAGATTCTCCTTTCCCCTGAAGCTGGGAGAATTCCAGCCAGCGTCCACGGGAAGAGTACCCTGAAGGTTGAACACTTGTAATAGGCTGTGATATAGCCTCGGAGGGTGATTGATAATTAATCAGAATTTGTGAGTAAATGCTTTAATGCCTCTGTGATTTCTGTTGCCTCCTGCTATTGCAGAAAGAGCTTCAGCCCACCTACTGGGCAAGCAGCATGTTGACCCCAAGCAGTATTTGCCATGGGGAAACTCCTCTCTCTGTTTAGAGTTTGAACGTATGTTAGTTATTAACAAGTTACTGTTTGATATTATTCCTAAAATGTCTTTCATAACCGCGTAGATCTTAAATAATATTAAAATTTGGTGGTTGGGGGTGGTGAGAGTTCAGAATATTGACGTTAATAAATATATATTTTTATAAAATATCATCTCACACCAATTAATTTCTCCCCTCCACCACAATCGGCGTAGTTGGCAGAATACCCCTCCGTGACAATGTTCAGTATCTCAACATCTCTCTTGTATTGAGGGGCCTGGAACGGGACACAGTACTCAAGGTGTGACCTGACCAGTGTTGAGTACAGGGACAGAATAACCTACCTTGTTCTGCTGGTCACACTGTTCCTGATCCAAGCCAGGATGCTATTGGCTCTTCTGGCAACCTGGGCACACTGCTGGCTCATGTTCAGCTACTATCTACTAGTACCCCCAGATCCCTTTCTTCCTGGCTGCTCTCCAGCCACTCTATCCACAGGCTGTAGGGCTGCTTGGGGTTGTTGTGAGCGAAGTGTAGAACCCTGCACTTGGCCTTGTTCAATGTCGTCCCATTGGCTTCTGCCCACCCATCCAGTCTGTCAAGGTCCTCTGCAGGGCTCTCCTACCCTGCTCCTAGCTTGGTGTCATCTGCAAACTTACTGATGCTAGACTCAAGTCCTTTTCCACAAGGCTGCATTCTATCACCTTCTACCCAAGCCTGCACTGATAGTGAGGATTGTTCTGGATGGACATTAACTCTTCCTGGGCACTTTATTTCAAACAAATTCTGAGTAGAAACATCAGTATTTCTAAAATGCTAGGGTTAAAAACCCTTTTGCCTAAGAGCCTGGACACAATTCTCTTTAACCTACCAAAAAAATGAGGGTTCATGGTAGAACAGGGAAGCCATCAAACTTTCCTCATGTGATGGTTTGGGTATCCCCCACCCCCCACACTTTTAGAAATCACCCAGACTAGACTCAGTCGGCTCTGGAAATTTGAATGAAGCTTATATTTACAGCTGGCACAATTTACAAGCAGATATTTACAGTATATACAGATATATACAGAAATATACAAGGGAAAAAAGGTAATACAAACACAATTCCCCTCCCAGAAACCTGAGTCCCCAGGAGGGGCTCTCAACCACCCCCTCACCTTCCCCCTACACCTCTCAACCTTACCCCACTCAAAAGGAAGAATGGAGGTTCGGCCAAGAGGGTTAAAAAGCAAGGTGAAGCAGCCAAGCAAAGGGAGGGTGAGGTTAGAAAGCAAGATGGAGTCCAGCCAGCAGCCTCAGCTTCTCCCCAGCAGGCAAAGCTCCCCAGCAAAGAGAAGAAGCAAGAGCCGTAATATTTGTTTTGCCTTTCTTCTTTACAAATCCCAGCAAGACTGTGAGGGAAGTAGACCTCACCATTGTTTTCATTTTACAGCTTATCATCTAGTTCTTCTCACCAAAACATGCTAGCTAGGCTCAAACTAGCACACCTCAGAAGCTAGAAATATCTGCTCCATTTGTTTGGTTGCTGGAGGATGAATTTCCATCCATCCCCATCAGCCCACACTGGTGAAAAAGAATTATTTCCTCAGCAATCCTTACATTTCAAGATAGAGAATGATCACATTTACCTTTAGCAAACTAAAAGCTACAGTCTGGAGAAGAGGATGTAAAGAAAGCATTTCTCTCTGTTTCATCAAACCCTTATTATCTGTGCTCCAATTGTGCTAGTTTGAGCCTAGCTAGCATGTTTTGGTGAGAAGAACTAGATCATAGGCTGAGAAATGAAAACAATGGTGAGGTTTACTTCACTCACAGTCTTGCTGAGATGTGCAAAGAAGAAAGACAAAACAAAGATTACTGCACTTGCTTCCTCTCTTCGCTGGGAGCTTTTGCCTGCTGGGGAGCTCAGGGCTGCTGGCTGAACTCCATTGTGCTTTCTAACCTCACCCTCCATTTGCTCTTGTGGCTGATTTCACCTTTGCTTTCTTAATCCTCTTGGCCGAACCTCCATTCTTCCTTGGGACTGGGGCAAGGTTGAGAGGGGTAGGAGAAAGGTGAGGGGGTGGTTGAGAGCCCCTCCTGGGGACTCAGGTTTCTGGGAGGGGAGTTGTGTCTGTATTACCTTTTTACATTGTATATTTCTGTATATATCTGTATATACCTGTATATACTGTAAATATTTGACCTTGTAAATTGTGCCAGCTGTAAATATAAGCTTCATTCAAATTTCCAGAGCCGACTGAGTCTAGTCTGGGTGATTTCTAAAGTTGTGGGGGGCGGGAGATACCCAAACCATCACACCAATTAATGCCAGTTGTTAGTCTCTCTGAATGGCAACAGTTGGTGTACTTCACATTTATTTTGATGCATCAGATGAGTGATCCACACTTCTGAGTAGCCCTCAGTGCATGAAGAGCTTTCTGGAGAAGTGAAGGTAAAATGGATCTATAAATAGAGGAAATGTATAAATAGAGGAAAGGGAAGGTGTGGAAAAGGTGTGGAAAAGGGATGAAGAGCTGGGCTTGCTGCTCCTGCTGCTGTTAGGAGACTGGGTGGAGGGATGCTGCTGGTGGGGGCTGCCTGCTCTCACACAGCAGTGCTTGCCACTGCTGTGGAGAGTGCTTCTCCCCCCCTGGAACCACCTCCTTCAGCACTGTGCTGATGACAGCAGGATTACGAGGTCTTTCGTTAGACCAGGTGCCTGATTTTTTATCAGTAAGGATCATCGATATATTTCATATAAATTGACAGAGCCTGAAGACGTAGTCAAAAAGTGCTGGTGATTTATTTCTCTGCTGATTTTCAGCTCCAGTGGCATGCGCAGCTAGCATGCAAAAATAACTCTTCTGTGATTATATCCAGGACTTTCCTCTTTACATACTTAGAGTAAATGTAACCATATTCATAACATTGTATATTATGCCTGTAGAAATGCATTTGCAGTCTGTCAATGTGTTACAAAAAAATAATGGGAAATACTGCTGGGTAATAAAACCCACAAAATTTGAAAGGCAACAAGACTAGCAAAAGTTGTCCCAAAGAGACATTGCAATCTGTACATTCTGTGTTTGAAATTCAAACTGCAGTTACAACACTGTGCTTTGAGATTTGCTAACAGTGATTTAGATTCGTTCCAGTAATCATTTTTTTATAACGAGTTGGGACTGTAATGATGAGGTACTGCTGGTGACGCAAATATAATTGACAAATGTGGTTAGCCTACTTAATCCTTAACTGCTTACAGTGTCACAGATTACATCACGTTGGAATGAACCCTCAAAGGTCACCTTGTCCAACAGCCCTGCAGTCAGCAGCGACACCTCCAACTAGATCAGGCTACATCAAGTTTTATCTTGAACGTTTCCAGGGATGAAGCCTCAACCAGTGCTTTATCACTCTCATTGTGAAGAACTTCTTCCCTGTGTCTAACCTAAATCTGCCTTTCTCAGTTTCAAACCATTGTCCTTCTTTCTATTCCTACAAGCCCTTCTAAACAGTCCTTCCCCAGCTTTCCTGTAGGTCCCCTTCAGATAGTGAAATGTAGCTGTAAGTTATCCTTGGAACCTTCTCTTCTCCAGGCTGAATAGACTCAATTCATTCAGGCCATCTTCACAAGAGAGGTGCTCCAGCCCTCTGATTACCTTTGTGGCCTTCCTTTGGACCTGTTCCAGCTAGTCTGCATGTCTCGCTCAGGAAGTGATTTGCCTTCTGGGCTGCAATTGCCCATTGCTGGCTCCCATCCAGCTTCTCATCTCCCAGGTACTTTTCTGCAGGGCTACTCTCGATTTCATTATCCCCCAGTCTGTATTGATATCCAGAGTTGCCCTGACCTGGGTGCAGGACCTTGCACTTTGCCTTATTGGACATGATGAAACTCTTCAACTCCTCCAACTTATCCAAGTCCCTCACTGAACTATTTGTTAGAGATTGAAGACTCTAGTTTTCAAGATGATGGATGTGTTGTCTTTAGGAGTATAAAACTCTTAGTCCAGGCAAGAGGGAGGCATGGGCATAGTACCTCTAAGCTCATCATCACTGTAGGTATATTGCCATGCTGTGGTATGCATGTCAACTGCTGGCATCAGACTGACTTAACATCTGCCTGTCACACCTAGAGAGAGAGCTTAGTGACATTTAAAGCTCAGATTTTCAAGCAGAGATGTGGCTGGTGCTGGAGGGTGTTCAACAAGTAGGTTTATTTGGAAAGGTGTGTAAATATTTTTACATAAAAGCTTCTTTTGGAAGATGAAATATTTTAATAGTAAATATTTTCATCCTCCTTGCAGAAATTTCCTGGCCTTCTTACTTGAAAGAAAATTAACAAAATCACTGCAATTTTAAATATAACCTTTGAAATACAGATGTGCTTGGATCAGCATCAGAGATACTATATTTACTTAATGAAAATTTGTTTAAAAGTTGAAATACATATGCATGACTATGTTCTATTGAGAGCTATAATACAAAACCCAGGAAGTCAGACTGTCACAACTGCAGTTATTATTCTGAAGACCTCTAAAGAAAAGTGGAGATAATGTAGCATATCAGTAATTTGCATTAGACATTTTAATTTCTATTTATTAATAAGTGAAGCTTGTATGTGTAGAGTTTTCACACTAATTAAATTATAATGCTGAAGTAAATTAGAAGCTACTAGGGCCTTCTGCTGAGAGTAAGTGGATCATGTCATGTATGTTTAAAATATCGCTAGCCTTCCAGAGACAATTATCTATAAACAGTGTAGGCACTCTTTATTGTGTCTTAAGGAATAAAAATACCTGACCTTGAAAAACATTATATAACTTTGGGGAGGGGGAAAAAAAAAGGCAAAACTACATGTAGGAAATTATTACAGTGCCACAGAAGAATTAATGATATGTTCTGCTCCAACATAATCTTGGTTAAATATTCCTCATGCTTCTGAAAATCTCTCATTCTGTTACTATTATTCTATCATATCCTATACTATTGCACTGCTTTTGTTTGATTCAGTGCTCTTCTTGGGCCACAAGTCAACAGCAGTTGTTTTAAACAGTAGTAGATGGATTCAATATATTGGTACTCTTGAAGGTATTTCTGCTTACAAAAAGTGGCTGGAGTTTTGGAAAGCTTCACAATACTTGCTGGAGCAGGACCAGAGAAGGGCCACAAAAGTGATCAGAGGGCTGGAGCACATCTCCTGTGAAGAGAGACTGAAAGGATTTGGGCTGTCCAGCCTGGAGAAGAGAAGGCTCCAAGGAGACCTTACAGTTACTTTTCAATATCTGGATGGGATCTACAGGAAGGATGAGGAAGTTTAGAAGGGCACGTAGTGATAGGGTGAGACAATGGTTTGGAACTGGAGCAGGGCAGATTTAGGCTGGATATAAGGAGGAAGTTCTTTACAATTGAGAGTGGTAAAGTACTGCAACAGGCTGCCCAGGGGTGTGGTTGAGGTTCCATCCTTGGAGACATTCAGGATGAGACTTGATGTGGCCCTGGGCAACCTGCCCTAACTGGAGGGGTCCCTGCTGACTGCAGGGTGGTTAGACAAGATGACCTTTTGAGGGTCTATTCCAATCCTATGCAATCTGTGAATCTAAATCTCTACTGGCACATCATAAGCAGGGAAATGTAGAATTCCTTTTTCTTCTGCAGCTGTTTCATTCTTCTGTAAAACCCCTTTTGATCTTATGCAGTGAAGAAGGCATGAGAACTGAATAGTTTACTAATTTCATTAACACATAGGCACAAATAGCCGATACTGCAGAAATGTGGGGTACCACAAATGGAATTAGTAAGGCTCTGTTACAAGCATATATAGTTTTTAAAATTACTCTGATAGTCATAGAAATACTTCTAAAGTGTCATTTTTAAGGCAACATTCAAACAGTCTTCTACTAAAGCCAAACAATATTAGTCTAGGTATATAAAAATCTGGTCTTTAGTATAAAGCCAGGTTAATTGCCACTGCAGAACAATTGCATTTCTTATAACCATAGCCTCCTGAGTTTGCAATGGCAATATTTAAATGTGTCATTTGGTGTGAGTTGATGCCAGCAGTATCCTGCTCACAAATAAAAGCTAGTCTAAGTTTGGAGAGGAAGGGAACACCAATCAAGATAGGCAGCTGCATAAGTTATTGGGTATTGGATACCATAGGATGTCATGCCTGCTGGGTAAGAATAGGACTGGCTGGAATGCAGGATGATGGAACTTGGAGTTTGAACTGTGACATGAGACACTTCCTGTTTTTCTGCTTCCAGGCTGGGGTGTTTCCTTTTTCTGTTGCTGGCTGGTTTGCTTGCTTTTGCTGTGCTTCCTGTAAAAATTGGTATTTTTTGTATTATTCCTAGAATCAGCTGGTTTGGAAGGGATCTCCAAAGGTCATCCAGTCTAATCCCTTCTGCAGTAAGCAGGGACATCCTCAACTAGATCAGGTCACAGGATCATAGAAATATTCAGGTTGGAAAAGACCCCCAGGATCACCAACTCCAACCACTAACCCTACTTTACAAGGTGCACCCTATACCATATCCCCAGGCATCACACCTAAATGAATTTTAAACACAAGATTTTGTTTTTTCTTAATGTCCAGTCTAAACCTACCCAGTCTCAGCTTGAGGCTGCTCCCTCTTGTTCTATCACTAATTACCACTGAGAAAGTCTCCCACAGTCCCATCAAGCCTCACCTTTTTGACCAACCTAATAGCCTTTTATGAGGACATAACTAAGTGGCTAGATGATGGTAGAGCATTGGATGTGGTTTATCTTGATTTCAGTAAAGAATTTGACACTTTCTCCCACAGCATCCTTCTGGCTAAACTGTGGTCTGGATGATCAGACAGTGAGGTGGATGGGAGCTGTTTGAGAGGAAGAAGCCAGAGAGTTGTGGTCAATGGGATGGAGCCTAGTTGGAGGCCTGTACTAATGGAGTCCCACAGGGGTCAGTACTGGGACCAGTTCTGTTCAATATATTCATCAATGACCTGGATGAAGGCACAGAGTGCTCTGTTAGCAAGTTTGCTGATGACACAAAGTCGGGTGGAGTAGTTGCCACACCAGAAGACTGTGCTGCCATTCAGCTAGACTTGGACAGGCTGAGAGCTGAACAGGAAGAAATGGAATAAAACTCAACAAGTGGAGTGTGGACAAATTTCTTGCTAGCAGAGGACACAAATTGATAAACATGAGCAACTCATGCTGAGAAGTGTCCTTGGGCTGTCTCAGGCTCAGGAAACCAAGCTGTAAACAATGAGCACCCCACACACAGCTGAAGGGGGCTGGGTTAGTCAGCCCCAGAGGTTGACTCTCAGAATGTTATGGTTAAACCAGCCTACGTGTGCCTCACATGTAACCCTGTACCCCCTACATGTACCAATCTTAGTTGTGCATGCCTCTTCTAAGAAAGCATATTAGCCACTGCATCATGGAAATAAAGTTGGAGAATGACCACCTGTGCTAGTTTGAGCCTAGCTAGCATGTTTTGGTGAGAAGAACTAGATGATAGGCTGTAAAATGAAAACAATGGTGTGTACTTCCCTCACAGTCTTGCTGAGATGGGTAGCACGAAAAAGCAAAACATTAGATAAGGTCACTTCTGCTCTGCACTTCGTGCTGGGCTGTCCTCTTCTCTTTGCCTGCTGGGGAGAAGCTGAGGCTGCTGGCTGGACTCCATCTTGCTTTCTAACCTCACCCTCCTTTTGCTTGGCTGCTTCACCTTGCTTTTTAATCCCTCTGGCCGAACCTCCATTCTTCCTTGGGATTGGGGTAAGGTTGAGAGGGATAGGGGGAAGGTGAGGGTAGTTGAGGGCCCCTCCTGGGGACTCAGGTTTCTGGGAGGGGAATTGTGTTTGTATTACCTTTTTTACCTTGTATATTTCTGTATATAACTGTATATACTGTAAATATGTGAATTGTGCCAGCTGTAAATATAAGCTTCATTCAAATTTCCAGAGCCGACCATCACACCACCTAATCACATTGATGAACAAAGAGTCATTTTATCCCAGGTGCTCCACTGGCAATTGGTGCCCTAACAGTGAAACAGGCATTCAGGTGAGACCGAGGCAGGCTGGCAGCGGGAAGGACTGTGTTTAAGAGGGCCGGGGTTGGTAAACGTGCCGACAACTCTGCAGACGCTTTTCGTGTCAAAAAGTGAAGTCACTGGTGACACTGGACCAGAGAGTGCGTTGCCCAAGAAAGGGAGGCAATAGCCGGGCCCCGGAGGCCACAGTATTGGGGCACTCTGTGTGATACAGGTAAGGCCATGGGGAACGGACATGGCACTGTCTTTGCTGGTGTGTATTCTCTCTAAGAGAGGTATTCCGTCAGCTGTGAACAAGTTCCAAGAGCTGCTGGCCCGGGCACAAGCGCAGGGTCATATGTGTGTGCCTCCCATGATCTTTAAGCCGGAAGCTTGGCGGGAGGTGGGAGATGCACGGTGGGACGCGGTTCTTAATGATGGAAAGGACTCTAAGATTGCTCAAAAGCTCAGTTAAACCTGGTGCAATGTGCTATGTACGTTACTAGAAATGAAAGCTGAAAGAAACATTGCAATGGTGGCTTCACAGCTGCTCCAGCAGCTACCGAAACTTCCGACTCGAATGCGGCGTCAGACCCCACCTCTGCCCCCACCCAAGTGTGCCGTCGCTACCAGCGGCAGAGGGAGAGAGTTCCTTGTTTTTTCGGACTCAGTCATGCCGCCCCAGTCAAGGGTATGTTCAGGAAAATTGCTGGCTCAATAGTGGAATTGAAAAAGAGCATGGAACGTGATCCTGGTGGACCGCCATGTTTCCTGCCTCGGGCCCCGCCTCCACCCCACCTGACTGAGGACTCACCTGCTAGACCGATCATTGACTCCCCGAGCCTGATGTTGGCGCTGCAGCCAGAGACGCGTGCTCTCAAGGCTCGGCATGTGTTAGTGGCCACCAGTCACTCACGGCTGCTGCTACTAATACACAACGGTCACTGGAACAAGTGGTTAAAATGTTAGAAAAATGGACACCTGAACATGCACAACAGCAGGAAGGGCCACTGCGCCTGGCGACTCTGAGCGCTGTGCTGCCCCCTCCTGTGTTTGCAGCTCAACCACTGACCAAGCATCTTTGGGAGCCCCAGGAGCCAGATGATGCGACTCAGGAAAAGGCGTTACATCATACTATTAAGTGGTCTAGTGTCATCAAGAATGTCTTGTTTGAGGGAGAGTGGCACCCTGTGCAGTCCACAGCTTTCCCCGTGCTGACCGGAGCGAATGGAGAGGCACATTGTGATGCCTGGGAGTGAAAACACCTAGAGTGTGTGCAGAAGGTGGTTAAAGAACTTGGGATACAATCGGAACCCTTCAGGCAGATGTTAGATTGGCTGTTTTCTGCCGATAGACTTCCGTAACTTGGCCAGTCTTATTCTGACCCCCTCCCAGTTTCTCCTATGGGACAGGGAGTGGTTCCGACAGGCAAGTAAGGAAGCCGCTCAGCACCAGCGTATGGGAGATTCCCTGTATAAGCTCACGCCTGACCATGCCACAGCAATCTGCCGATCGGGAAACTTCAAAAACAGCACGAGCAGCCCCGCGAAGACAACAGTAGCTGTGGTGCAGGACGAGCCGTGGGGTACCTGGACACTCACCACCCAGCCACCAGTAGGAGCCTCGGAATGGATCTGGCAACATCAGTAAGTGTCACCTTGCAGGATAAACAAGTCACGAAAATCCCTACCACTGCTTCGGGATCCCTTTCTAAGTTGCACGGCTCCTTACGGGGGCTCCTCCTTGGATGGTCATAGTCTGGTCTCAAAGGTCTTATTGTGATACTGGTTTATATCGACGCTGACTATACGGGGCCGACAGCCATAATGACATACACTATTGCCTCGCTTCTGTTTATCCCTGCTGGAAGTAAAATAGCACAACTTGTTGCACTCTCAAATCAACAGCCATCGGCTCCCCCTGATAGTAAGCTGCGAGAAGGAGGGTTTGGCTTCACCGGACTGGCGGTTTGCTTCACTAAGGTTCTGTCCCAGAGACCCATGATCACGCTGGAAGTGTCTGCAAATGGGGAAGTGGTAAGACTCTCAGCTATGGTGGATACAGGATCTGATGTTACCATCATTAATCAGAGCCTGTGGCCTCCAGCCTGGCCGCTAATCAGTCCAATATCTGGCATAGTGGGAGTGGGAGGCAGAACAACTGCTCAGCAAAGCAAAGACCCTGTAAGCCTGTGCTGGGAGGACTGCACCTTGCACCAGCGAGTGTATGTCATGCCCTTGTCTGACAGCCTGCAAGTACTTATAGGCCCTGATGCCCTCAGTCAGATTGGCGCCGTCATTACCACTGATCCTGGAGCACCTTTTCATTGCAGGTCACTGCTGTAAGCTGCCACCCATACCCCTTACATGGCACACAGACACACCAGTATGGATAGAGCAGTGGCCTATGACTGCAGAGAGGCTTGAACATGCCAGGGTACTTGTTCAGGAACAATTGAGTGCAGGACATATTCAACCTTCTGTTAGCCCTTGGAACACCCCTATTTTAGTCATCCCAAAGAAATCTGGAAAATGGAGACTGCTGCAGGATCTCCAAGCAGTGAATGACCAGATGCAGGCTATGGAAGCACTTCAACCAGGACTGCTGTCACCAAGCACGCTCCCGAAGGACTGGTATTTGCTGATAATTGATCTAAAGGACTGTTTCTTCACCATACCCCTCGCCGACCAAGATTGCCAGCGATTTGCTTTTACAGTACCATCTGTGAATAAAGCCCAACCTGTGAGCCACTATAGTGGAAAGTCTTGCCGCAAGGAATGAAGAACTCACCAACCCTCTGCCAATTGTTCGTTGCGAGAGCATTGCAACCCTTGAGAAAAATTTGGGCATGTACAGTTGTCTATCACTATATGGATGACATTCTTTTCTGTCGTTCATAGCCGTTTGTGCCTGCAGACTTGGAAATGATTGAGACAGTCTGCAAAAGAAGTGGTCTGATTATTGCCCCAGAAAAGATACAGCAGCAGAGTCCTTGGAACTATTTGGGCTGGAAAATTACTGAGGCCACAATCATACCTCAAAAGACTGACTTACACACGGACTTCAAAACACTAACAGATGTCCAAAAATTTATGGATGATATTCAGTGGGTTTGAAAGATAGTGGGAATAACCAATGAGGACTTAGAACCATTGCTGCCTCTGTTGCAGGGCACGGATGGTCACAGACGCATCTCCTTAATGACCCAACAGCAGTTGGCAGCCAAGTCAATAGCCAATAAATTCCTGACAGGTGTATCCACCTTGCCGATCAATCCCTAGTGCTTCTATGTGTCAATAGGCAGCGACATCCTTCCGCACTCATTTCTCAGTGGCAAAAAGAAAAAGGGGAAATTTCCAAGGGTAGGAGAGATGCCAGTGCCACTGGCAATGAGTGGAAGATCATAGAATTAGTATTCTTGCCCTCTCATCCAAAGAACACCCTACAGACCCGTGCAGAGGCACTTGCTGAACAGATTAAAAAGGGTAGGCTTAGAGTCATTGAAATTGATGGAAGAGAGTCAGCTATGATTTATGTACCATTAACCAGTGATCAGCTGGACTGGTGCCTCTACAACTCTGCACCATTACAGGACACCCTGTTGGGGTTTACAGAGAAGATAAGTAATGGTTATCGATCTGGAAGGACCTGGAAGGTTGTTAAAGACCTACAGTGGTTCAGAACTCCAAAATTAAGCCCCATACCTGTACTCAGACAAACAGTATACACAGATGAGGGTAGGAGCAAAAAGAAAGCAGTATGTACATGGTATAACAGTGGTCAGTGGCATCATCACCTTATGGTAGGAACTAGAGACGACTCACTACAGACCCTAGAACTAACAGCAGTAGTGTGGGCATTTAAAAACTGGGCACAGGAGCTGTTGAATGTAGTCACTGACTCTCTTTATGTTGCAGGTGTCGTCACTAGGATTGAAGATTCATTGTTAAAAGCACCGAAAAAGGAAAGACTAGCACAGTTGTTATCAGAATTCAGACATCGGCTCTCTCAGCGAAAGCATGAGTACTGTGTAATCCACATTAGAAGTCACCAAATAGATTCTGGACTAGGAGGAGGGAATGATAGAGCTGATAAGCTAGTGAGCGCCAGTCAGCTAGTTCCCCCAGTAAATGTGTTCGAACAGGCACATCTTTTGCATGATATGTTTCACCAAAGCACTAGAGCATTGTCTAGGCAATTTAAGCTTTCAATTATAGAAGCCAAGGACATAGTTAGACTCTGCCACAATGTAGTAATCATGGGCCAGGTCTTGGCCTTGGGGTTAACCCAAGAGGCTTAAAGGCATTGGAGATTTGGCAGATGGATGTTACACAGGTGGCGCAGTTTGGGAGACTGCAGCATGCTCACATTAGCATTGATACCTTTTCAAAGGTAATATGGGCTACTGCCCTGACAGGAGAAACAGCAAAGCATGTCTGTAAACATCTTACTGCTGCCTTTGCAGTTTTAGGAGTGTCAGAACAGATAAAGACAGACAACGGGCTGGCCTATACTAGTGATAGGTTTCGTCGCTTCCTTCAACTGTGGGGAGTAAAACATGTTACCGGAATTCCAAATTCTCCCATGGGCCAAGCAATCACAGAAAGGGCACATCAGACATTAAAGGATTATTTGGCCAAACATGCAGATGTCACCGATCCCCAAGAGAGATTGAGAAAAGTATTGTTCGTATTGAATTTTCTGTGCTTGACAGGTGATCATCAGGAACCTCCCATTGTGTTATACCACACTACCCTAAAGAATCATGCCATCACGTCCATACACGGCCTTTTGGTGAAATATCGTAACCCGAAAACAGGGAATTGAGAAGGACCATCCCCAGTGTTGTTTAACGGTAGAGGTTATCTTTGTGTTTCCACTGAGCAGGAGCCACTTTGGGTGCCAAGTCATTTTACAAAAGCAGCTGTCAAGGACCAGCAGGATGAAGCCAGAGCTGATCCTGCTGATCCTGGTGTGCCTGCTTATGAAGACGTCGGAGACAGGGACAGCTATCCACGAGATTGATACCAGAAAGAACTTGTGGGTCACATGGGCAAATGAGACGGGCACCAAAGAATTTTGTATATCTATGGCCTCAGCAACAGATCCTTTTAGAACTTGCTTGATAGGTTTGCCAGCTTTTAGTGAGAATGCTTTTAGAAATTATAGTGCTAATAATTGTACTGGGATTGCAAGTGCTTCTGAGTGCTCTGCAAAGTTAATCGAAGGCTTGAATGTGTCCTTACCTTGGGACCCCCAAGATTAGAATTATTAGGATTGCAGAGCATAGGGAAAGCCTCCCAGGGATGGAACCAGACATGTTTTGTGTTTGGAAATTTGTATCAGGACCTCAGCATTTCATCACATGTAGATAAGGCCATAAAGTGGCCTGAGATGAGATCCTGGAACAAGAGTGCATGGACAAATGTGTCACCAGGGGAACCTTATGATAATTTCATTATCAATGAGGGTGGGCACTGCGGTTCAAACGACAGCTATAAGAGCCATATTAGACCTTTAGATGCCTATGGAGCAAGCAACTGGCGTGATGTTAAGGCACTGAGAAAGGGAGAAGATCACCTATTGTGGAACAACAGAACTGCTAAGGCACTCCCCAATGGTGTGTTCCTTATCTGCAGTGATAGAGCTTGGCAAGGCATACCAAAGAACGCTTACGGTAGTCCATGTTATCTAGGAAAATTGACAATGTTTGCCGCTAAGATTAGTCAACTAAGAAACATAGCTCAACGCCAGCCGAAGCACTCTCTAAGATTAAGTCCTAACTGCAATGACAACGTCAAATTAATGTCCACAGCTGCCCGTATAGCCCTAGCTATATTTGTACCAGGAGGAGCAGCTGGGAAAGCACTAGTAGAGCTAGAGAAACTTGCATGTTGGTCAGAAAAGCAAGCCAACATCACCACAAATGTTCTAGGACAATTATTGGTTGATCAGAACAGCCTCCGTCATGCCCTATTGCAGAATCGAGCAGCCATTAATTTTATTTTATTAACCCAGGGGCATGGTTGCGAGGATTTTGAAGGAATGTGTTGCATGAATTTGTCAGGTCATAGCGAGTCCATTCACAGGAGTATAACCTGGCTGAAAGATCATGTTAAAAGATCCAAAAGGAAACATCAGTTTTTGACAACTGGTTACAGAACCTGTTTGTGAAAATCCCTGGTTGGCTCAGTAGCTTGATAAAAGAAGGCTTGCGGCTTTTTGTTATTTTCATTATAATCTTGCTATGCGCTTGTATTATCTTTGGTTGCATTAGAAAAAGCTTGACTAAGGTGGTTGGCCAGGTGTGGGTTGCTTAAAAAAGAAAAAAAGGGAATTGTAGATGAATTTCTTGCTAGCAGAGGACACAAATTGATAAACATGAGCAACTCATGCTGGGAAGTGTCCTTGGGCCGTCTCAGGCTCAGGAAACCAAGCTGTAAACAATGAGCACCCCACACACAGCTGAAGGGGGCTGGGTTAGTCAGCCCCAGAGGTTGACTCTCAGAATGTTATGGTTAAACCAGCCTACGTGTGCCTCACATGTAACCCTGTACCCCCTACATATACCAATCTTAGTTGTTCATGCCTCTTCTAAGAAAGCATATAAGTCACTGCATCATGGAAATAAAGTTGGAGAATGACCACCTAATCACATTGATGAACAAAGAGTCATTTTATCCCAGGTGGTCCACTGGCAGGCAAGTGTAGAGTCTTCCACCAGGGAAAGAGCAACACCAGGGATCAGTATAGGCTGGGGACTGACATGCTGGAGAGCACTGAAGAAGAAAAAGATTTGGGGATCATAGTGGGTGGATGTTGACTATGAGCCACCAATGTGCCCTTGTGGTCAGGAGGGCCAATGCCATTCTGGAGTGCATTAGAAGGGCTATGGTGTTATGAATGGGTTAGTTGAAATCCTATTTTGGGGTGAAATGCAATGAGGCTGATTCAAAAGTTAGTAAATAATTTATTAATATAGATACAAAGATAATTCCTCCAAACTTATTTACAACTATCCATACAAGTTCTTGGATGCGGTCAGCAGAACCATTTTACAGAATGTTTCTATACAATGGAAATTAGAAAGATTTAGAAAGACTCTTTGACAAAGAGTCTTGTGGCTTAACTCACCATTTGTGAAGTTAGCTTAATTTCTTTAGCAACTTGAGTAAAGAATTAAGAATACTCACTAGTCCTCAGCCAAATGTCTGTGGCCCAAAATATAGGCAGGAAAATATTTAATAGAAGTCCTGTGATGAATTCCACGTGGAATTGGCTTCTGGCATGGCAGGCTGAGGTGGCAGGCGGGTGGCAGGTAAGTGAGGAGCATGCAGGCAAGCAGGCACCTATGCACCTGTTCACCCCATTTTATAGGATAATGGCCGAGGCTAATGGTGTCATTGGCCACATTATCACCCGATCACCTTTGGCAATCACCCAAATATATCCAAGAAAGGAAGAACCCACAGGCTGTTCTCTGCCAAAAATGGGGGGCACACACGCCTTGCACGTGACAGGGGTGTGGTCTTATGAACCCCTCTTGTGTGACCGGACCAAAACAGATTAGGTTGTCAGGGTTTCTTTGCCCTGTTTTCCTGCCTCTGGCCGCAATGCAGAAAGGGAGGTAAACACACTCAAGCCTATTCTGTGATCCTTGGGACTCTCCACCACATATGACTAGTAAATTAAGAGAGGTTCTCTTGCCCCTCTACCCTGGTGAGGTTGCATCTAGAGTACTGTGTCCACTTCTGGCCTCCTCAGTTCAAGCGAGACATAGAACTGCTTGAGAGAGTCCAGTGCTGAGCCACGAAGATGATGAAGGGAATGGGACATCTGTTATGAGGAGAGCCTGAGGGAGCTGGGGCTCTGCTGCTTGGAGAAGAGGAGACTGAGAGATGATCTCATCAATGTTTATAAAGATGTAAAGGGTGAGAGTAAAGAGCATGGAGCCAGGCTCTACTTGGTGATGCCAAATGACAGGACAAGAATCAATGGGTGGAGTTTGAGGCATAGGAAGTTCCATGGAAACATGAGGAGGAATTCTTATCCCGCAAGGGTGATTGAACACTGGAACAGGCTTCTCAGAGGCGGTTGTGGAATCTCCTTCTCTGGAGATATTCAAGACTTGCCTGGATGTGTTCACCTGGTCTAGGTGATCCTGCTCTGGCAGGAGGGTTGGACTGGATGAGCTTTTGAGGTGCCTTCCATCCCCTGACATTCTGTGATTCTGTGATCTCCAGGGAGGGAGATAACTCTTCTTATCTAAACTACATGTTTGATTTTTTTTTCTTTTGCTCACATTCTTACTCCCTGTTTCAATGAGAGGTTTGGGCATGGGAGTTTTGCATGTGCAACTGTGTGTGAACTCAGTCACTGGCCAATTTGAAACCACATCACAGCTCATTTTACAGGTTGAGATATGAAAAACAGTAATCAACAATGATTTATGATGTGGCTTGGCTTTTTATAGGTACTTACTTTTGAAGGATCTCAAAAAACTTGAGCCTGTGTTCACCCATCTCTTAAGAAATATGGACAGAAAAAGAGGCAGGAAAATAACCATCTCTGTCAGACTGCAAAGCAGTTACAGCAAGTAAGCCTGGATGTTTCTCTCTCCTGTTTTACACTCTTAATCTCATTCATCCAAGAATATGATTTGGAGCATGAACAGCTAACTTGCAAATGTCACATGCACACAGATGTATACTTAGGTATATAAACATATACAAATGTAATCTCAGATTCTGTCTTTCTCTTCATGATGGTGGCCTTTTAATCAGGAGGGGAATGCAAGGTTAGTGTTGATAGCTGCTTTATTAAATGAAGATAGCAAGGCACTCTTTGAGCACTGCTGGTACGGCCAGAATACCATGAGCTTTCACTGTTTGGTTGCAGAAGAAAGACTTCACTTCACAGATGTTCTTCCGTCTTGTTTGTAGAGTTTTTTTTCACCTTTTTGAAAATGAGTGTCCACAACAGTTCATTGGAGCCCAAAATTACAGCTGAGGAATGATCAGTTAAATCTCAAAAACTTGCAGGAGGGAAATAGAGTGAGAAATTAGTTTCTTAATATTGACATGATTCTGCAACCATCATGGTATCAGATGACAATCATAATTTTAGCTTTACATATAGATTTCTTATGTCTCACATTCAATCACAGAAATTTCCTTTCAGCCCAGTGAGGTCTAAACAGATCTACTTGAAACAGTTTAATATTTTTTAAACAAAGGCTTCCCCAAGGAGTGTAGTTGTGTGCACTGCTCCTGCCCATGTTGCTTGAAGACTTTCCACATACAGCTCTTTTGGGAACCAGCTAAACTGGTTGTGTGCCCTCCATGGGAATTCATAGAAGCTTTCTATACTACTCCAAGAACATTCCAATAGCAAACACCAAATTTGAAGCTGAGATTGTCATTGGCTTTTATCAATTCTCAGTGTTCTGGTTCAAATCTAAAGCAGCAGAAAGATGTTGAGGACCTCTGCTATGAGGATAGTCTAAAGGAACTGGGATTGTTCACAGAATCACAAGTTAGGGGCTGGAAGGGACCTTGACAGATCATCCAGTCCAACCCCTCTGTCCAGAGGGGGATCACCTATGCCAGATCACACAGGAACGCATCCAGACAAGTCTTGAAGCCTAGAGAAGAAAAGACTCTGGCAGCACTTTATAATTGCCTTCCAATATCTGAAGGGAACCTACAGGAAGGCTGCAGAGAGACTTTGCACAAGAGTGTCCATGGGTAGGACAAGAAAGAGGAAATGGATTCAAATTCAAGGAGAATAGGTTTAGGTTGTATCTTAAGAAGAATTTCTTCACTTTGAGGGTGGCAAGAATCTGGAATGGATTTTCCAGAAAGCCTGTGCATGCTTCCTCCCTGGAGATGTTCAAGGCTAGGTTGGATGAGGCCCTTGCACAGCCTGGCCTAGCTGAGAGGTGTCCCTGCCCATGGCAGGGAGGTTGGATTGGACAATCTCTAAAGTCAGCCTAAGCTGTTCTGTGATTCTATGATGACTGTTTGCCTGTCACATCAAGGTTTCTGTGTATATACGTGCACACATATGTATTTAATTATACTTAGTGTATTATGACTTACAGTGAGAAGGCCAAGCTGAT
Organism: Tricholaema leucomelas; assembly: GCA_013400475.1. Lineage (NCBI taxonomy): Eukaryota > Metazoa > Chordata > Aves > Piciformes > Lybiidae > Tricholaema lacrymosa > Tricholaema leucomelas. The sequence goes on from WAAF01002554.1 coordinate 154,915, forward strand.
CAGTGCCCTACGATAATGTATTTAAGAGGGGTAAACCTGTTGGGCAAGTGCTATTTTGTTTTAGAAACTCTTTGGATTTGGAGAGGAGTGGGACATTGTATAGACAATCATACAGACATTCAGGTTAATAAGGAAGAGTACTTAAGGTCCAGGTATATTTATCACTCTCCTTTGATTTATTTGTCCCGGTTCTAATTTAGATTCCCAGAGACTCCAATACATTTTGTAGAACCAATAACAATTTGTAAAGTGCTCTTCCCTCTTCTCCTCTCCTTCCCCAAAGAAAGGAATTCGAAGTAGAGAGGAAAGGTAAGCACACCCAAATAAATAAATTGCACTTGATTTGGAAGTTAAAAAAAAGAAAAGTTTAACAATAACTTAAAAGGGTATCAGAGGTAGGGAGGTTACAAAGGTGTAGGGAAGGGGAAATAACAAATACAAAAGGCATAAATACAACCCGAGTTTGTGATGGTGGTGGCCACGTGGTAAACAGCTGGTAATGTGTGCAGACAGATGCAGGGAGGCAGAGAGCTGCAGAGTGGTCCAAAGAGCGATGCAGGGATGCAGAAAGAGAGAGAGGAACAGGAGGTCCCCCTGCTTTTATGGGACAGGAAGGGGGGAGTGGGCTAACCATCACCTGGTGGTGTTCAGACCCACCCCTGGGGAGGGGTCAGGACCACCTGAGGTTGAGTGTCAAGTTCAGGGTTACTCCTCCTGGAGTGTTAACCGTATACATTATTTGACAAACTGTGTTTTGTTTAAATTAATTTTATTTCCCCAAGTTTGTCTTTTGCCATAACTGGTGAGTGAGCCCTCCATGCTTACTGTCTTGACCTTAGAGCCTTTTGCTGTATTTTCTCTTCCCCATCCCACCAGAGTGGGGTTAGGAGTGAGTAAATAGCTGCTCAGTGGTTTGGTGCTGGCTGGATAGCCTCAAACCACGACAGTGCTTGTGTCATTTCTTGAAATAGATGCTTGCGATACAAAGTGATCTGCATTATAACCAGAGTGCTGTGATCACAGGAGGCAGTTATATACTGTGAGGTTAGGCATCAAGAAAATAGGTATTTCTTGTCCCTTGGTTCTGACAAAGTAATATTGACCATCTCAGGCACTGTAATGGGCTGCCCAGGTTGTTAGTTGAGTCACCAATCCTGGACGTATTTTAAAGTCGTTTGGATGTGGTGCTTGAGGATATCTTTAAGGGTGTATCTTGTAGAGTAGGGTTAGTGGTTGGACGTAGTAATCCTGGGGGTGTTTTCCAACCAGAAGGTGTCTGTGATTTTGTGATCTGCTAATTGAGGCTGAGTCAAAGAAATCTTTCTGAATTTTCCTCAGAATATTCCAATAAGAACAGATCTTTAAATTGACCTTTGACACTTTTCAGTCAATCACATAACTATTTGGGGTTGGAAAAGACCTTTAAGATTGAGTTCAAGTGTAGCCTAACTCTATGAAGTCTGGTGCTAAACAGCAAAGCATCATTGTCCAAGCTTGGCCTAACTGGCACAGCATCCTCCCTCTGTATTGCATTCCCTCATACAAATAACTATTTCTGTCTTTCCATTCTGTTTCATTAGTATGGAACACAGTTTCTCTAGTGCGTGGCGTGTTCTGCCTTGCCCATGCTGTAAATTTCCTATCCTTTATTCGTGTCTCTTGAGCCATCTGAACAATTGCAGAATCTCGGAATAACAGAATGGTTGAGGCTGAAGGGACATCTGGAGGTCATCTTGGCCAACCTCCTAATTAACATAATAGAAATGTTTCTTCAGATAGAGTTGGCAACACTTTTTTATATTCCTCTCCTTCTCATTTGTCTGTATCTATCGGGGGTGCATCAGGTTTGTGCAATATGGAAAATTCTAGGCTCAACAGTTGTCAGTGGAAGACATTTAATCAGTTGTGTGGTCCACAGAATGATATTTTTATTAATGGGGTGTAAAACCAGAGTAACATTCTTTGCAGTCAAATCAACTTAAAAATTCACATCTAATTAGCTGTCAGATCTCAGCCTTACAACCCTTTTTGTATACTTTCAAAACATTTTCCCTCTGCCAAGATACTGCTAGCAGTGGAAGTCCTCTTTCTGACTGTAGTATTGCAAATGTTCTAGCTGGGCTTCCTTACTCCTGATCACTGAAGGTTAAGGGCTGGAAGGGACCTTAGAAGATCATTTAGTCCCACTCCCAAATTTGCATAGTAATTTACTAATTTCATGCTTCTGCTGTTTTTCACTTTTCCTACTACTTCTAACATTCCTACATTGGGAAACAAAACTTCACCAGGAGGGCTGCCAAGCCCTGAAACAAGCTGCCTGGGGAAGCTGTGGAATCCCTGGAGGGATTAAAAAAATGTGTAGCTTTGGTGATGAGGGACATGGTTTACTGGTGGACTTGGCAGTGCTGGATTAATGGTTGCACTCTGTGATCTCAAAGCCCTCTTCCCATCAAAACAATTCTATGATTCTATGAGTTTGTACCTAGAAGCCAAAGTTCCTCAGTGTCTTGAGTGACACAACTTCAGCCTCTACTCATGCCACTCTGATCTCTTTTCTTAGGATGGCTGCCACAGTAAACCAAAATTAACTCTTTATGCCAGGTGCTTGTTGACTACTTCTTGATTTTTGGCAGAAGGGCATTTGCCCTGTAAGAATACAAATGAGTGATTCAAAAGTCACAGGGTGGGATTTTTAGATTTTACTTCATGGAAACAATTTTCTCAGGTAGAGGAGAAGAGAGCCAGGCAGGATGGTGTATGTGGAGCTAGAGATGTTTTCAGGACTTGGCTTTTGACAGAGAAAGTGGTTTCAGCAGTAGTCATTGCTTCTAATCTTGGTATGATCTTTATATTATCTTGATATGATCTTTATATTTTGTCTGACTATAAAAGGGGTCAAGAGAAAGTGCGAACAGCAATGATTTTGGTCACTAAATAATAACAGGAATGTATAGAAGTAAACACAAACATTATTTTTTAAGTGTTATCTTTGAATAATGCTTCTTCATCTGCATGGGGGTTGGATTGTTTTTGTGGTTTAGACTTGTTTTTTGGGGGGGAGATTATTAATTTTGTTTTGGGGTCTTGTGGGTTTGTTTGTTTGTTTTGTTGTTTTGGGTGTTTTTACCTGAAAACAACTTTATTTCTTATATTTCAAGTCCATAGCATCTGTATTTTTTTTAATTATTATTATTTGCAACTCCTTCCAATGTAAATGAACCTGTGTTTTCAGCCTCTTGGAGATCTCTGTCAAAGATACTAAGCAGTTTTACAAAGCTAGGTTAGGCTCACTGCTCTTAGATCAATGAACTTTTATTATACTAAAATATTAAAAAGAATTTTTGGTAAGCCTTTCTAATCTATTTATAAACTGCAAGGTGATTGCAGACACATTATGATTTGAAGAAGACCTATAGCCAAAACTCAATTAACTTTCCAAAGGAAACAGTAGAGGCAAAAGTGTTACCTCACAAAGATGTAGAACTTCTACTGAAACTCAAACCCTTTTTTATTTCTTCTCCAAATTGCCTGCCTGATGGCAACAAAAAATGGTAACCTTTTCAGTGAGACTTCACCTTTTAGCACAGATCTTTAACTTTGAAATTTGGTTTTAAATAATCATGAATGTGAAAGCCTATGCTTGGAGATGGCAGCGTTGTCATGCTGTTGTGGTTTAACCTCAGCCAGCAACTAAGCCTCACACAGCTGCTCACTCACTCCCTGGTGGTGGGATGAAGGAGAGATTTGGAAGAATATAGATGAAAGAACTGATGGTTTGAGATGAGTTGCATAAGTAAAGCAAAAGGTATGCACACAAGCAAAGTAAACCAACTAATTCAATTACAGCTTCTCATCAGCAGGCAGGTGTTCAGCCATCTCCAGGGTAGCAGGGCTCCATCACGTGTAATGGTTACTTGGTTAGAGTGATGGTGTTTGTCTTTCCAACCCCTTCCTACTTCTTCCCCTAGCTGTACATGCTAAGTATGATCCGATATGGGCTGGAGTACCCCTTTGAGCAGTTGGGGTCAGCTGTCCCATATTTGTTCTCTCCCATCTTCTTGTGTGCCTTCACCTTACTGGCTGAGGGGTAGTGTGAGGAGCAGAACGGGCCTTGGCTCTGTAAACTCTGCCCAGCAATAACTAAACCATTCCTGTGTTACTAACACTGCTTGCATCATAAATCCAAACTATAGCACTGTACGAGCTACTACAAAGAAAATTGACTACTTCAGCCAAAATCGGCACACACAGCAAACATTGCAAACTTTTCTTCACCTGGCTCTTTTTCTCTGCCATTAATTAAGGATGAAAAAAAAATCACAGGAAGTATTTCCATTTTTTTAAAAAAGTAATAATAAGATACTATTAAAATCAGTTTACTGCAAGTACTTTTGTACTATAATACTGGCACACTGCTGACTGCTGTGGATGCATCAGAAAGGCCTTTTATATCCAAAGATCCAGGATGAAAAAGATCCACAAAAGAAGGAAATGATGAATCTATTTTATCAGAGGAAAAAAAAAAGAAAAAGAAAAAGATCCTTATTTAGCTTAGCAGCATAAGGCAGGAAAGGACTGCTTCCAGAAATAGTGACTTCTCCAGTCCTGCCCACTGGTGAAGTCAAGACCACAACACTTACTGAGGCTGTTTTCATTTCTTCACTAGTACAAGACAATGCTAAAGACCACTTGACCCTTCAGAGTTCACAATCATGGTGTGAAACTTTCCAGTGACCTGGAAAGGGACTGAAGCACTGCCTGATGAGGAAAGGCTGAGAGCCCTGGGGCTGTTTAGTCTGAAGAAGAGAAGGCTGAGAAGGGGATCTGATCAATGCCTATAAATATCTGAGAGCTGGGGTTCAGGAAGAAAGGGACAGGGACAGCCTCTGCTTACTTGTGCCTTGGCACAGGAAATGAAGTAAGGGATGGAAACTACAGCACAGGAGATTCCACCTCAACATGAGGAAGAGCTTCATTCCTGTAAGGGTCATGGAGCACTGGCACAGGCTCCCCAGAGAGTCTGTGGAGTCTTCTTCTCTGGAGACTTTCCGTCCCTGTCTGGATGTGTTCCTGTGGGACATGTGCTAGATTCTCTGGTCCTGCTCTTGCAAGGCAGTTGGACTGGAAGATCTCCAGAGGTCCCTTCCAACCCCTAATATCCTGTGATGCTGTTATTTGAAATTACTGAATGGATAGCTTTGACAGTACAGGCTTTTACAAACAAGGCAGTATTGGACTTGATGACCTCTAGAGGGTCCTCTCCAACCCCTAACATCATGTGATTCTGTGACCTACTGTGCAACATCATGTCTGAAATACAGTAAATCAAAATACCTGATACCAACTTAATCTAGACTTTGCCATGATCCCCTTTGCTTGTTCCTTGAATGTATATTTTTTTTTCCCATCGCTATTAAGAGAATATTTCCACTGATGCTATGAAACACTAGTGTTTCATATTCAAATAGTCAGGGAGGGAAGGTATCAGGAAATTAGCTCTAACAGCCTAGCCTTGAAAATCATCTTTTATCTGAAATGGTGCTCTGCACCTCTGAGCACAGTCTTGGCTTTCAGTTCTAATACACCCTTTGATTTACCTTTTCAGGTCTCTGGATTAAGGAGAGGATGCTTCTACCTGTGGCTTCTTTCTTTTCTAATTGTTTGGGCTTTTTTCAACGAATTAATCTTGATATAATAGTAGGTCACATGTTAAATATTGTCTACAGGCATTGTTAGGAGGATTGGTGTTGCTCATATATCAAAAAACCCTTTCTTCAAGATCCTGTCTTAATAACTAGCATAGTGTATAATTTTTAAAGGTTTAGAAAGGCTGCATGAGCTAATGCCACCTTGGCTACTAGAAGTAATATCTTATATTCTGGGCGAGACCTCCACATTTAGTGTTGGATGCCTGCAAGAGGATGCAGTATTACAAAGCACAGAATTAAAGTATCTGGTTTATACTGTCATTCATCTTAGAACTTCTCAGCTGAAGCACATTGTATTTTAAAAGAAAACAATGCCTTATGGGTTTATTCCAACTGAAATGCCTGTATGTTTTATTTCTTCTGCAGTCATTGTTTGAAGCCTCAATTGAAATCAAGTTTTATTTTAATAGATACTGAATTTATAGGGAATAAGTGACAGTACTTGCCCAGTAAAATTTACAATAGCTTTCTATGGAAATGTACAAAAGGTCAGAGAAGAGGAAGTGTTATTATCTCTACTTAATGAATACTGAACTAGAGCACACAGAACACAAATAATTTTATCATAACTACTCAGGAAGTCTACAGCAAGAATGAAAATGACACCTGTATCTTGTGTGACTTGATGCCTTGGTTAGCAAAAAAACTCAAAACAACATTCCACCCCCCCTTTTTTTAATGGACTTGTCATTGAAGATCTTTGCAATTCTTACATGAAAGAAGCTGCAGAAATAATAATGCTCATTATTAGGTAACTTTAAAATCATCTTAACTTGGCTCAGTGGTAAAACCTGAAGAAGGTAAAATCTGAAGAAATGTTAGAAGCAAATAGTGACTAATTACAGGCTTGGGGGAGTGGGAGGACTTATTTGCAGGGTGACATAGAATCTCTTCCATTGCAAGTGTGGTGTCCTGCATAACTGGGAAGCAGCTACACAAGTAAACTCTGAAAAGTTGTGATTTTGGTGACACTGTCTTGATCTAATGTCTTCACATAAAAGTACCCACCCTTTCCTGCTTCCTGGCTGGCTCTCTGCTAGGAGTCTTGAGCACTGAGACAGCCCTTGCATTGTTCTTCACACGGGAACTGCTACACAATCGGTCCTCCTGGCCAAAAAAAAAAAATACTAATAATGGTGGTGCTGGAGCAAGTCTTGTTCCATATGTCTATTTTATTTTCTTTCCTCCATGTCCTGAAAGCCAAACTGTGTGCTCATGTAGTGTTTGGCAGAATGGTGACAGCTTTTATAGCGTTCATTCTATGATCATGTCTGTAATGTCCTGGTTTTTACAGTGATCATGCCATAGCCATTGTCTATAAAGCCTTGGTTTTCACAGTGATCATGCTATAACCGTGTCTGTAATTTCCCAATGTATAACAATGTTGTTGGAAAAAGTTATTTAGGTGAAAGCGAGGGGAGGAAGAGTGATTGTATTAACTATGCTGTCCTGCAAAGACCTGTCTTGTATAGCAATTCTTCTGCTAGTAGTGATAGAGTAAACCGAAACAGAGCTTCCCCTCACCAGCTTGTGCATACAAATCTCTAGGCACACCTTTTAGCCTTGGCATTTAGGCAGGGGTTGCAAAAAGCTGAAAATACTGTGCCAGGGATAGAAGTAGAGGAAGGAATCTTCAGTTATAGCTCTACTACAAAGATAATGACACTATTTACCTGGCTTTCTGCATTTAATTCCCAGGCATTTCTTTAAAAAGGAGCCCTAAAAATTCTGACAGCAGTTATTCAATATTGTTGGTCTAACATAGTTTTGTTGAAGTCTGTGTACCATGCCCAGTTCAAATAAATCAATGTTCCCTGTATCCTAAAACTGGATAATAGAGAGTCAATGGATCACGTGGTTTTGATACATCAATTAAATAGCAGAAAACTGAATGGTGGACAGAACTACTGAGGTTAGTGATCAGAGTGTTGCCAGCACAGTTCCTGTATGGTCACCCCTCATCTGAAATATCAGATGGGAAGGAGAGATTGCTCTGTCTCTGAATCCACCTGGTGCACCAACTCAGAAACAATCATAAATAAGTTTCTTCAAGGTCTTGGTTTATGATTTCACTTTGTTAAGAGCTTTTCCCTAAATCTTTTACCCTTCTCTTCTTTAATTCTCCAGAGAGATGTTTCGCAGATTGACTCCTATACATATGCAGACACACACATACTGCACTCCAGCACAATCACCTTGTTACCTGTTCAGCATCGCAAAGAAACAAGAAGATTTGCATGGTGAAGCAGCCTGTGTGCCAGTCTGACACTTTACCCTGAGCTTTCCAAACACCTTGAACATGAAATTCAAAGAGATAATAAACACTCCTAGTAGGAAAAAAATTGGCTTTGACTTTCTTTTGTTACCAAAGACAATTCCAGTAACAAGAAATGAGGCAAATGCAAAATGTCTGCCAGATGTCTGACATTTCAGTGCTGCAGAAAGAATGCGTCCAAGTGGAAAAAAGCTGTGTCTAAATTACCTGCTGGTAGCAGTCAATGCATCTCCTCAAAGTGGAAAGCTCAAAACCCACAGAATTAACCAGGTTGGAAAAGATCTTCCAGATCAAGTCCAACCTATCACCTAACACCTTCTAATCAACTAAACCGTGACACTAAGTACTTCATCCAGTCTTTTTTTTTAAACACCTCCAGGGATGGTGACTCCCAGAGCAGCCCATTCCAATGCCAGTCACTCTTACTGTGAAGAACTTCTCCCTAATGTCCAGCCTAAACTTGCCCTGGCACAACTTGAGACTGTGTCCTCTTGTTCTGCCATTGGTTGCCTGGGAGGAGAGACCAACCCCACCTGGCTACAGCCTCCTTTCAGGCAGTTGTAGAGAGCAATGAGGTCTGCCCTGAGCCTCCTCTTCTCCAGGCTTTGCACCCCCAGCTCCCTCAGCCACTCCCTTCAGGGCTGTGCTCCAGTTCGTAATCTTTATGATGTATGGCTATTAATTCCTGTATGAATATTAATTTTTATTATTAATATTCAAAACTCAGGAAAATTCCCTGAAGTTCTTAGGATTTTCGCTCGACAGGAAGCAATAGCACAGAATTAAACAGTTTAAACAATCAGAACTTGGAAAACAATAATGCAAGAACAGGAAAAATTCTAACTAATGCCTATAGAGTCTTGGCATTCACTCCAGCATATGTACTCACGACTCTTTTGGTTCCTGAGTAAGTCTCCTATATGAAAAACACTTTCAAACTCATGATGATCCCAGGGTAAAATACAAATATTTCAGGCAGAGAGAAGAAATGCTTCTAAGCCACTAGTGTGAGCTGCAACACGTGGCTGCCTTTAACGAGCCACAAATGAGAGGTGCAGACAAAGGCATGGTGCAGAAAGGCTAATGTAGAAGGTGCAGTTTCTAAATCATCCCCCTTTATATATTTGATTTTGAAATCAAACTGGCCAACAGGCACTAGCACCTTTGCTCTGACCAATGAATTCAAAGCTTGGTGCCTCCTTTGACTACACAGGCATGGTGAGGGCAGCACAAGACACCTGACAAGAGGTGCTAAGCCCCCTAGCCCCCAAGGCTTTGCTAGGGCAAAACCCTTATTGTTTACTCATCTACTCACTCCCAGACCCCGCAACAGGAAGAGAGCTAGAGATAAACTTGCCTGGCAGGATTTATGCCCTACCAGGACACAGCCTCTTCACCAAACCTCTTGTTACGAAACAGTTCATTCTCCAGTGTTTTTTCTGTAACACTTTCCTACTCTTATGTGAAACTACCCCTTCTGAAGCACATCAGAGATGTCAGGCCATCTTATGGTACTAATGCATGCCTGATTGCAGAAAAGGATTTGGTGAAGTATTCGGGTCAAATATCCCAAACATTATCAGAAATAACATCTGGCAAAAGCAAGGATTGTCTTTCTACTGCTTTTTGTACAGTACAAATGAGGTTGTGTATTTCAAATATGCTGGGATTTTTCAGTCTTTTGGACAATATTCACAAGTAAGGGATGAAGTTATGGAATCACAGAAAACATCTGATTGGAAGGCACCTCAAAGGGCATCCAGCACCTAGCACCTTTGAATTTCAACAACAAATTATGGAAATTATGTGCTTGAGTTAATAACAGGAGATGGGGGGGAGTGGGGGAGTGTGTGTTTGCGTGTGTGTAAGTTTCCTACCAGCCTTTTACTGTGTAAGAGATGCACATGTGAAAAGGAGGGGAAGAAAAGATTACTGGACTAACACTTTCTGTGTTAGCACAGAGTTGCTGTTCCTGTGGATCATCTAGGATGTGCAAAGTATTCCTTTGCTACAGTGTGTAGAAAATGCCTTTGACCTCTGCACTTACAAAAAGATCTTGTCACAACACAGCCCCCTGACTATTGTGATGAATCTGTTTACATTTCACAGAATCACAGGATGTCAGAGGCTGGAAGGGACCTCGAAAGCTCATTCAGTCCAATACTCCTGCAGAGCAGATTCGCCTGAACCAGATCACACAGGAATGTGTCCAGGAGAGTTTTGAATATCTCCAGAGAGGGAGACTCCTCAACTCCCCTGGGCAGCCTGTTCCACTGTTCTGTCACCCTCACAGTGAATAAATTTTTCCTCATGTTTCCATGGAAATTCCTATCCCTGTACTTCCACCCATTGTCCCTTGTCCTGTCATTGGGCATCACCGAGCAGAGCCTGGCTCCATGCTCTTGGCTGTCACTCTTTATATCTTTATAAACATGAATGAAGTCACCTCTCAGTGTGCTCTTCTCCAAACTAAACAGCCCCAGCTCCCTCAGGCTCTCCTCATAAGAGAGATGTTCCATTCCTTTCATCATCTTTGTGGCTCCTGGAGAAAGATCATCTTCATTCTATTGCTCCCTTTTTCATACACACAAGGGTCATGTCAAAATTTACCTTTGTCTGTATTTTCATCTTGTTCCAAAAAACCCTGCTTAGGCTTAGTTTTCCTTCTAATCTGTAGTGTAAATACTCTTCTTGGAGATATCTCTCGGCGCTAGATAAATTAATGTATTTTTTTTAAACAGTTAACTACTCACCTGAGGTAAAATGGAACTATACCACCCCTCAACCCATTTAAATAGGCATTAAAATTAAATTAATTTTTCTTCATTTCTAAGTATTGTATCTCATATATAATACATTATTTTCTTTCTTGAAAGTATTTTTTCTCATTTCACATGAATAGCAAGAAATTAATTTGAGTGTGAATAAATAGGTTTGAGAATAAAATGGACTCAAGTCACTCAGGATCTGTTCCTAACTCGGTAATTGAACTCTGACACTGATACCTGCAAACAATCTTTTCCTTTCCCCCATGTTCTCCCTACTCTTCCATTTCCTTTAATTCTTGTCTTTCCCCCACCACTGCCCAAGTGAATATATTTTTAGGTGCCTGGAGGAGGAGAGGGCAGTAGGGTTGTTCTCTACCTAATCTACCAGATTTGGGTGTTTTTTGAAGCCTGGAAGCTTTTTCTGGCACCTGGGTAATCACCCTGTTCAAAACTGCAGCCAAACCATGATGGCTCAGTGTCCATTACAGACTAGTGTGGACTTTCTCAAATGTACCCAGGTCAATCCCTGTATAAGGCCAATGTTTTCATAAGCAGAACAAAGAAGAGTCCTGTTCACACATTTCCTTTTGGCAGTGCACAGTGCAGTAATACCAGAGCTGGGGAACCAACCTGCTCCACATTTAGTTTGGAGAGAAGGAGGCTGAGAAGTGTCTTCATTCATGTTTAAAAATATGTAAAGTGTGAGTGTCAAGAGGATGGAGCCAGGCTCTGCTGAGTAATGCCCGATAACAGCACATGGAGCAACGGGTGGAAGTAGAGGCATAGCAAGTTCCATGGAAACATGAGCAAAAACTTCTTCACTGTGAGGGTGACAGAACAGTGGAACAGGCTGCCCAGGGAGGGTTGTGGAGTCTCCTTCTCTGGAGATATTCAACATCTTCCTGGACACATTCCTGTGTCATCTGGTGTAGGTGAATCTGCTCTGGCAAGAGGGTTGGACTGGATGAGCTTTCAAAGGCCCTTTCCAGCCCCTAACATTATGTGATTTTGTGATTTTTGAAGCTGGCATGAGGGCAGTAGGGTATTGAATATGATCATCAGATTCAACTGGCTAGACATGACAGTTTTGTTCAAAATGTATTAAGTTGCCACAATGGAGAAGTACAGAGAAGTGGAGGGGAAAGAGCCCCACCACTGAATTATTGTTTTTTTCCAACTGTAAAATTTAAAAAAAAAAACATTTGAAATCCACTTTGATTCAGTATAAATAGCAGCTCAGATATTTGGGGACAGGGCAACATGGGATAATGCCACTGCATTGTGGAGACAGTATTGTGTATTGTAGTTGTTACCCAGGGGGAGAAAAATGGCTTGAGAATTGTCTTGAGGAAGAGAAGAGCTTGGGGAGTGTCAGTTGCTGAAAAACTCATCATGAGCTGGCAATGTACACTTGCAGGCCAGAAGGCATCCATATCCTGGGCTGCATCAAATATGGCATGACCAGCAGGATGAGTGAGGTGATTCCTCCCTTCTACTCTCATGAGACCCCCAACTGGAATATTGAGTCCACTTATGGTGATCCCAGCATAAGAGTGACATCAAATTGCTGGAGTGGGTACAGAGAAGGCCACAATGATGATCACCGGGCTGGAGAACTGCCCCTACAGTGACAAGCTGTGAGAGCTAGGGCTGTTCAGCCTGGAGAAGACTCCAAGTAGACCTCACAGCAGCCTTCCAGTATCTGAAGAGGGCCTACAAGAAAGTCAGGAAGGGACTTTTTACAGGGATTGTAGTGACAGGACAAGAAGCAATGGTTGAAGCTTGAGAAGAACAGATTTAGACTGGATATTAGGAAGAAATTCTTTACAGTAAGGATGGTGAGAACAGGTTGTCCAAGGAGGCTGTGGATGCCCCCTCCATGAAAGTGTGACCAGAAGCACCAGGGAGGTAATTCTGCCCCTGTACTCAGCGCTGGTCAGGTCACACCTCGAGTACTCTGTCCAGTTCTGGGCCCCTCAATTTAAGAAAGATGTTGAAGTGCTTGAACATGTCCAGAGAAGGGCAATAAGGCTGGTGAGGGGGCTGGAGCACAGCCCTCTGAGGAGCGGCTGAGGGAGCTGGGGGTGTGAAGCCTGGAGAAGAGGAGGCTCAGGGCAGACCTCATTGCTCTCTACAACTGCCTGAAAGGAGGCTGTAGCCAGGTGTGGTTGGTCTCTTCTCTCAGGCAACCAACGACAGAACAAGAGGACACAGTCTCAAGTTGTGCCAGGGCAAGTTTAGGCTGGACATTAGGGAGAAGTTCTTCACAGTAAGAGTGACTGGCATTGGAATGGGCTGCCCGGGGAGGTGGTGGAGTCACGGTTCCTGGGGGTGTTTAAAAAAAAAGACTGGATGAAGCACTTAGTGTCACGGTTTAGTTGATTAGAAGGTGTTAGGTGATAGGTTGGACTATATGATCTCAAAGGTCTTTTCCAGCCTGGTTAACTCTGTGATTCTGTGATTCTGTGGTCAAGGTCAAGATGGATGAGATATTGAACAGCCTGGTTTAGTGGAAGGTGTCTCTGCCCCTGGCAGGCAGTTTGTACCTAGATCTTTAAGGTCCCTTCCAATCTATCCCATTCTGTGAATCTATGAATGACATCACTGCTGTGCTTGTTTTTAGCTAGAAACAGTGGGCTCTCTGGTTACACCCATCATTATGCGGTGTGCAGAATAAGTTTCCAAACAGAAGAGCTGCTGTGAAAGGGAGGTGTTTCAGCTGTGATTGAGTCCAGGGAAAGCTGTTGCTCTGTGTCTCTACCCTCTTTCTAGGTGATAGATAAATTCTGCCTTGTTTGTAAAAGCCTATACCATCAACACTATCCATTCAGTACTTTCAAATAACAGCATCACAGGATATTAGGGGTTGGAAGTGACCTCTGGAGATCTTCCAGTCCAACTGCCTTGCAAGAGCAGGACCAGAGAATCTAGCACATGTCCCACAGGAACACATCCAGACAGGGATGGAAAGTCTCCAGAGAAGAAGACTCCACAGACTCTCTGGGGAGCCTGTGCCAGTGCTCCATGACCCTTACAGGAATGAAGCTCTTCCTTATGTTGAGGTGGAATCTCTTGTGCTGCAGTTTCCATCCATTGCTCTTTGTCCTGTGCCAGGGCACAAGTGAGCAGAGGCTGTCTCTGTCCCTTCCTTCCTGATCCCCACCCCTCAGATATTTATAGGCATTGATCAGATTGCCTCTCTGTCTTCTCTCCAAACTAAACAGTCCCAGGGCTCTCAGTCTTTCCTCATCAGGCAGTGATCCAGTCTCTTCATTATACCTGTGTTAGTGTTTGCTTCTCACACTGTAGAGAGATTTTTGCTAACAGGACATGAAATTATAAACATGAGCAACCCGTGCTGGGAAGTGTCCTTGAGCACATCCTGGGATCTGAGATACCAGGTGCTGGGTAGCACCCCCCACATGCAGCTGCAGGGGGTGGAGTGCCAGCTGCATGTGGGCAGAGTTAGCCAGCCCAAGGGGGTTGGGTTAGCCAGCCCAGAGGCTGACCCTCAGAATGCTATGGTTAAATCACCTATCCATGGCAGGCTTGTGACGCTGGACCAACGAGAGCTGTCCATATGTAACTAACCCTGGACTAGGTTAGTTGTGCATGCCTCTTCTAAGAAAGCATGTAAGTCACTGTATCACGGAAATAAAGTGGAGAATGACCACCTAACCACATTGGTGAACCAAGAGTCATTTTATCCCAGGTGCAATGCCAGCATCACACCTGTTCTTGCTAACAGAGCAGGAGAGCTACTAAGTACCAGCATCCCATTTCTGTCATCCCCAGTGTATCCAGACAAAGGTAGCTTACCCTGTTTCAAGAGAAAGCTCCATTAGGAAATACAACCAGTTGCTTGTGAACAGATAACTCCTTCTTGCCATGCAGAGTACTCAAAAGGGAGGAATCAGTTCAGTCTTTCAGTTGAATATAGGTTACAGGTACATTCATCTGCTTTGAATTATTTCAATAAGCAGAGTCCTGAGGAGTTAACCTTCCTTCACGTAAGTTGTGCATTACAGACGTTTGTCTTTGATTAATATTTTAAAATATTCAAATGCACACCATCCATATGTGCCCTGAGATGCCATCATGAAGAGATTCTTTAAAATTATCTGGATTTTATGTTTTAATTAATGCTATTGTATAGCTGAATTGAGGATGGTAGAGTGAAATGGCACTGATAATTGCTCATGAGCAGTGAGGAATGAGTTGTCACACGTGACGTTTCGTTCCCCAGCAGCTGAAGGTAGTAAAGGACAGGCTGATGGCTCAGGCATTAATCTTCTCAGCTATATCCATAAATGAAATGTCATGCCTAACAACTTCTCTTTCATTGGTATTTCATCTTTGCTTTTCCTGATTAAAAATGATGTCTGTGCATGTATGTATAGAAATGGGGATAGAAAGATCTACATACTCAGGTGGCCAGAAATTCTACACTCACACACAGATTTCCCAGTTTAAAAGAGTAAATGGGGGGGATAATAATAAAAAAAGTCAGACCGTCTGTTCTCAACAAACATGACAACCTGCCAAAATTTCTTCTTGAGATATGCTTAAGACTATGACACAGATAACAGAAATTTCTGTGCACTGGGATAGCAAATTAAATTCCAGAAATCAAGGAGGCCACAGGATATTAGATTTAAGACCATGAAAAGGTTGTCAGTGGTTATGACATTTCACTGCTGGAAAAATATCAGTGTACTCAATGTGAGCATGTATTTGAATGCTAAATCTGGGCAAAAGTCCAAGTAGGAAGCATAGGCAAACTTGTCATCATAAGCAATTGAGCATCCTCGGCTGCAGTCAGTGCTGGGGCCAGAAACGAGTCTGAATATGTATGCTCTGAAAGAAACATAAGAAACATTGCTCTGATGAAACAGAACCAAGACATGTAGTTTCTGGAAAATAAAAACTGTACTTTAGGTCCACTTCAGTATGGCTGATCTGCCATGACACATGTGCTAGTTTGAGCCTAGCTAGAATGTTTTGATGAGAAGAACTAGGTTACAGGCTGTGGAAAGGAAACAGCAGTGATGTCTACTTCACTCATAGGCTTGCTGAGATGTATAAGAACAAGAACATAAATACAGATAAGGGAGTTGCTCTCTGGGCTTTGTGGGCTGCACCTCTCTCTCTAACCTAATCCGCTGCCTGTGTGACTAATCCATCTTCTTCCTAACCCCCCTGGCCAACCCTCCGATCTTCCTTGGGTGTAAGGCAAAGTCTGGGGTAAGGTAGAGGGGTGGGAAGAAGGTGGAAGGGTGGTTGAGAGCCCCTCCTGGGTACTCAGGTTTCTGGGAGGGGTGTTGTGTTTCTATATTACTTTTTTAACTTGTGTATTTCTGTATATAGCTGTACGTATTGTAAATATCCGCTTGTACATTGTGCTAAGCTGTAAATACAAAGCTTCATTTAATTTCCAGAGCTGCTGAGTCCAGCCTGGGTGATTTTCCAAAGTGTGAGAGGGTGGGTGACACCCAAACCATCACACAGCAAAACTCCAGTAAGTAAGCTGGCTGGAACCTGCAACCTGCTTTTTCAATCCAAGTTGGTTTTCCTTGTTGGTTTGAGGCTAACTGGAATATTTTAATGAGAGAAATTGATCATTGATTGTGAAAAGAAAATAATGATGAAGTCTGTATCATTCATCCATTTGCTGAGAGAGATAAAAAGCTAAAATGTAACTAATCTTCCCTGACTCTGTCCTGGGGCATTGCCCTGTTCATTTCTCATTTGATCTGCTCTATTATCTCTCCTCTAGTCTCAGCTACCAACTAAGAGGTAAGCTTTGCTGATTTCTGTTTTAGTTTGCCTGTCTGAGATAGAGATGGAGAAAGAGTGGGATAGTTTTGAGCCCCTTCTGGCGAGTTTCCTTTGTCTGGGAGGGAGTTTGGATTCCTGTATTATCTATAATTAGTCTATAATTGTTAATATTTGTAAAAGTATTGTGTATATATGCTTGTAAATTTTGCCCTGCTGTAAACAGAGCTTCATCTAACTTCCAAGCTGTCTGAGCTGGTCTGGTAAATTTCAAAAGCGGGGGGGGGGGCAAGTTCCTAAGTTCCTACCCCACATCACAGGTACAGGGGTGAGTGTTGTCAGTGGGGTTCAAAACCAGACAAAACTTACATTGGTGAGTTCACAGGATCACAAGATCACAGAATGTTAGGGGTTGGAAAGGACCCAAGCAGATCATTGAGTCCAACACCCCCTCAGAGCAGGATCACACAATCTAGCACAGATCACAGAGGAATGCATCCAGACAGGCCTTGAGGTCTCCATAGAAGGAAACTCCACAACCTCTCTGGAGAGCCTTTTCCACTACTCTGTGACTCTTACAGTGAAGAAGTTCCCCCTTGTGTTGAGGTGGAACCTCTTGTGCTGCAACTCACAGAACTTAGTTCTCGAAGTAGATGTGCTAGTCTGAAGCTAGCTAGAATGTTTTGGTGAGAAAGATTAGATTACAGGCTGTGAAAAAAAAAAACAATGGTGATGTCTAGTTCACTCATAGGCTTGCTGAGAGGTATAAGGACAAGAATCCAAACATAGATAAGGTACTTCTTCTGGGGAGCTCAGAGCTGCATTTTTTTTCCTCTCTCTAGCCTTTCTGCCGATTCTCTGATTAATCCACTTTGCTTCCTAACCCCCTGGCTGAACCTCCATTCTTCCTTGGGACTGGGGTAAGGTTGAGAGGGGAGGGAGAAGGTGGAAGGGTGGTTGAGAGCCCCTCCTGGAGACTCAGGTTTCTGGGAGGGCTGTTGTGTTTCTGTATTACCATTTACCATGTATATTTCTGTATATAACTGTATATACTGTAAATATCTGCTTGTATATTGTGCTAAGCTGTAAATAATAAGCTTCATTCAATTTCCAAAGCTGGCTGAGTCTAGTCTGGGTGATTTCCAAAGTGGGGGGGGAGGGGAACACTCAAACCATCACAGTACAGTAAATTTGTTCTAAGTCTGTTCAGAAGACACACTGGTGCTATTTTTTGGAGCAGGAGTTAAATCCCCACACTCTCCATTCATGTTTCAGCTTGGCATTTTAAGTCTGTTTGAATTTGACTTGTCCCACCCTACTCACTAATCAAGCACTGCATTTTCTCATCCTTTGAGCAGCTTTGCTTGACAAAATCAGGTGCTTGAATTAAAAGAAACACCAAGAAACTGAGGCAGAAAGGTAACATTTTTAAGACCTTCACAGGTTCTTTTTTTAGGGGTGTCTTGTGAAAATCAACATGGGACATAACTGACATGTTAAAGCACTTTGCACTTTGCCTCTCCTAACTTCAATCTTTTGCTTTCAAAAGGGCAATATTTCTGCTGCAGCATAATCTCCTATCACTTCTGACCACACATCCAACCTACAATATTAGCTGACAGTAGCCTCATCAGATCACTTTACCTTGCCACGTTTTGGCAATAATTTTGAGAAAATGTGAATAAATGACATCTCCAATGGTACAGCTGCTCTCAACCAGCAGAACTAATGAATTGTCATGACTGGGAAAGAGGGAGAAGTGCCTTGCATCCATAATCCAAGACAATTGACAGGATGATGCCTGCTCAGGTTTAGTCACCACAGCTAATTACATGCTGAGAAATTACAGCCACTTTTAACTTAATGGCTGGTAAACACCTAGTGACAATTTATAGCAAGGAAGGACTTACCCTTCAATTTAAAAAGAGGGTAGGAAGGACATTTTGTACTGCCATGCCGACTCTCCATCAGTGACTCTCAAACACAAATGGCTCTAAAGCAATGGCCCTAGTTACTTCTAAGCTTTTAAAATCTAGTAGTATTTATAGCTTTTTAATATCTGTCACATTCTGGCTCCCAAATCATTCCAAATAAAAGAGCTGAGCACATTTCCATTTTAGGTATGGTTTGGTTTTTTTTGTTGGTACAGAACTAGTAACACTTAAAAGTGAGAGACCTCTGAGATTCTGAGAGACCTGGTTGAGACCTCACCTGAAATATTGCACTCAGTTTTGCGCTACTCAGTTCAAGAGGGACAGAGGTTTACTTCAAAGAGTCCAAAGGAGGACTACAAAGATGATGAAGGGGCTGAAGCAGTGCCCAGTGAGGAGAGGCTGAGGGACCTGGGGCTCTTTGGACTGGTGAAGAGAAGACTTAGAGGAGATCTGATCGATGTTTACAAATATCTGAGGGCTGGGGGTCAAAAGGGAGGAGAAAAACTCTTCTCAGTTGTGCCCTGTGATAGGACAAGGGGCAATGGATGTAAACTGCAGCACAGGAAGTTCCATCTCAACATGAGGAAGAACTTCTTTACTGTTAGGGTCATGGAGGCACTGGCACAAGCTCCCCAGAGAGGTTGTGGAGTGTCCCCTGGAGACTTTTCAGACCCACTTGGATATGTTTCATGTGACCTCCACTGGATTCTGTGGTCCTGCTTTGGCAGGGAGCTTGGACTCAACAATATATGGAGGTTCCTTCCAACCCCTAACATCCTGTCATCCTGGGATAATTCTTCTCATTCCTAAGCAAGGATTCAATTGCTCTCCTCCATCAATTCTTCTCCTCTGCTAAATGTGTCAGGTTGCAATAAAAAATGTCAGCGGTGTGATGGTTATATAAAAAATACAATAATTTCCTCTCAGTTTTTATCTGAAGATACTAAATCTAACATGCCAGTTGTAGCTCTAGAGTGGTTTTGAGTGAGCAGCGAATAGTGGCTCAGTCAGCAGAGATTTAAATCAATCCTGGTGTTCTGCAAAGGCAGGAGCACCTTGTCAGGCTCAGAAACGTTAATGGACTAGCTGGCAAGCATGATTTGAATTAGAGTTGGATTTCACTAGGTTCATCCTTTTTATCTTCCCCTTCCCTCTGCCCCCCGCCCCCCCCCCCCCAAAAAAAAAAGAGTAACTTGCTGACATTATCTGATGTTGTCTTGGTTTGAGGTACAACAGAAGTTAATCTGTTCAGTGATTTGACTTTGCAGCTCAGTTTCTCCTACAGCTGTGCTTGCTGAAGTTAACAGCCTGCTTTCACAGACGCTGCCTACTGCTAGTTTATGTTTCTACTTAGTACCAAAGACTGAGGTGCAGACCAAGGTCTCTGCTAAACTTTATATACTGTGTTGGGGGTGCAGAAAGTGAAAGATCACACCTGCAGGGAGAAGTGGACAGGACAGATTGACCCTAAACCAACCAACAAGGGGTTCCATCCCATGGATGTTGTATCCTGTTTAAAGCTGAAGGACCACGAGGGGTCAAGCCTCTTCTTCCATGGCTGGCATTTGAGGAGGACTTTGTCCATTCTGTTTTTTAACCCAATCCATGAGTTCCTGAATATAGTTCCCATTTGCTGCTGAGTCTAATCTGGGACTTGCCCAGTGCCTGGCACTGCATCAGTAGTGACAACGACATAATTGACAGAGGGCTGTATGTTGATATTTGCACTGTACATATTTCACTTTAGTATCCAATAAGGCTGCTTGAGTTTTCCAACCTATAAGTCTGTCTCTCTTATTCTCTTTCTCTTCCCTTTATGAAGGCAGAGGCAGGTTCATAGAGAGCATCTGTCAATTGTTAAGTGGCTGGCCCAGCCCTAACCTTTGACAGGTGCCTTTCAGAATGCAGATCTGGGTGTTTCAGAATACTGTTTCAGAAGGCAAATCTGGGATATACAGATAAAGGAAATAAGTTAGAAAAGTAGGTAAATGCTACTGAAAGTGCAGTGGACTCCAGGAGGCCTTGTATTACTGTACAGGCTTCTGTGCTGCCTAATGTTTACCAGTCTGGGAATCTTCCTGCTAGACCTGATGCAGTATTTATCCTCTCTGCTATGTAAGAGGGAGAGCAAAATCTAAAATCAATGTGTATCTTAATACTCCGAGACTGAAATGTTCAGTATGACTTTGATGTCCACATTTTGGGAATTAAAACAAAAAAAAAAAATCCAGGATAATAAACCAGACTCACATTGGTATTTTCAAAGCTGAAGAAACTTCTTCATATTGGCAAACTAGAATAAGTCACTGTGTTTAATTTATGAAGACGAAAACTGAGATGGAATTGGAGTGCTGTAGTGAAAGTTTGGCAAAGTGCCATTCTGATTGGTGAATCTCTGTGGTCAAAGGGGCCATTACATTCAGGCAAACAATAAATAGGCTTCTGCCACATGTGCTTATGCCTGCTCTGCCCTTGCCACATTATGCTCTGCTTTGCCTGCAATGACTTTCAAGACACTGACAGAACTCCCCTCAAGTGTTTGGGTACTGTCTGATACTATTTTGTGAGTAAATATCCAAAGCTTCTCTGTATGAAATTCTGTAACTAGATTCCATTGTGCCTTCTGCTTTAGTAGCAGAAAGGAGGCTCTCGAGTTGCCTAGTGGGCAAGCAGTATAACTGAAACAAAGAACCTCTTTCCAGTTTTAAGTTAAATGTTTGTATTTGCTAGTTATTTCTTAAAGTGTTCTAGGTTGACTGTTCCCTGTGTATATAAGTGTCCATATCATGTGCTTTGAGCATTGTAAATAAGTTTTCTGGTGAAGTTTAATGTTAATAAACAGTTTTTATAGTTGTTAACAATCTTCACCTGGTTATCAACATTAACATTGATTATTAATTTTGCATAATTCCTAACACTAACATCTGGAAACTATCACTTGAGGATATTGAAAGTAAAACAAAGTGCGTTAGAGTTTTTTGGTTTTGGGTTTTGGGTTTTTTTTTGTTTTGCTTTTTAATTTGTATTACTCTTTGCTGTATTTGAGTGTGTGGTAACTTCAGAGTTAACACTCTAGCTTTATTCTTTATTATTGAGTTGTGGAGGCTCCCTCTCTGGAGCTATTCAAAACCCTCCTGGACACTTTCCTGTGTTCCTATGTACTCTGGCAGCAGGGCTTGACTATATGCGCTTTCATAGCCCTGACCTCCTGTGATTTATACAAAATTATAAAGAAAGGATTGTATTGGATGCAGAAGAACAGTAAGTCTGTATCATTCCATTCGTTGGCTGGTCTAGTATATAATGTGCTGCGCAAACTATTTTCTTCCCCTTACACCTCTGTCTCCAGCTCCCGCTTCTCTTGCTCCTCCCTTCCTCAGCCCTGACTGACTAACCTTGGCTGAGCAGATAATAGTTGGGGCAGTTGGGGCCTTTCTGGTTTTCTATCTGGGGCGGGGAGGAGAGGAAGGTGGCAGTTGGACCCTTCTGGGCTTTGTCCAGGGGGGATTACTGTGTTATTACTCCACTGTAAATAACTGTAAATATATTTTGTACATATACATTGTATTATATGCTTTTAGATTTTAGCTTGCTGTAAATACATAGCTTCCCTTCTGAGCTAGTCTGGTGATTTTATTTGAGGGTAATTTTCAACCCGCCACAGACTGGAATAGTTTTGCCTTTACGAAAAGTGTGCTGAACACATCAGGTGCTGGGCTAGAAGTGCTTTTTATTATCTGTAATTGCATACTAAGCTTGGCATGATGTTCATGTGAAATAAAACCAAAAGGTAATGCAGCCGAATTTCTTGTTTCTTCCTGCTTAGTTCTGGTGTCATCTGAAGTGATGTAGTATTTGGTTTGAATGCAAAAGAATGTCAGGTGAGGAAGAATCAGCTAAAATTCATGAGAGAGTTCTCAAATTCAGATTCAGTTCTTCTGTACAGAATCTTCACAATCAAAACAGATGATGTTGAAAACTACTAAATACCTGTTAGTTTAGAAAATGAAAAAACAAAGCTTGGCAGTGCATTCAAACTTTGGAAAGTCACAAATATGCTGTTAGGTCACTAGAAAGCCTTCTCTTCTCCAAACTGAACAGCCCTAACTCTCTCAGCCTGTCTTCATAGCAGAGCAGCTCCAGCCCTCTGATCATCCTCATGGCCCTTCTCTGGACACCTTTCAGCATGTCCAGATCTTTCTTGTAATAGAGGCCCCAGAATTGGACACAGTACTCCAGGTGGGATCTCACCAGAGTGGAGTGGAGGGGGAGAATCCCCTTCCTTACCCTTCTGGCCACACTTCTCTTGATGCAACCCAGGATCTCATGTTGACCTTCTCATCCACCAGTACCTCCAAGTCCTTTCCCTCAAGACTGCTCTCAAGCCAATATAGTAGTCAAATTTCTTTAAATCTTGCGGGTTTCCCCCCAGAGCAAATCCACTATGGCCCTGCATCTTCCATAAAGAGACAGCAGCTTATTGTTCTCCACTTATTTGGTACATCACCTCTCTCCACTACTGCAGCATTAACACTTCAGCACTGGTGGCACAGATCAACAGCCTTTCTGGATACCTCCTAGGAGAAGCTTCAAGTTCTTTGATTAACAAATGATTGCAAAAAGGGGTATTGAGAAATGCATTTGCAACTTCAATTTCTGTGTGATGTTTTTGTGGAGTAGGAATGGGGTTTTTTTTGTTTTGTTTACTACTTTTTTAGTCTTGTTTATTTGCTGCTTTTTGTTTGTTTGTTTCATCTGGATATTATTTACTCCTGGTATTCTGCAAGGACTATTTATATTATTTTACTGCAAATTTCCTTAGTAAGGGAGTAGTATGCACTCAGGAAAACACTGTGGTCTTGCAATATCGGAAGGGGGCTGCAGGAGAGCTGGGAAGGGACCTATAACAAAGGCTGTAGTGACAGAATGTGGAGCAGTGGCTTTGATCAGGAAGAGGGGAGATTGAGACTGGATATTAGGAAGAAATTCTTGACAGTGAGGGTGGTGAGACACTGAAACAGGTTGCACAAGGAGGTTGTGGATGCCCCCTCCCTGTGGAGTGGTTCAAGGCCTTGAGCTGTCTGATCAAGTAGAAGGTGTCCCCACCCATGGCAGGGTGGTTGGAACTAAATTATCTTGAAAGTCCATTCCTATGATTGTATGGAACTAAAGGTGCTTATGGTAAAAGATTATTATTGTTAGAGAATTTCAGTGGGCCAGACAGTAAACACCAGGGGAGGTTTAAGTTGCATATTAAGAAAAATCTCTTCTCCAAAAGGGTTCTCAAGCACTGGAACAGGCTGCCTTTGGAGGTGGTGGAGTCCCCATCCCTGGAGGGATATGGAGGCTGTGTGGATGTGGTGCTGAGGGATATGGTTTAGTAGAGGACTTGTTGGGTTAATGGTTGGATTAATAATCTGGAAGGTCTCTTTCAACCAAAATGATTTTATGGTTGCTTTAGTTGAAGAATTGGTTTCATAAATAACATACAAAAATCATTTTCCATTGTAAGATAATTACTTGAACAAATTAGAATTATAGAACCAACCAGGTTGGAAGAGACCTCCAAGATCATCCACACTAACCTATCACTCAGCCCTATCCAATCAACTAGACCATGGCACCAAGTGCCTCATCCAGTCTTTTCTTGAACACCTCCAGGTACAGTGACTCCATCACCTTCATGGGCAGCCCATTCCAATGGCAAATCACTCTCTCTGTGAAGAACTTCCTCCTAACATCCAGCCTATACCTCCCCCAGCACAACTTGAGACGGTGTCCCCTCGTTCTCTTACTGATTGCCTAGGAGAGGACACCAACCCCCACCTGGCTACAGCCTCTCTTCAGGTAGTTGTAGACAGCAATGAGGTCACCCCTGAGCCTCCTCTTCTCCAGGCTAAACAACCCCCGCTCCCTGAGCCTCTCATAGGGCTGTGCTCCAGGCCCCTCACCAGCTTCGTCACCCTTCTCTGGACACATTCCAATATCTCAACATCTCTCTTGAATTGAGGAGCCCAAAACTGGACACAGTACTCAAGGTGTGGCCTGACCAGTGCTGAGTACAGGGGAAGAATAACTTCCCTTGTTCTGTTGGTCACACTGTTCCTGATCCAGGCCAGGAGGGCATTGGCTCTGCTGGCCACCTGGGCACACTGCTGCATCATCTGCAGCCTACTATCCACCAGTAGCCTCAGGTCCCTTTCTTCCTGGCTGCTCTCCAGCCACTCTGTCCCCAGCCTGTAGCGCTGCTTGGAGTTGTTGTGGTCAAAGTGCAGAACCCTGCACTTGGCCTTGTTAAATCTCATCCCATTGGCCTCTGCCCACCCATCCAGCCTGTCTAGGTCTCTCTGTAGGGCTCTCCTACCCTCCAACAGATCAACACCTGCTCCTAGCTTGGTGTCATCTGCAAACTTACTGATGCTGGACTCAATCCCCTCATCCAGATAATCAATAAAGATATTGAACAGGATTGGGCTCAGTACTGATCACTGAGGGACACCACTAGTGACTGGATCCCAACTGGATGTGGCACCATTCACCACCACTCTCTGGGCCCAGCCCTCCAGCCAGCTCTTGACCCATATCAGAGTGAATCTGTCCAAGCCACAGGCTGCCAGCTTTGCCAGGAGCTGCTTGTGGCAGACGCTGTCAAAGGCCTTGCTGACATCCAGGTAGACTACATCCACAGCCTTCCTCATATTCACCAGGTGGTGAAGACGACCTGTTCCATGGCTTTGCCTGGCACTGAGCTCAGGCTGACAAGTCTGGAATGTCCAGTTCCTCCCTCCAGCCCTTCTTGTGGATGGGAATCACATTGGCAGCTTCCAGTCTTTGGGGACCTCTCCAGTGAGCCAGGACTGTTGATAAATGATGGAGAGTGGCTTGGCCAGCTCATCTGCCAGCTCTCTCAGCACCCTAGGATGGATCCCATCTGGTCTCATGGACTTGTGAGGATTCAAGTGGCTCAGCAGGTACCTTACTGCTTCCTCCTGGATTACTGGGGGACTATACTGGTCCCTGACTCCATCTGCCAGCTCAGGAGACCAGCTGTCCTGGAGGCAACCTGTCTCACTATTGAAGACTGAGGCAAAGAAGGTGTTAAGCATCTCTGCCTTTTCCTCATCTTTTATTACTATATTCCCCTCTGCATCTAACAAGGAGAGGAGGTTGCCCTTGCCCCTTCTTTTGCCATTAATATATTTATAGAAACATGTTTTATTGTCCTTAACAGCAGTGGCAGCCTAAATTCTAAATGGGCTTTTGCCTCTCTAATTTTTTTCATACAAAACCTAGCAACATCCTTGAACTCTGCCTGGGATACCTCCCCTTTTTAACAAAGATGATACACCCTCTTTTTTTTTTTTCTTTAATTCCTTGAGAAGCTCCTTGCCCATCCAGTCTGGCTGTCTCCCTTGCTTATCTTCCAGCACATTGGGACAGCCTGCTCCTGCGCCTTCAAGAGTTCTTTCTTGGAGTAGGCCCAACCTTCCTGGACCTCTTTGCTTTTAAGGGCTGTTTCCCAAGGAACTTTACAAGTTAGTTCCTTAAATAAGCTGAAGTCTGCCCTTTGGAAGTGTGGAGGTTTTGTTGCTGCCCCTCCTCATTGTACCATATATTAAAAACTCCATCATTCCATGGCCACTGGATTTCAGGCAGCCTCCAACCACCACATCCACAACCAGCCCCTCTCTATTTGTGAATAGCAGGTCAAGCAGGGCTGCATCCCTGATAGGCTCATGTAACAGCTGGAATAAGAAGTTGTCTTCCATACACTCTAGGAATCTTCTAGATTGCCTCTTCTCTGCAGTGTTAAAGTCCCAGCAGATGTCTAGCATGTTAAAGTCGCCCACAAGGACAAGGGCAGGTGATCTTGAGGCAGCCTCCAGCTGCTTAAAGAATAATAAATCAACTTCTTCTTCCTGGTTGGATGGTCTATAACAGACTCCAACCAGGATGTCAGCCTTGTTGGTCTTCTCCCTAATTCTTACCCATAGGGACTCAACCTCATCATCCTTAATCTCTACTTCCATGACATCCTGAGCATCCTTAATGCATCCCTCCACCCCTCCTCCCTTGCCTGTCTCTCCTAAAGAGTTTGAAGCCATTTATTAAAGTGCTCCTTGTAAATCAAGTATTCAAAGGGTAGGTGCCAAGAAGTGGGCAGTCCTTTTTCACTGGGCAAGGAGCAGCAGATACATACTAGAATGCAGGAACAGTGCACTGCAGCGGCAAAGAAAGCCAGCAGGGTGCTGAGTGCATTACTAAGGATGTCACAAGCAGGGATAAAGATGTCATTCTCCTGCTGTACTCAGCGCTGGTCAGGCCACACCTTGAGCATTGTGCATGGTTTTGGTCCCTCCTGTACAAGAAGAATACAGACAGGCTGGAAAGGTTCCAGAAAAGGCCCACAGAATTATCAGAGGCCTGGCAGCCTGTTTTATGAAGGAAGGCTAAGAGAGCTGGATTTGTGCAGCCTTGAGAAGAGAAGGCTTAGGGGAGGCCCCATAACTACATACAAGTAGATGAAGGGTGGCTGCCATGAGGAGGGAGACTCCCTTCTCACAGAGTCCCATGGTAAAGACAAGAGGTGATGGGCACAAGTTGCTACTGGGGAAATTCAGTCTGGGTGCCCAAAAAAATCCCAAAATTTACAATCTGTACTATTAAACATTGGAACAAAATCCCAAGGGAGGTGATGGATCCCCTAAATTAGACAGTTTCAAGGCCCACCTTGACAGGGTGCTGGGCTCATTTTTACTATATTCTTATCCTGACAGGTTGGACTCAATGATCCTTGAGGGCTCTTTCAACCTGCTATTCTATGAATCTATGAAACCTCAACATAAGGAAAAAACTTTTTTCCTGTAAGAGTGACGGGGCATTGGAACAGGCTACACAGAGAGATTGTGGAGTCATCTTCTCTAGAGATTTTCAAGACCTGTGTAAACATATTCCTGGTGACCTGCCCTGGGTGATCTTGTTTTGTCAGGTTGAGTTGGACTTGATTATCTCCAGATGTCCCTTCAAACCCCTGCCATTCTATGATCCCATAGGTTCTTTCCAAATGAAATGATTTAAAATTAATTACTTTTGCAAATCTAATTAAAAAAAAAACAAAAAACAGTATGTCATGAGAAGCCTCTTTGCTTGCAGCATGGGAAATTAGACATTCTGCTGTTGCAATGCTGCAGTGGTTGTCAAAAACCAAAATGGTTACTTCGGATCATGAATTCTATTTAGGAAAGAAGAAAAAGAAGTGTTTTTCTTGATAGTCTCCTGTCTCCTTAAAATCAAAGCACAGCTGTCCTCAACAGCTTACTTTCATGTTTTCTCATAACCTAATGCTGCCTGTGCTGCTTGGCTGCAACATATTCCACAGTGCACAATAAAACTGAGGGCCTTCTCAAACAGCTTCAGTTCTGAGTCTGCTCAGTCAAATGAAAAATCTTGATGGGTACCAACCCCTTAATAGTTTTCCATTAAAAGAGGCTGTGCTACTCCAGTTGGTGGGGTCATAAAAGCAAAACAAAGGAACACTTTCTAGTGTTCAGATGTCCACTGTGGCAACATTTCCCAAATAGATAACTATCCAACTGCAGGTTCTGCTTGCAGGGTATTACAGCTCTGGCACTGGCACTACATTTTCTTTCTGATGAGGAATTTACTGTAATCCAGAGATGATGGCTTGAAATCTGAATTCAGTCAGGAACCTCCCACATAATTTTATTCAGCCTGAAGACATACCATAACCTGACAGATGTGACCAGCATTGTTTCTAACCAGTCTTAGATGTGACAGCACAGAATTCTGTCCAAATTGTTGAGCTTCTTTATGCTGCTATAACTTTTTTAACTGGTTACATCTATTTTTGCATGACTTTGCAGATGAGATGCTAAAGACCTTTGAAAGAGAAAAGCCTCCCAGCTGATGGACTGAAATGGCTGAATTGGTGGCAATTAATGAGGCAGGAATTACAAAATATGTAGTTATTTTTTATTTCTAGAAAGCCCTGCCCACAACTATACACAAATTAGTTAATTTTGGGTTCTAATTCATTTGGGAAAATCTTCACAAGTGTGCTTATCGGCAATATAGTCATTTAGAAAAATCAGAAAAATTGGAAAAGGTTAGCCACGAAAACTGGCTTTGCCCCACTTACACATGAAAGGCAGCCCGGAGCCCTAAGGAATGTCTGTGCTACTCACGGCGGTGGAGTAGGAATTTCGAGATGGTCCCTTGGCTCCTTTGTGGCAGTGTCTGGAACTGCGAATTGTAATCCAGTACTGGATCAATGCATCAGAGAATCTAATGTGAGTGAACCCACCAAAGTCCAAAATAACTGCACACAGCTTCCACAAACGCAGATCGTGGGGCAATGCAGGGAAAAGCTGGGCTGCTCCACGGTGTTCCCATGAACAGTGGTGGTTTATGGCAGAGGCAAGTCCCTGCAGCAGGAAGTCAGGATACGGTGGTCCAAAAGTCGGGACCATACGCTTTCTTGTCACCATTCTTCCAGACACTTCTCAAGATCGCACTCAAGGTCCCACTAGACAATGTGTCCAGTTGCCATATAGGTATGCTGGGATTACTTGCTCTTCCCCATTCAAACCTGCAGAGGTGGGGGTTCAACTTCATACCTACTTCTTTCCACATTCCAAACCCCCGGAGCCGGAGGTGGGGTGGAGAGGAGGAAAACCATTTTGCAACCCATTCAAACCACCAGTGGGGCAGGACTTCAGTGTATCCTGCCACAATGGCAGACCACAGTCTTCAAGAGCAGCTACATGAAAAGGTCTGGGACGGCAAGTGTAGCGTGGCACCTCGTTAAGCTGGTAAGTGGAGGCTTGTCTTTCAAAACCCAACAGGGGCTTCCTGCTCAGAAAGGAGAAAAGAGTAAGTGCACACGCACCCAAAAAAAAAAAAAAAAAAAGGGCATAAGGTCTTTTTTTAGGAGCTATGTAGCAAACACTGTAGGGAGTTGAAACTTGGGCATATGCTATCAAACCGTATCTTGTTGGATCTTTTTTAGAACCAGACTCTCTAGGTATGTCAGAAAAATGTTACCACAGACCTCACAGGGGCAAATGATTTTTAAAAAGGTGTATTTATGGGTGCTTGTCTATAGTGATCAAGGGAGGTGTTTCTTCCCCTCTACACCACTCCTGTGAGACCCCACCTGGAGTACTGTGTCTAGTACTGGAGTCCCTATTACAGGAAAGATCTGCAGGAATGTGTCCAGAGAAGGGCCATGAGGATGATCAGAGGGCTGGAGCTGCTCTGCTGTGAGGACAGACTGAGAGAGTTGGGGTTGTTCAGTCTGGAGAAGGCTCTGAGATCTTACTGTGACCTTCCAGTATGTGAAGGGGACTAAAGAAAGCTGCTGAGAGACTTTTCAGGGTTTTGGGTGTTTGGAGACCTCATTGCTCTCTACAGCTACCTGAAAGGAGGTTGTGGAGCAGTTGGTGTTTTTTTTCACAGGTAAATAGTGATAGAACAAGAGGGAATAGCTTCAAGCTGCAGCAGGGCAGGTTTCAACTAGATATTAGGACACATTTTTTTCCCAGCAAGAGTGGTCAGGAGTTGGAATGGGCTTCCCAGAGAGGTGGTGGAGTCACCCTCCCTGGCTGTGTTTGAAAGTTGTTTGGATGTGGTGCTTGGGGATATGGTTTACAGTGAACCTTGTAGAATAGGATTCCGGGTTGGACTTGATGATCCTGAAGGTCTTTTCCAACCTGAATATTTCTGTGATTCTGTGATGGTACTGGGGGGAGATGGACCCAAGCTAGAGGAAGATAGATTTAGATTAGATATTTGGAAGAAGTTCTTCACCATGAGGGTAGTGAGACACTGGAACAAGTTGCTCAGGAAGATGATGAGATCCCCATACCTGGAAGTTTTTAAGGCCAGGCTGGATATGGCTTTGAGCAACCTGACGTAGTGGAAAGTGTCCCTGCCCATGGGAGTGGGCTTTGAAACTAGATGATCCATGAGGTCCCTTCCAACCCTGATAATTCTGTGATTTTTCTTTTGACTGAATTAATTTACCTGCACAGTTTTACACAAAAAAGAAAAGATCCCCGTTCCTTGTGCCCAGCAGTTCTAGCTGCAAGGGGCCGTTTACCAAACTGCTCACCCTAAATCCTGACCTTATGTCATCTAGGACAAAAGGGAGCTAATGACAACGCCCCCCAAAGAAGGCAAATCTCTGTCTTGTACATAAAGTGCCAGGAGCAACAACATGTCCTCGGAATAACAACTCATGAACCCAGACTGTTATTTCCAGACATCCTGTGCGTTAGCAGGGATCCTGGCACAGGATCAGGCCATCCTGTCTTCTCAGTAATTGGATCCACTAGGTTCACATGCAGCAGTAAAGGCTGTGGAGGAATTTGGCATAAACAAAGTTCCTGCAATACATGCAACAGATCATTAATTGTCTAGTGTAGGATGAGTTTTAAGTGTCTGGTAAACAAACAAAAGCTTTTTACCAGTATTCTGGGGAGAAGAAGAACAAATTGAATCATTCAGAGAGAAGCTGTGAGCAAACTCTAAACTTCCCAGATGAAACAAAATCTTCTAAAATCCCTTGGCATTAGTAGTTTTTCAGGTGTTTCATTTCAATTTGCAGTTATGGGAATGAACAGTTGAGTATTTCTGATGTCTTGTTTGTTCTTGTTTTATTTTTTGCTCACCCTGGCCCAGTGGCATGCTTTTAAGAACTTATGTCCTGGGATAAAATCATCTTCTTTGCCTCTGATTATAGGACACATTCCCCATTCTTCATTTTAAAGTGTCACCGGTGCCAAATCTATTGACAGCAAGGTGTATTTTTTTTCCCACAGATGATGATGGACTGTTGTTATTCCAGACATCTCCCAAATATCCAGTGGGATGATGAGACAAACACCTGTTTGTTTCCACAAGCCTTTGTGATCTCTACCATTTTTTCAAATAGTGTGGCACACAATTCTTTAAGGTGCATGCTAAATAGTCATGAGTGACTTGGAAGATATGCTGGAAGCAAATAAAGCTATTAAAGCTTCCAGCAGTTTCTGCTGTCATCAGACTTTTAAACCCAAAAGGGTGAGGGAGAGGATAGAAAGGGGAAAGGGAAAGAGAGGATTCCAAGACTGCAAATGTTCCTGGGATACTAACATGCCATTTTCCAGCTAGAAAAGAAGTCTTTGGTAATACAGAAATGAAGAGGTTTGCTTAGCAGAAAATGAGTGTTACCGCTTCATTGTTTTGGCAGGAGTTGGTCGCTCATCACTTGGACACATCAGGTACTTTCTTTCTGACTACTATGTGATTTAAAATGACAACATTTCAAATGGCAGACAAAAATGACAGAGTAATCATCTATGGTGGAAATCTAGCATGCTGAGAGAGATTCAACCAGGCAGTACTGCCTTGAAAGGGACATGGAAGAGCACTTTGCTTCCACAGAATTACAGAATGTCAGGGGCTGGAAGGGACCTTGAAAGATCATCCAGTCCAACCTCCCTGCCAAAGCAGGATCACCAGAGTAACAATTCGAGCATCAATATATCATTGTTCTCCCATAACTCCTTTATTGCAGTGATACAGTGACTTATATGCCAACTTGGAAGAGGCATGCAGAGCTAGCTTAATTACGATTGGTACATGTGGAAGGTACAGGCAGGCTTAAGTTTATGTGTGAGGTACAGATAGGTTAAATTTATATAAACAACTTGTAGGGTCAGCCTCCTGCGGACAGCAGACCCTGCCTCCTGCAGCTGCATGTAGGGGGTTTGCTTCACCGTCTTAGTTCCTGCCTCTGGGATGAACTCAAGGACATTCCACAGCATGGGTTGCTCATGTTTATCAATTCATGTCCTCTGTTGGCAAGAAATACATCCACAGTGGTGGACTTCATGTGGTAATGATGCCATGGGGCCTTGCTGCTTGTGCAGTCCAAATTGAGCATGCCATCTGAGAAGGCCCACAGGCATGAGAGAGGTCTTCCGTGGTGCTCAGGGTGTTATGGAGGCAGGAAATTAATGTGGCCGAGTCAGGAATTTACAGAAAAATAGAGTTATTTTATTTTCCTGAAAACCTGCCCCCAAAACTATATACAGAAATTAATTTAGTTTTAATTAGCAGGTTCAGTTGGTTGAGAAGATCTACATGGATACCATAGGTAGACTTGACTATTTTAGAAGTCAGAAGGTGGAAAAGGCTTGAGCTATTAAATATATAGTGTCCCCCTTATTAATATAAGGCTGAGCCAAAGTTACTCACAGATAAGTCAGGCTGTCTTGAATGGAAGGGCAGTCCAAATGCTTGTCCCTTTGGGTCTTTCAGAAGCCTCCGAGGGTCGCTAAGAACTATAAAGCTGCACAAAGGGGGTGCTTAAGGTGGACGAAGTCCCTTGAAGCTTGTCTTTCAGAGCGTCAGGGGCTCCTTGTGCAGAAGCTATCCAGGCCAGGGAGAACTCCAAGGCAGGAACGAACTCCAAGGTGGGAATGAACTCCAAGGAGGGAACCCCAAGGCGGGAAGTCCCCCCAATATTTATACCCTTCCTAGACAAAGAGCTGAGTTACCACTTCCTAGGCGTGAAAAACACAGCCAATCCCCAGCTGATTCCAACACGGGCCCTGCACGGGGTATCCCTCGTGCCGGAAGGGTCCCTTGCTCCCCCGCTTCATGCCTGCAGGACGGGGGGGAACAGGTCTTTTCATGCCTTTTTCCTCTCCCATTCAAACCACAGAGGGAGAGGAATTTTGGGGTATACAAGACTCCAGGACACAGGAAGTCACTGGGTGGTCAGCAGCCACCTGAGCAAAGCAGAGTTCACATTTGCAGGCTGGAACAGTCCAATTGAGTGCTGTGTATAGCAAGGAGTCGGCCCTCGGGCTAGCACAGCAAGCTGGAGTGGCAGGCCGACAAGTCCCAATGTTGAAACTTGTTGCTAGGTCGTTGTTGGGTTGTTACCTATATCCAGGCTCGATCGGGCAGGGTCAGGATGCCAGTCGTAGGCAAGTCCCCACTTAAGCGTGATGCAAATTGTCATGGCACACAGAGGCACAACGGGTAGCGAACCAAACAAAAGCAGCATCAGCTAACAAGCAAGTTTGCTAGGGTTTTGAGCATTTTGGCAAATGTCTTTGACCAACAGCAACAGGTAAAACCACCCCTATCAACAGCAACAGGTAAAACCACCCCTAGAACCAATCCTGAATTATTTCTCCAAAAAAGGAAGATGCACAAGCCTAGGATCATGATCTGTGTTTATCACAAAACAAAGCAAGCTGAAAAACAAGGCCAAATATAGGGTCTGTGATAGACTGAGGGGCACCAAAGCTTTTGTCTGCTTTCCTGCTTCTTGCACCTGGAAAGAAGAAGTGGGAAGGGGGAGAGCAAAATGGGTATTTGGGCAGGTGTTTAGGGCATGTGATGGATATGTGTTCTAGGCATTATTTGGGTGTTCTGCCACAGTGGGTTTTGAATATCTCCAGAGAGGAAGACTCCACAACCTCCCTGGGCAGCCTGTTCCAGTCTTCTGTCACCCTCACAGGGAAAAAAATCCTCTTCAATGTTTATATGAAACTTTCTGCGCCTCAGCTCCCACCCACTGCCCCTTGTCCTGTCATTGGGCATCATGGAGCAGAGCCTGGCTCCAGCTTCCTGGTACTCACCCTTTGCATCTTTATAAACATGAATGAGGTCACCTCTTAATGTCCTCTTCTTCAAGCAGCAGAGCCCTAGCTCTCTCAATCTCTCCTTGTAACAGATGTTCCATTCTCTTAACCATCTTTGTGGCTCTACACTGGACTCTCTCAAGCAGTTCTATATATGTCTTGAATGGGTTTGTTTATTCATTGTGCTTTACATTCCCAGATTCAACACAGGGCAATTAGAAGCTGTGAATTCTATCCTGAAATGTCTCTAATTTGTGTCTGGGGTGTTACAGTCACATTGTTCTTTCTTCCAACATTTTGAGGACTCAGCTATACAACATTGTTTACCACTTACATGGGACTAAAAATAAACTTAGTGCATGTGCTGTTGTTGGAATATTCACATCTGTCCATACCATAAGGGAAAAAAACCCTTGCAGTTAAAATTTACTTGACTGGTTTAAATTGTCACAATTGCTTTTGTGAACTCACAGAATCACAGAATGTTAGAAGTTGGAAGGGACCTCCACAGATCATAGAGTCCACCCCCTCTGGCAAAATCAGGATTACCCAGCGTAGTCCATACAGGAATGCACCCAGGTGGGTTTTGAAAGTCTCCAGAGAAGGAGACCCCACAACCTTTCTGGGCAGCGTGTCCTGTCACCCTTAATGTAAAGAAGCTTCTTCTCATGTTTAGGAGAATAAAAGAGAATGCAGCTTGCATTTCTGAGATACATGCTCTGCTGCTCTTTCCCAACCCAAGAAATTCCTTGATGTGCACAGTTCTTGCATTAGGACACAAACACAATCTGAGCTGGTCAGTGGTGATAGCTGGTGGTGGGAATCATAGAATCATAGAATGGTTTAGGTTAGAAGGGACCTCAAGGATCATCCAGCTCCAACCCCCTGCCATAGGCAGGGACACCTCCCACTAGAGCAGGTTGCTCAAGGCCTCATCCAGCCTGGCTTTAAACGCCTCTAGGGAGGAAGCATCCACAACCCCCCTGGGCAACCCATTCCAATGTCTTACCACCCTCACTGTAAAGAACTTCCTCCTAACATCCAATCTGAATCTCCCCTCTTCCAGCTTAAACCCATTACCCCTTATCCTGACATTACTAGACCTTGTAAATAGTCCCTCCCCAGCTTTCCTATAGGCTCCCTTCAGATACTGGAAAGCCACTATAAGGTCTCCTCGAAGCCTTCTCTTCACCAGGATGAAGAGCCCCAACTCTCTCAGCCTGTCCTCATAGCAGAGCTGCTGCAGCCCTCTGATCATCTTCGTGGCTCTCCTCTGGACCCGCTCCAGCAGTTCCATGTCCTTCTTGTGTTGGGGGCTCCAGAACTGCACACAGTACTCCAGGTGGGGTCTGAGGAGAGCAGAGTAAAGGGGGAGAATCCCCTCCCTTGCCCTGCTGGCCACACTTCTCTTGATGCAGCCCAGCACACGGTTGGCTGTCTGGGCTGCATGTGCACACTGCCGGCTCATGTTGAGCTTCTCGTCGACCCAGACCCCCAGGTCCTTCTCCTCAGGGCTGCTCTCAGCCATTCACCACCCAGCCTGTATCTGTGCCTGGGATTGCACCGACCCAGGTGCAGGACCTTACACTTGGCCTTGTTAAACGTCATGAGGTTGGCCTGGGCCCACCTCTCCAGCCTGTCCAGGTCCCTCTGGATGGCATCCCTGCCCTCCAGCAAGTCAGCTGTGCCACACAGCTTGGTGTCATCTGCAAACTTGCTGAGGGTGCACTCAATTCCTCTGTCCATATCACTGACAAAGATGTTAAAGAGCACTGGTCCCAGCACTGACCCCTGAGGAACACCACTTGTCACCGGTCGCCAGGTGGACATTGTGCCATTGATCACCACTCTCTGCATGCGACCATCCAGCCAATTCCTTATCCAGTGAGTGCTCCACCCATCCAGTTTGTGCTTTTCCAGTTTGGTGACCAGGATGTCATGTGGGACAGAGTCGAATGCCTTACTCAGGTCCAGGTAGATGACATCAGTTGCCTGTCCCCTGTCCATTGTAGCTGTGACTTCATCATAAAAAGCCACCAAATTTGTCAGGCATGATTTGCCCTTAGTGAAGCCATGCTGGGTACCACCAGTCACCTCTGCCTGGTTTTCCATTTGCTTTTGCAGAGCCTTCAGGAGGATCTGCTCCGTGATCTTTCCAGGCACGGAAGTGAGACTGACTGGTCTGTAGTTTCCAGGGTCATCCTTTTTCCCTTTCTTGAAGATGGGTGTTATGTTCGCCCTTTTCCAGTCAGCAGGAACTTCACCAGTCTGCCATGACCTTTCAAACACAATGGACAGTGGTTCAGCAACTTCATCTGCCACTTCCTTCAGGACCCTGAAAGTGCCCTATGCCTGGGAACTCACTGCTGCTGTTCCTGTGATGGGAGCCAAAGTGAAATCTCACTACAGCTCTGTGATCCCATACAAATACTCTCCTGAGGGATTCAGTGAGACTTTGAGGATAGAAGCAAGGACAGGTTGTGTGGCCACATAAAAGGGATTTGTTTACTGTAGGAAGAGTGCCTGTTATTAATGTATAGATGAAATAAAGTTCAGCTAAAATGCCTTCAATGCAGTGAGGACTAAAGTTAAATGAGATTCTCAACATGTACAAACACACCAGACAAGTGCTAGTCAATGTTATTACTATCTCTGCAGCTGGAGTTGTTTCTGAAGAAACAAGGCTGTTTAGACTGAAATAAATAGGCATATTGTGACACTCTTTTCTTAAGTCACTTTTACTGCTGTTCCCATGAGAGGCTGTGAAAGTGGAACTAATTTACGGTGAGGTTGCTGCTTGCGATCATCTCATTCCCAACCTTGCCAACAGGTTACTTTTGAAAGGGTTTCCTATCAAAGAATCACACAGAATCACGGAACTAATCAGGGTGAAAAAGACTTCCAAGCCCAAACTATCAGCCAACCCTTCCAAGTAACTAAACCATGGCACTAAGTGCCTCATCGAGCCTCCTTTTAAACATCTCCAGGGATGGTGGCTCCACCACCTCCCCGGGCAGCCCATTCCAATGCCAATCACTCTTGCTATGAAGAACTTTTTCCTAACATCCAGACTAAACCTGCGCTGGCACAGCTTGAGACTGTCCTCTTGTTCTGTCACTGGATGTCTGGGAGAAGAGATCAAACCCACCTGGTTACAACTCCTTTCAAGTAGTTGTAGTGAGCCATGAGGTCTGCCAGGAGCCTCCTCTTCCCCCAGCTCCCTCAGCCTCTCCTCACAGGGCTATGCTCCAGCCTTCTCATCAGCCTTGGTGCCCTTCTCTGGACATGTTCAAGCACCTCAACCTCTTTCTTAAATTGAGGAGCCCAGAACTGGACAGAGTACTCAAGGTGTGACTTGACCAGTGCTGAGTACAGGGGCAGAATGAAGTCTCTAGTCCTGCTGGCCTCACCATTCCTGATACAGGCCAGGATGCTACTGGCCTTCTTGGCCACCTGGGCACACTGCTGGCTCATGTTCAGTTGGCTGGTGACCAGCATGCTCGGGGCCCTCTCTGCCTGGTTGCTCTTCAGCCACTCTGTCCCCAGCCTCTAGCACTGCATGAAGTTGTTGTGGCCAAAGTGCAGAACCTGGGACTTGGGCTTGTTAAAATTTCTGGCACTGAACTGTGTCCATCTGTCTAGCCTGTCCAGGTCCCTCTGCAGAGCCCTCTTGCCCTCTAACAGACCCACACATGTTCCAAACTTGGTGTTGTTCTGCTTCCCTCCTCATGTCCCTGTTGGGTTGCTGGGGAAGAGATATTCAATCAACTCCCCCAGCTTTAGCACAACAAAGGAAGTTCTGTACAAGTCACCACCACTGTTTATCAGTATCAGAACCAGCAATGCTCAGCTATAGGAGGATGTCTCTTTTGCCAGTCACTTAGGAAATGGGAATCCTGTGTCCAAATGGGTGGTATATGTTTGTCTTATGGGTTTGAACTATTTGGTGGCCATTGAGGAGAGGTGAGGAAAGGGTTCTTCACTGAGAGAGTCATTGGCCACTGGAGTGGGCTGCCCAGGGAGGTGATGGAGTCGCCGTCCCTGGAGCTGTTCGAGGCGGGATTGGACGTGGCACTTGGTGCCATGGTCTAGCCTTGGGCTCTGTGGTGAAGGGTTGGACTTGATGATCTGTGGGGTCTCTTGCAACCCTGATGATACTGTTATATGATGATGATTGTGAAATGCCCAACCTGGAACAATATCATGAATGAAGCTAGAGAGGTGTCCTGTCCTTCAGATGAAGAAGACCACTTATGACTGCCACCATAACGACAATTAGAAAAAAGCTATGCTAACTCCTGTAGGTGATTATTTTGGTGAGGAAATCACACGTTGTTAAGGAAAAAGTTTCTCTGCCCCAGAGTTATTCTAGATCTGGTCAGCTTTAACATCTCATTACTTTTGTGATTAATTTCTATTTCTGAACAAACCCAAACACTGGGACCCTCAAATCGAAGACTCATCCACATGACTTTGAAAAAAAGCATGTGTACAGTTCTGGAGCCCCCAGCACAAGAAGGACATGGAACTGTTGGAGTGAGTCCGGAGGGAGTCACAAAGATGCTCAGAGGGCTGGAGCAGCTCTGCTATGAGGACAGGCTACGAGAGTTGGGACTCTTCAGCCTGGAGAGGAGAAGGCTTCAAGGAGACCTTGTAGTGGCCTTCCAGTATCTGAAGGGGACCCACAGGAAGGCTGGGGAGGAACTATTTACAAGGTCTTGGAATGACAGGACAAGGAGTAATGGGTTTAAACTGGGAGAGGGGAGATTTAAACTGGATGTTAGGAAGAAGTTCTTTCCAGTGAGAGTGGTGAGACACTGGAAAAGGTTGCCCAGGGAGGTTGTGGATGCTCCCTCCCTGAAGGTGTTCAAGGCCAGGTTAGATGAGGCCTTAAGTGACCTGTTCTAGTGGGAGGTGTCCCTGCCTATGGCAGGAGATTGGAACTACATGATCTTTGAGGTTTCTTTCAGCCTAAACTATTCTATGATTCTATGAGAACCCCCATCTGTGCTGTTGGAAAGTCAGTTTTCCCAAGTGACATTTCAAAGGCTGTTTCAAAAGTCAGCCTGATGTGACTGCTTAGCAATGCACTTTGGAGATTTAAAGTTTGATTTCTTGCTTCTACCTCCCAGCCTATGGTTTTAATCTTCTGTGGAGATGTGCTGAACAGAACAGCTGGCCTGTAATTGGGAGAAATTGCTGCAGACACTTATCTCTGTGGGTGTTACTCCTGTTTTTGGCATTATTGCAGCTAAAACAGTTATAATTTTCATCTATAGTATCTTCCTAAGAGAAAAATAAGCATGTGCCTCTTACCTTTTCAGTGCTGTTGTCGATTCATTTCAGTGTCAACTGATTTTTTTTTTCCTGCTGATCCTAGGGTTTGCTGTAGCATAGAAAAGTTGTGCATTGTAACTGCTTACATGCTGTTGGGAAGAAACAAGCGGGATCCAAACGAGCTTAAAATGCCTTGTTCTGCTTGCTGTGATTAGAGTGACAAAATCTTTTATCCTAACAATGAAGGAAAAATTTAAAGCATTTTATAACTGTGCTCCCAAATGCCGTAGTAATCCTGCAGCTTGTTCAGATATTGTTACAGTGGCTGCTTTTTGTGCCACACTTCACTGTTTCCTTATAACTCTGCTCCTGTCCAGGTGCTACACTTGCCAAGACAGTCATTGCCCAGTTTGTACCAACTGGGTGGTCAAACATCAGACAAGTGGTGACAAGGACTTGTAATAAGTAACAGACCAGGACTCCAGAAATCTGATTTCAATTATCTTTAGCAAATGTTTCTACTATGATCTCACTTAATCCATGAATCAGTCTGGCTATGATCTGCATCCTACCAAGATTAATTTTGTGACCTGCTGGAAAGCAGCTCTGTGGAGAAGGACCTGGGAGTGTTGGTGGACAAGAAGCTAACCATGGGAAAGCAATGTATCCTTGTGGCCAAGAAGGCCAGTGGGATCCTGGGGGGCATTAAGGGGAGTGTGGCCAACAGACTGAAGGAGTTTCTCCTCCCCTTCTACTCTGCCCTGGTGAGACCTCACCTGGAATACTGCATTCAGTTCTGGGCTCCCCAGTTTAGGAGAGACAGAGATCTGCTCAAAATAGTCCCATGGAGGGCTATGAAGATGACAAAGAGGCTGGAGTGCTGCCCTGACAGGAGAAACTGAGTGACCTGGGGCTATTTGGTCTGGTGAAGAGAAGACTTAGAGGGGATCTAATGAATGTTTATAAATATCTGAGGGCTGGGGGTCAAGAAGGAGGGTACAAACTCTTCTTGGTTGTGCTTTGTGGTATGACAAGGAGTAATGCACTTAAATATTACAGTACAGGAAGTTCCATCTCAACATGAGGAAGAACTTCTTTACTGTAAGGGTGATGGAGCACTGGCACAGGCTCCCCAGAGAGATTGTGGAGTCTCCTTCTCTGGAGACTTTCAAACCCTGTCTGGATGTGTTCCTGTGGGACCTGCACTAGATTCTGTGGTCCTGCTCTGGCAGGAGAGTTGGGCTCAGTGACCTCCAGAGGCCCCTTCTTGTCTCTAACATCCTGTGATCCTGTAATAAATACACTTCTTTTGACTATGATTGACCTCAGCTTCCTCACCCACTAAGCATGGCCATTGTTTTCTTGTTTCTCATTCTTTTCTGTAAAATAGGCAATGTGTGATGCACCTTTGGGCATTCTGGGAAAATCAAATGTGTTGCTCTGATGACATATGAGTAATGCTGCTAACGATGAAAGAAAACAACTTTTGGAAGGTCAAGTTACTGCCTATCCTCAATCCAGAAAGCATTTGTTATGCTTTGAGAATTGATATAAAATCTCATCAATCTTGGAGAACAAATGACCACAGAAAGCACACATTAGAGGATCTCTTACTGAACTTTGTTTTTCTGGAACCAGACTTTAGTGCTGGTAGAGGATTAGCATGCTGGAAAGAGACCTGTTAAAATACACACCACTAAAAAACAGAGAGCAAGGACAGCAGAGAGATGAACCCACCATCACAGAATTAACCAGGTTGAAAAAGACCTTCAAGATCATCAAGTTTAACCTGTCACTTAGTGAATCCACTACCTCCCTGGGCAGCCCATTCCAATGCCAATCACTCTTGCTGTGAAGAATTTCTTCCTAACATCCAACCTAAAGCTCCCCTGGAACAGCTTGAGAGTGTGTCTCCTCATTCTGTCACTGGGTGCCTGGAAGAAGAGACCAATCCCACCTGTAAATGATCTCCTTTCAAATAGTAGTAGAGAACAATAAGGTCCCCCATTAGCCTCCTCTTCCCCAGGCTGAACACCTCCAGCTCCCTCAACCTCTCCTCACAGGGCTGTGCTCCAGCCCCCTCACCAGCTTTGGTGCCCTTCTTTGGACATGTTCAACATCTCAACATCTTTCTTAAATTGAGGGGCCCAGAAATGGACACAGCACTTACAGACACTTACTTCTTCCAGCGCTGTGAAAAGCTGAATCATCCTTCAGATGCCTCATTGTGAATGTTCAGCATGTGAACCTCAGTCTGAAAGTTTTAATGCTAGTATTTTACATAAGAGAGCTTATAATAAAGAAAGAGCTCTATGAAGACTTCAGAATGAGAATGAAGATAGTGACTGACTCTTGAGAGAGCTCTTTCTTGTATATTAAATGGTCATACAGGATTGTTATTGTAATATTAAACTATCTGTACTTCATATGTAACCCTGGAACAATGTGTACTTTCCACATGTACCAATCCTAAACTAAGTTAGCTGTACACGCCTCTTTCAAGTAAGCATATAAGTCACTGTAACATGGAAATAAAGCGGAGAACAACCATCTAACCATACTGGTGAACCAAGAGTCATTTAATCCATGGTGCTATGCTGGCAAATGGTGCCTGAACAGTGAAACAGGCATTCGGGCAAAGACCGAGGCAGACCAGCAGCAGGTAGGACCGGAAAAGGCCGGAGTCGGTAAGTGCCGACTACTCTGCAGACACTTCGTATCGAAGGTAATGTCACCGGCGACACTGTACCAGAGGGTGCTGCAACAGGGGTCAGTAGCTGGAAACTTGGAGCCACGGCCAAGTACTCCGTGTGTGTTCAACAGGTAAGGTCGTGTGGAAGCGGTCGCGGCACTGCATTTTGGCAAGCATATTCTCTGTGAGAAGGCTTATGACAGGACCAAGATCCGTGAGCTGATCAAATAGGACATTAGTGGGACTTTGTGTAACAGATCTGTATGATGTCTAGCCCAGAATGCTGGAGAGATGTGGGAGACACACTGTGGGACTGAGTTGCTGCTGACAGTAAAGACTTTAAAATCACTCAAAGGCTCAAATCCACCTGGCGAGACATAATTAAATGCCTTAGTGGACATGAAAAGCCAGCCGACAGGCTGCAATGGCTGCTGCGTGTGGCGGGAACCACCCCGACTGGGATTCGTAATGGTGGCTGCCTATAAGTGCTCAGCAGCAACAGCCATGAAAATATTTCTCAGTTTAAAAGTTTTCAGAGCTACTGCAGCCGCCTGTGCTGTGACGAAATTGCTGAGTGCTGCTAATGACCCGTCAATAGACAGCGACAACCACCCACCCACAGACCCTGCTTCGGCACCTCTTACCTGTGATCACCAGGGTCCAATTTGCCATCTAAATGTGTAGCACACCCCCCCTGCACCCGCATCGACGGTGTGGTGGTTTGGGTGTCCTCCGCCCCCCCACACTTTAGAAATCACCCAGACTAGACTCAGCCGGCTCTGGAAATTTGAATGAAGCTTATATTTACAGCTAACACAATATACAAGCGGATATTTACAGTATATACAGATATATACAGAAATATACACGGTAAAAAGGTAATACAGAAACAACTCCCCTCCCAGAACCCTGAGTCCCCAGGAGGGGCTCTCAACCATCCCCTCACCTTCCCCCTACCCCTCTCAACCTTACCCCAATCCCAAGGAAGAATGGAGGTTCAGCCAGGGGGATTAAGAAGCAAGGTGAATCAGTCAAAAAGCAAATGGAGGGTGAGGTTAGAAAGCAAGATGGAGTTCAGCCAGCAGCCCCAGAGCTCCCCAGCAGGCGAAGAGGCCAGAGCAAAGCCCAGAGCGAAGTGCCAAGCGAAGTGACTTTATCTTTTGTTTTGCTTTTCTTCGTTACACATCTCAGCAAGACTGTGAGCAAAGTAGACATCATCATTGTTTTCATTTCACTGCCTATTATCTAGTCCTTCTCACCAAAACATTCTAGCTAGGCTCAAATTAGCACAGACAGCATGCAATACAGGACAGAGGGTTTTTTGCTCTTAAAAGGAAAAAGAAAAAACTACCGAAGAGACAGAGGGACAAAAAGCAGAGAAAAAAAAGACAGTAGAGTGACCACACCAGAGAAACTGGACACCTCCCCCACTTCTCCAGTGAGGAGAGGGTCAGAAAGCAGTCTCAGATCCGCCCTTCACTATCCCCCACATCTGGTAGTGTGCCTCCCCAGCAGACAACGCACCCCGCAGAGGAGATGCACAGCTGGCAGAGCTTCCTGACAAGTCTCCAGAAGTTAGGGGGGGCTGAGTCCAGCCCAGCCTGAGACGAGAGTCTGTCGGACTTCTGCCTTGCTTCTTACAGCGTCTGTGCTGCTTATGGGAGGGGAGCAGGAATAAGTGCATTGGGGACAATTAGTGGGAAAATCAGGGGGAAATCTATGGGTCTGCGCAACCTCAGGGAGCCTGAGTTGCTTCAGAGTGTAAGCCTTTTCAAGCTACGGTGTCTACATTACCATTCCAATGGTACACAGAGCGTTGTTAAATTGCTTAGCTTCTGCCTTCTTTTTTTTTTTCCTTCGTACTTCTGCCTTCTGTCTGAGTGTGTGAGAGAAACAGGAGAAATTTAGAAGTTTTTTAGAGTAAAACATCAGGAGGTTGTATTTGGTGAAGCTGTAGATTTAATGCTAAGGTACGGGACAAAGGAAAGATTTGACGAGGGAAAGAGAAAAACAAAACAGCGACCAGAAAATAGTTATGTGGTAAGACAAGCCAACAAAAGGATGGGGGCTGGGCGAGAAGGAGGACCAAGGCAAAGTGGTGAAATCTGCCTGCTGGGAATGCGAGCCCGCCACCTCCCCTGGCATCACCACGCCCCTCCACCTCCATAGCTCAGCGGGGCCCATTGCCCCCATCTCCCTCTCCCTCCTTACCTCCTTTCAGGTTTTGCTGAAAGCACAGCTTGGCCCTCAAGGAGAGAGTCCCACATTTTTTACTATAGAGAATTGTGGAGTTAAGGAGTCTGCTGGATAAGCTGTTAATTGCAATGGGATGAGTTTTGGGGTAATTTTCGCAGTGTGGTGAGACTGAGGTGATTGGAATGTGTTACTTGATAGCCATTATAGTGGAATATTATGGCAAGAAATTGTTTTTGTAACTGTATAGGTTACTGCTTAATTATTCTGTGTTGATTCTAAGGTTCTTTTTGTTTCTAAGAATACCATGGTATTATCTTCTTGAATTTTCTTTGCCTTTTCTCGAATTTCCTTCAGCTGATAGATTTTTAAGTTGCTAAGGTAATATAGCTAAGGCTAAGGGTTTGTCATATGACAATTGTGGGATTTTAGGATGTAGGGATATTGTGGGATATTTTCTTGGTTTTTTTCTGTATATCTGGGTAGCACTGGGATCATGTAAAAAAAAAAAAAAGAGGGGAAAAAAGGGGTAGAGAGGAAAGAAGGAGAGAAGAAATTTTTTTTTGAAATTTCTGTAGTTACATCATACAGACTAGGCCAATGGATTTGTTAGCCTAGGCAATAAATATGTTTGCATTTGTTTTTGTATTTGTTTGTGCATTTGATCATTTATGTTCACAGGTTTTCAATGGAGACCA
The DNA here is from genome assembly GCA_013400475.1 of Tricholaema leucomelas. Taxonomy (NCBI): domain Eukaryota; kingdom Metazoa; phylum Chordata; class Aves; order Piciformes; family Lybiidae; genus Tricholaema lacrymosa; species Tricholaema leucomelas. Next base: position 199,897 of record WAAF01002554.1, read on the forward strand.
GCTGTTTTTGACCAGCCTGTTTTCTTAAGGAGAGCAGAAAATCTTGCTGAGATGGCAGAATTGTGGCAAAATCTTGAAAGGAGTACTGAAATAATGGTTGTGTGTGTATAGGTTATAAGGTTTTGATCATGGTTAACAAATTTGGGTATTTTCATGAGTTTCCAGCAATTCTGGTTTAGTGAATGGGTAACACCAAAATAGAGATCAGTTTAGCACCTGTTGTAAGGGCCAAAGCCACTTATTGGCACAGATGGTGATGTGCTTGTTATCTTTTTGCAACGGGCCCTGCAAAAAGATGAGAAACACTGCCTTAAATTTTTAAAACAAATAAAGGATTGTGGGAATAAGGCCTAATAGAATAGCCTGAAAGCAACATCTAGGGCATATCTTTTGTATAATATTTAGAAATTAGTAGTTCTTAAGCACAATAGACAGATGCAGGTCATAGCAAAGGAGTGTAGTGAAAACATCAAGATTTCTGAGAATTGTAGAGTGAATCCAGAACAATGAGAGTCTGAGAAAGAATATTGGACAACTAGATACATCTGCAGTTGTAAGACATTGATTGCCACTCAGAGCCAACAAAGATGTGGCACACATACACTCTCCTGTGACTGTGATGATCATCTGGACTTTTGGTCTGTTGAACACATGACTTGCTGTCACTTGCAGAAAAAGCTTTTAGTATTGTTAATTAAGCTTGGCTTGTTAGCTTGCCAAACTAATGCTACTAGTAAAAGCTCTAGCACATTCATTCTTTTTGTGATTTTAGTATTATTGATTTGTAGCTGCATTGAACAGCCTGTGTAAGGTTGAAGATCAAGCCCGGGTTGCTCAAAAGAAAAAGAGGGAACTGTGGAGGGATTTTTGCTAACAGGACATGAAATGATAAATATGAGCACCTGTGCTGGGAAGTGTCCTTGAGTCCATCTTGGGATATCTTAGGATACCAGGCGGTGGGTGGCACCACCCACATGCAGCTGTGGGAGGTAGAGTGCCAGCTGCAAAGGGGCAGGGTTAGCCAGCCCAAGGGGCTGGTCATACAGGATTGTTATTGTAATATTAATGTATCTGTACTTCATATGCAGCCCTGCACCAATGTGTACTTTCCACATGTACCAATCCTACACTAAGTTAGCTGTACATGCCTCTTCCAAGTAAGCATATAAGTCACTGTAACATGGAAATAAAGCAGAGAACAACCATCTAACCATACTGGTGAACCAAGAGTCATTTAATCCATGGTGCTTCGCCAGCACTCCCCCAAGGGGGCAGTTAAGGAGGCATACAAAAACATCCACCAGTCAATCATTGAAGGCCTGAGCAATGTAGAACAACAGATTTTCGGATCTGCTGATACAAGTCCATCTCCCTCCCAAGATAAAGCTCCTGCTCCCACTCCTGCTCCTGCGGCAGAAGAATTAGAGGAGAAGGAGAGATACTAGAGGGCCTGGATAAGACAGTGCCTGGGCTCGGGAGAAATGACTCTGGCACAAGCTGATCAGTATCTACAAACAAGATTTGGTTCAGGTATCCTGGAGTGTGCTAGTTTGAGCCTAGCTGGGATGTTTTGGTGAAAATAACTAGATAATAGGCTGAGAAATGAAAACAATGGTGAGGTCTACTTCACTCACAGTCTTGCTGAGATGTGTAAAGAAGAAAAGAAAAACAAAAGATAAAGTCACTCTTTGCTCTGCAGTTCGCTTGGGCACTTCGTGCTGGGCTACTCTCAGCTCTTTGCCTGCTGGGGAGCTGAGGCTGCTGGCTGAACTCCATCTTGCTTTCTAACCTCACCTTCCATTTGCTTTGGCTGATTTCACCTTTGCTTCCTAACCCCCTGGCCAAACCTCCATTCTTCCTTGGGACTGGGGTAAGGTTGAGAGGGGTAGGGGGAAGGTGAGGGGTGGTTGAGAGCCCCTCCTGGGGACTCAGGTTTCTAGGAGGGGAGTTGTGTCTGTATTACCTTTTTACCATGTATATTTCTGTATATAACTGTATAGACTGTAACTCTCTGCTTGTAAATTGTGCTAGCTAAGCTTCATTCAAATTTCCATAGCCGGCTGAGTCTAGTCTGGGTGATTTCTAAAGTGTGGGGGGGCGGGGAACACCCAAACCATCACATGGAGGGAGATTGCAAAGCATGGGATGAGTGGAAAGCTTTACAACAACCAGCAGCTTCAGCAGACTCCACAACATCGTGGTTTTCCCTCTGGCCAAAGAGAAGGGTTAATACAAGTGTCCCCAAAGATGAGCCATCTAGGTTGCCTCTGAGGGATCCAAACTTCAATATGGGCCAATGGTGGAAAGGGATAATACACAGTGTAGTTACTGAAGGACAGATGCTGCCTACAAGTCTCACTGCACTTCCAGTCATCATTCAAGGGTATCAGCAAACATGGGCTCCCCTGAACTGGAAAGTTGTTTCTAGCATCCAGAAATTAGTGACTATGAGAACAAACATGTTTTGTCACTGATGACATCCTTTTTCAAGAGCCAGACTCTACTGCCCATCGACATCAGGGCCATAGTGGAGCTGGTTCTAGACCATCTGTCTTTTAAAGACAAGTGACAAGACAAATGTGAGGTGGCCGTACCGAACAATTTAAACAATCCCATAGATGACCCCCTGTGATATGCCTCCCTTGATCAGTTAATGGGGACTGGACAGTTCAAAGATGGGGTGACATAGGCTGCAATGCATCTTTGAGTTATCCAACAGGCTCAGAAGTTGGCCTCGACAGCTTTCAAAGAGGTTCCACAAATGGGAAGACCAGCATATCCCTACGCCTGTGTTAGGCAAGCAGAAAACTAGCCATATGCCATATTTGTTCATCGTTTACAAGAAGCGCTTGATGCTGCACCAAATTTGGACCCTGACGTGAAATCAGCAGTGGTAAACGACTTGGGCTTTCAGAACACCAACAAAAGGTGTCAACAAGTGTCGTGGAGGGCCCATAGGCCCAAAAATAGACTTGCATATGCCTTGCCCTGCCTGGACATGTTTTTCCTGCTTCTTAATCAGGGGTGAGCACATGGCCAGCACAGAGGGGCATAACGGGCCTGGTGCCGTGGAGTCTGGCCTGCCCAGGCTTTAGGTTGTGTAAGCCCCCATGTGCGCAGCTCATGCTTGCTGGGTGCTAGGCCCATGTGACCCCCATATTTTGAAAGTCCAGGCCAGTGTCTCCTTGTCTATTATGACAAGGTTGGCTGACTGCAAGCCTGATTGGTTATTGGTGGCCAATGAGACCATTGATCTTGGCCCACATTTAATAAATAGACATGCACAGGCTCAAGTGCCAGTGCATTTGCTTGCCAGTGCATTTTATGTGCTAGGTGCATTCGCTCACGAGCTCACTCACCCACGTGTGCATTGACTCGGTGGCCTGCTTATTTACTTGCAGAGCTCACTTAAGCCTGTCATTACGGGGCTCAGACTCCCCATGCAGCCGTGCATCTCACTGCATGCCCACTGCCTTATTGCCTGGTGTGTGCTGTTGCTACAAGTTACCAGGAGCAGACCCACATTTCTGCATGGGAGTATCTCTTTCCTCTGTACCTGCAAATCCTGCCTGCAAGTTCCCTGGACACAGCAGCTGGAGGGACCCAGCAGCCTATGGTCGGAGACTATTGCCCCTGAAGCCGGGAGTATTCCAGCCTCGGAGTCCATGGGTGGAGACCCTAAGGAGTTGGACACTTTACATAGGCTGTGGCGTAGCCCGGAGGGTGATTTATATTAAACTAGAATCATGAGTAAATACCTCTCTAACTTCTGTTGTCCCTGCCATAGAGCAGAAACCTTTCAGCCCACCCTGCTGGGCAAATAGTATATAGACCCCAAGTGGCAGTAGCCACGGGGAAAACTCTCTCTGTTAATAGTCTGTTAATAGTTCTATGCTAGTCATTGTAATATAGCTATTAATAAGCCGTTTGTGAATATTATTCCCATAAGGTTCTTCATAACCATGATTAGAATCCTATTTAATATAGTGGTTGGGGGGTGATGAGAGTTAAGAATATTGAATTTAATAAATATATTTTTTATACAAAATTATCTCGCACCAATTGATTTCTCCCCTTTGCCACAAACTGGCATAGGTGGCAGAATTCCCCTCTGTGACAACAAGTCTTCACCTCTCTTCCCAGAGGAGTGACCATGTCTCAAATGATTGAGGTGTGTTCCAGAGTGTCATGGCTGGAGGAGGAGAAAGAAAAGGCCAGATTACATGGAAAGGCCATGGCAGCAGCATTGTAATCACCAAGAGCGTGCAGAAAAGCTGATAAGGGTTCCAGGCAAGCCACCTGTTTCCAATGTGGTCAGGGCAGACACCTGAGGAGACACTGTCCCCTCATCAAAAACCAAAGAAACGGGGGAGATGACTCCTTTCTCAGGACCTGTTGAAGGTGTGATAAGTATGGTCATTTAGCTGCAGAATGTCGTTAGAGATTCAGGAGACATGGAACCCCGCTCCAGGGAAACTTGCCAAACAGCACCTGTGTTGGGGGTGCAAAGACAGCCAAGTACCCAACTGCGGTGGCTGCCTCGATGAACCAAGGGCAGACACAAGAGGAAGTGCTGGCCGTGGGAGAGGATGTCACAATAACAGACAAGCAAGTCCATGTTGTTCCTTCAACAGCCGCAGGGCCATTAGGGCATGGCGTAAGTGTGTTGCTGCTAGGGAGATCTTCCACAACAAGGCAAGGCATACTGGTATTACCTGGAGCTGTTGACACAGATCACACTGGACCAATAGGCATAATGGTTCAAGTTTTGTCCCCTCTGTTAACCCTCAAACAAGGAAGCAGAATTGCCCAGCTGGTTCCTTTTAAGTTATCAGTGCCAAAACCAGGAAAAGAGGAATGGGGCTCATAAGGGTTTGGTTCCTCTGGGCAGCCATTAGTTGCTTTCACACAAGAACTTTCAGACAAGAAAACAATGTGCAAAGTCACTATCACTGGAAAAGATGGAAGTCAACTGAAAAACGAGAAACTACTACTGGACTCAGGTGCAGATATCACCTGGCTGGCGGCCAGTCACTAGTGGTGTCCC
>WAAF01002556.1:0-26384 GCA_013400475.1 Tricholaema leucomelas
TGCCCAGAGAGATGGTGGAGTCACCAACTCTAGATGTGTTCAAAAGACATTTGGATGTGGTGCTTGGGGATATGGTTCAGGGTGCACCTTGTAAAGTAGGGTTCTCAGTTGGATTTGGTGATCCTCAGGGTCTTTTCCAACCTGAATGTTTCTGTGATTCTCTTTGATTTCCGTGAAGAGTCCTCACAGCACAGAGCGGCACAGCTGCAGGGCTGGAGGCACAGAAGCACAGGCTTTGCACTGGTGAAGCATGAGGCACAAATCTCCCACTCAGCCCCTGACAGCACCCAAGCCCCCACAGCAGGAAACAGAAAAAGCCAGTGGGCAGGGTGTCCCTAACTCAGGACAGACCAGCTCTTCACAAGACACACAGCAGAGTGGTGGGAGTCTCAACTGGAAGATCCTGCGGGTGATCAAGACTTGCTTTCCTGAATCTATGCACTTGGACTTGCAGAGGAGAAGCATTACAAAACAAACAATAAAATCCTACATCAAAACACCTCTTTACTTCTTGCTGAGGTAATTTGAGACATAGGCTGTCAAAGACTGGATCAGACTGGATCTGTAGAGTGCAATGCTTGCCCTGTTCTTAAGCCTTTCCTTGCATGTCCACTGCTGTTTGCTGTCAGGGACAAGACCTCAGGATATTTAGCTGTACTGATCAAGCTGTTCTCAGGAAAGAAGCCACCCTGAAGCATGCAGCAGGAAAGCACTGGGGCAGATATTTTGATTCACATTTGCAAGGGCTTTTGACAGAAGCAAAGAAAGAGCATTTCAAGCATTCCTTTCAGCCATCATGCATCATGCATCCTGGCCCGCAAGACCCCTCCTGGAGACAGGCACAAGAACAACCTTGCTTTCAGATCAAGGGCCTCTTTGTCACTCTGCTACAAGCCTTTTGACCTTCAGAGTCAGAAGCAAGCCTGTATCACAAGTGGTCTGATGGGCCTTGGTTGGGAGTAAACCCAGGCACTCAAGATGGACTGCAGTACAGCTGCCAACTCCAGCATCTCTGCAGGGAGAGATCAACAGAGTCTAAGCCCAAGATCTCAGCTCTGGAAATGCTTGTTTCAGCTCAGTACATTTCTTCCATCAGCCAGACATAAAAGGTCACCAGGCCAGCATTTCCATTTTCAAGAAAAAAACTTGAGAAGAAAGAATAGACCCAGGCCAGGCTATGCCAGGGTGTTCAGAAAAGGTCTAAGCCTTTCAAACAGAAGCTAATCTCCATCAACACAATATCTCCATTTCTTCAGTGTGCACCAGTTCTCAAACATCTCCCCTCCTACTTTGAGGACAGAGCCTACAAACGTTGCCTCATTCATTTGCAGCCCTCCCTCTAACTGCCCGATTTTGAAATTGTGGGGTTCCTTTCCCAGCGCCTAATTGCAAAAGTATTAATTATGGAATATAGCAGTTTTGAAGGACACACCAAGGAGACAGCTGATCCACACACAGGACAAGAGCCAGCAGAGCTTCTGCCCTAAAATCCACCAAGTACTCTTGTGGGCAGTCTCTTGAGTACTGCTTGCTAGCAACAAGCTGCTCCCTGAACCAGAAACCTTGGCAATACAAGCATCAACACGAGTTGTCACTGCTGCAAGATATCTTACACGCAGCCAGGCTGCCAGAGATCCTTGTCCTCATGGGCTCTGCCGCCTGCTTTGCACCGAGGCAGGAGCACAGCACTTGAGTCACTGCAGTGCCCAGTCAGCCTCCAAAATGCTTTGTCTTCTCCCTCAGATGCTTGACCCTAGAAGTGCATCTAGAATCAGCCAAAACTTTAAATGCGTGCCTCAGATACCAGTACATTTGCACACCAGGGCTGCTCTTGCTGGTACAGAAATATCAGCATAGGCACCAAGCCCCAGGACAGCGCTCACTGGTGTTGCAATCACCCAGCTATGCTGTTTTACACACCCCCAACACTGCCTTTGGCCCGGAGCCCCGAAGGATACAGGCTAATACCAGTCCAGCCAGCATTCTCCTTCATACCTACCCTGCAATGACTCAAAGCATGACAATAACAATAGTTTTTACAAGGAAGCAGGAACAAATTTGAACATCGGCTACCAGCCAGAAGGAAGTCACAGCTACACAGATGCTGCAGAAAGTGATCTTCTACAGTGCCTAGATCAGTGAGAGCAAGGCACATGCTGGCTTGTGTGCCAGCTTCTCCAGAAATGGGAAATGTGTGACAGATGCATGGTGTTTATGTAGCAGAACCACCACCCTGGCTCCTGCAGAGCCCCGCCAGCCTGTTTGCACACATGCACACACTTCAGGTCTGCACACATAGCCTACCCGGGCACAGAGCTGTTACAGTGCATATCTAACTAAGTCAATTACAAAACATTTTTTTTTTAGGAAAAAAAAAAAAAAAAAAAAAAAAAAAAAAGGGCTCACAGCCTGTGATTTAGAGGAGAATTTATTTCCCAACATGCTGGCAACACGCCTGCAAATTAGCAAGCCCTTGATTCTCTAAATTCCCCAGAGATCAGCCGCACCTGATACCGGCATGTCCTTAGGTCTTTCACAACCCAGAAACCTACTCCCCCACCCCTCTCCATTTCAACACTGGTGAGATTTTTCACACCTTGCAGCTCAGAAACACTTAAACCTCCCACAGGCCAATTCCAGCTCCACAGGTCACACCAAATCCACCAGTGTAATTGGCAGCACAGGTGGGCTGTGGCTAATATAAGCCAGTGCAAAATTACTCTCATTAGGAGCAGCAAAGCAAGGCCATGCTCAGCATGTATGCTTCCCACACCGGACCTGTGCAGCTAGCCATCAGGATGACTGCAAAGACAAGAGCTAGAGCAGCCCTCCTGCTAATAAGTTCCCTTAGAAATGCAAACATTGGCTAAAGTAGCTCCATGAAGGCAGGACAGGAGGCTGGGGAGAGCCAGATGGCTTTTCCCAGCAAACAGCCACAGCTGCCACAGGGTTAAATCAATACGTGCAGCTATTACAGGGGGTGGAAATGTTTTAAAGTGGTTGAGTGAAATTCCTCACACTTTTAAGTCGACAAGGAACCCCATTGGGGCTTAATAGGCTAACACAACCCATCCCATTATAAGTCGTTAACACACACAGGAGCCTTGGGAAGAGGGGCAGTTAAAGCCCCCACTCACCTCTGCAAGAAGGACACCAACCCTACCTTTGAATCCCACTGACAGGAAAGAGAGATGTAGCANGCTTAGCTCTCCTCAGGCAGAAGGAGGAGATAATTGGTTCCCTGGCAAAGTGTAACACAAAGTTCCTAACCAAACCTCTTCTGCTTGGAGAGGCATCACCCCTCCACTGTTTCCTCTCTCCCTGTTGTTCAGAGCCTGGGAAGAGGATTAATGAACTACTGTCCATCAGATATTTGGCAGCCCCCAATTTCTGCCCTGCAGAGTATGGTATTTCAAGCCTAGAAATAAGGTTAAGACTCCTCAGGAATTTAAGAATAGTGACACCAGTGATTTTCCACTGGCAACAAAGCAGTAACTAACACTCAGATAGGAGTTGTCAGATGGAAATAGCAGGCAAAACTCATAGCACCACCCCTTAAACTTGCCCTCTTTTCTCAGGACAGCCACAAGGAAGACAACCACAGCTGTCAACATGCTATGACTGTGGATCCGGGGCTAAAAATGAGAGAGGTGGCCCGCATAAGTGGTTGCTGGGTTCTCCTACACTTACAGTGAGACATAACCAGCTCTAGTGAGGGTCTGAAATACTGATCTGCTGAATAGACTGTACAAATTCAGAAGCAAGACTAATTCAGAGTTAAGAGCACTGCTCAGCCCAGAGCAGAGACTAAGATGCAAAAGGCTCTGAACGACTGCAAGGGTTGTGGATAGCAGCAAGAGACCACTTCTGAGGCAGTCTGCCTCAAATGGCCCCCCAAAAAGTATGAAAAATATCCTGCATGCAGAGTGCAAACAAGATGATCTGACAAACTAAGGCTTTACTGTGATGAAGCTGCTACTTGGTTTTTTATTCCCTCCCATAAGAAGGTCCAAAGCTCCCACAGGAAATGTAGTAAGGATCAAGCCCCAAGGATCTGTTTCCCTCAAATGCCTCTTCCTTTGGGCATCCAGCCTTGTCTACAATCTAAGCAACTCCGTCTCTCACAAGGCACAGAGCCCATCAGTGCTTTGATCTCTCCCAGATGGAGATTCATCTCCTTGCCTATCTCAAGAGTGGAGTAACGTAATTGTAGCAGCACCACTCACCACAGTAGAGTGATTCTGTACTTTCATCAGTCCAGCTAGGGATCAGCTCTAGTCCTTTTCCCACTTCTCTGTAGGCAAGCACCTGCAAATATTAAGAAGACCCCACTTACAGTTATTTGATATTGCTACATTGCAGCAGGATCACAGACAACTCACAGAGTAGCAGACAGCTACTCTGATTTATCCCAGTACAAGCCAACTTACTGATTCTCTCTTCAGGTACCTCCACAGCAACACTACTTCCACCCCACCAAACACCTGCTCACCATGGTACATCCCTGGTGCAACGGTATCAACTGTAACAGCACCCCACCCCTCCAGCTGCACCTCCAGGCTTCCCCTTTCTCACACATCCATCACTGCATCTGCTTTTCCTTGAGCAAGTGGGTCTCATCCAGGTCCCACCAGTTTCCAGTTGCAAATGCTCCTTTCCCTCTTTGCATCCTTCTCCAAGCCACTTACCAGGATCTCTTTTCACCCAAAGGAAAACACTGCCTACCACCATAGCAAAATCGCTCAAGTTGCCCACAGTCTAATGTTTCTAGACAAGACACTTGATGCTTTACTCCCATCATCCTCCTAAGAAGCCTCAGAAACACCTACACAAGCACCTTCCCTACACCAGGTTTGCTCTGATGCCTCAAAAGTAACCAATCAACTTCTATGGAACATTTAGAACGATCTCCATTTCCTATGCTCCACACTCACCAGGGATGATCTCTAACAAAAGCTACCTTGTGCAAAGGCAGAGCGCTAGAAGCACAGCCCAGCTACGCCAGGACCCCCAAACTGGAACAAGCTGCAAATTCTTGCCTTGCCCCTGCCCAGTAAGGGCAAAGACACCTGCAAACTCTGTAACAGAGATGAACATAAATAATTCAAGCAAATTACTTCCTTTGCTGTCCCCCTGAACAGGGACAGAACCATCTGGAAGTGACCTCAAGATGACATCTCATCCATACCCCGCCTCCCAGAAAGGGCTCCTTACCCAACCATCCCAACACGCTGGAACAAGCAGGACTAAGAACAAGCAGCACTAAGAGACACCCAGCCCCATCCAGCAGCCCAGGATTGCAGCCCCTTGAAGGAAGGAGTACTCAGCTGGGCCCAAACTATTTGACTGCTTTAGCTCTTTCAAGACTAGGGTGAGCCAAACCTGCAGAAGCTCCAGCAGATCTTATACTGCAGGCAAACTCGTGCCATTTTCTGTCAGAGTTAGAACTTTAAGATAGTACAAGGGCATGGACTGCTTCCCACTACCCACCCCAAAAACACATTATCCAGCCTCATAACATTACAGATGGAAACCAAGACAGGGCAATTGAAAGGACCTTCCTAGAGACCTGGGGCCACTGCTCTAACCCTATTTTTGCCCTAATTACACAGGAAGCACTGCCAAAGAAGCAGCATGCCCAGGTTTGATCAACCCTGCTGCCAGCATGCTGTGGCACTGCCCAAAGAGCACAGACTTCTCCACCCGATCCACAACGCATTTGTGTTGCGTTTCAAGCACTGGCAGGTCTTATTTGTAAGATCATGAAGTGGTCTGAAGCCTTACACGAAAACGTCAATTAGATGCTGCAAGCCCCAGACGCAGCAGAAGGTCAAGTGCGTGGTGTGCTGTCCTGTGGGCATTCAGCCACACTCTCCCTGCGTCAATCAGGCTCCTCTGACAGGCTGTCTTCTGAGGAGGGCTTGCAACAGCATCCGCTGCTTTGCTCTTACAGCGCATGAGGAATTGGCTTACAACTCAGAGCGAGGGAAGAGAAATAAAAGTTGGCTTTTCTGCTTTAAACAGGCAGGCCAGACATGTAACAGCCTCCCAACTTCGAGCTTTTTTGATCCAGGCAGCCCCCTCTCTGCTGAGTTCTGGCAGGAGACAGGCACAAAGCACCAATTAAACAAAGACAAGTTATGCTTTTTCTGTCAAGCAAAAAAAAGGGGGGGAATAAAGGAGGGGGAAGAAATGATGAAGCAGGGGAGAAGAATCCAGCCCTGGAGTCATTTTGCTTTCAAAACAAGCTGTCAAGGCAGCCCCCTCTCCTTCCATCTCACATGGAGGAAGGGCGAGGGAGCACTCGCGTGCCTGCCACAGACGCGTGGCATCAGTCATCAGACCACACCATCAGTCACTTGGCACATTGGGCCCAGCTGTGCCCTCCCTTTCCCTCGGGCATCCGTCAAAGCCTGTGACAGGAAACAAGACCAGCAGATGCATAGCAGAGATGGACAGAACACGAGCCCCATCAGATGTGCTGACAAGAATCCCCACTTGTGGGCCAGGAGGCTGGGTAAAAACAAAACTCAAGAGCAGCAAAGGATCAGTGCACTTGCTCATCTGGGCACATCAGCAGCTCCTTGTCCCCCAGGCAAGGGGGGGCAGAGACACACAGCTGGCACAAGCATACAGCACTGCCTTTCTGCTATAAAGGTTGCTAGGTTTGAAGTCTCCTCACACGGCTAGCAGGTCTCCTGGCTTGCAGCCAAGCTCAGGACAGCAAGCTTCCCTCATGTATTCGGTACCACTGCTTGGTTAAAATTAAGCAAGGTACCTGCCATCACCATGTACTGCTGAGGAGCCACAGCACAAAGCATGGACCTAGCAAGCTCCGGCACTATCAGCTCTGAACCTTCCATGAACACCTGCAAGCCATGCCCAGAGCTCACCCAGCAAGCATGAGCCCTGCAGCTGGCCTGATTAGAAGATTACAAATATCCCTCCAAGCTTTATTTTTGCATGTGATTGAGAAAGATAAATAGCAAGCACAGTCAGTTCCAGAGTGGAAAAGGGCAGGCATTTTAGCAGTGCATAAGCACCAACCCCAGATTTAATATCATATTTGCTTCCTTACAGAGTGCCCTTTGCAGAGCCTCTTGGTACTGATTTGGGCATCAGCTGGAACAGGCTTCACTCGCTCCTTCCTCAACTCTCTGGAAGAAGCAGCTAACTGCAGCAGCAAAGTCACCTCTGGGAGCTAATGCATGCTCTCGTTTCAACAGGGTGGCCCATGTGCTGGGCTGACTGCTACCAAGGAGGGATAGCACCTGCCACATTAGCTGGGAGAAACATGCAGTCTGTTTTTCTGGGATGGATCCATCTCATAGTTAGTGCAGACAATGAAGGAAAAGCATCTCTGTCCTGGGTAGGTTTGCTTGGGCTGATGGCCCAAGTTCATTAATAAGTGCCCTTCTCATTACCATCAGATCACTCAGCTGCAGCAGGGCACAAGAAATACTTGGCCATTGCAACACCACTCACGTTCACTGCTGTGGTAGTGGTGAATTTCCTTAAAGAGCCTTCAAGCTCTCGGCTTGAATTTAGAAGGAAATAGAGAAAGTAAAGAAAATGCCTTACAAAGAATTGCAGGATCTCTGTAAACATACCAGAGGAAAAAAATAAAGTGAATCTTTGAGCCTCTTGACCTTGACAATGTCCTTATAATTACAAGACTATTTATTTTCAGTTAAATCCAACTATTCAACAGACAGTGTCAAGTTCTTTTTCTCTGAGAAGGTGATTATCCTGCCCAACTAATCTAATGAAAATTATCAGGAGGCTACTGACCTCCTGCTACACACATTAAATAATGCACAAAGCTTCAGGATCAGACAGGCAAATCATAACCCTGCCTTATCTTAATCACCTTCTATACAGCTCCAGGCTTGTTTCACTCACTTTTGGCTGTGTTAGTTAAATGCTATCTCAGTGGAAACCACAGCAGAGCCAACCCTGAGAGCGGCACAGCAAAAAGTTACGTCTGTAAGATTTATTTTTGTAGAAGCCAAGAGCTGCAGCAGCAGATATATTTAGTCTTTAAGCTGCTATGTGGCTCCTGAGCTGGTAGTTCCCCAGCACTGGGCTTTGGGAAAAGCAGCATTGCCTTGCTATTTTGATGAAGGGCAGAAGGAAGATAAGGCCAAAAAAGAGGAGTGCACAAACAGGCTCATTGGTCCATATAGCAAAAGCTGCTCTTTCCACTTTAACCTCTTAAAAAAAAAACTGTTTCTTTCCTCCTGCAAATGTGGCTACCAGCCCCTCCTTGGAGGTGCCAGCTGCATGAGAACTAGGACAAAGTAAGAGCACTCAGCACTAGGGATGCTCTGACCCCAGTTTAGGGCACTATGTGGGGATCAGAGGATCCACAGCAATCTCATCCCACTTACAGCAATCCCCCTCTCCCTCAGAAGAGGCAGGCAAGAACAGCAGCTGTAAGAGGTTAAAAAGAACTAGAAATTAAGGTGACAAGACCTAAACCAGGAGCCACAAAAAAAGTTGTCACATACGCCCACACACAGACTCAACTCGAGTAGCTCACACAGCTAGAGGAACAGATTACACAGAGGTGACTTCAAGCCTGGAAGCTACAGAGAACTGCAGAAAAGCACTGCTAAAGAGCAAGCAAACTCGTTTTTACGCCCCAGAATGAACTCACAGCTACAACCCACTCTTATCAAGCCTCTCCCCCGTAGCCTTGCCCTTAAACACCGCCTTTTGGCTCTTCAGACCCCCAGTCCAGCAGCTCCCAGCTCACCTCTGATCACCATATCAGCCAGGAGCTACACCCACAGCCCTTGCAGACTGCTGCCAGCCTTAGGAGCCTGCTCAGTTCTTGCAGCCCTTCATTCCCTGCAAGGCACTCTTCACCCCTAGAACACCTGATTTATCCTCCCACCCTGGCTATCACGGGACTTCAGTCTCTTTTTTCCAGCTAGGGAGGTCCTAAGTAAGACACAGGTGAGCAGGCTTTCTCTTCCTTTTTTTTTTTAAAGGTCAATGCCTCCTCTCTTACAATCGTTCAAAACAAGAAGGGTAAAGAGTTTCCTCTACGGTCAGCAGAAACAGTGGCCAAGGTGGGCTTAGGTATAATAGAAGAGGGAGTAAGAGAAATCAAAGAAAGACAGGGAGGCTATAGCACAAGATCCATCTTTAGGAAAATATTAGGTAATATTTGCAAGGATAATGGTCTGTAGCAGAGATATTCAAAGGGAAGCAGAAATCTGGGGAAAAATAATGCCCACAGCAGCAATTATGGAGGCACAGCCTGTAGGCAGAGCTCTGAAACCAAGCACTACCTAGGCAGAGGCTTTACCTAGGGTAGGTCCCACTTCTGCAGAAGGGAGGAGGTGCTGTTCTGTGGACATAGCTGTGCCCAAGGGTTTCTCCAGTGAGATGATCCTGAGCCCCAGAGATCTCTGTCACACCATCTGGTTATGGTGTTAACTGGCTAGGACTCAGAAAAATGAGAGGTCTTCTGGTTTTCTTCCCTCCTTTCAATTTTAGAAAGCAGTCTGCTGCTGAAGCATCAGAGCTACTTCTGGAAGAAGTCAGAACAATAATTAAATTTCTCCATCTCCTAGCCTGGGTGACAGGAGCAACCTCAGGCTTCTAGTCCTTGAAGGCACTGTAACTGCTTGTGTCACAGCCTTGTTCCACCCACACGTGCTGACTGTACATTTAAAAGCCAAGATGCAAATCAGTTCATGTCTCTGCTTGGTGTCTTCGATGGTCACAGCAGTGAGTGCTGGAACTGCAGGAGGAACATCATAGAATGACAGGGGCTGGAAATGACCTCAAAAGATCATCCAGGCCAACCCCCCTACCATGTGCCAGGTTAAGCTGGCATCACTCTACTAAGTTATGTATTCTCTGAACTGATATCCCTCCAGCAAAATTCTGCTCAGTGAGAGTCTGGTGGGTATAAAAGTGGGAGGTGAAAGCCTGGCAAAAGCCAGTAAGATGCTGCTATCTCAGGATTGACTTTATCATCAGGTATGGTCAGGGAGGAGGACTGTACAAGATGAAGAGATAGATTTTTAAATTATACCAGACAAAGCTCTCAAAAATGCACTAAGAACTGAAGTTGAAGTTCAGTACTTGTGCTGAGACCAAGGGATGGCTCTGGCTCCAGCTCCAGCATCGGCAGCCACTTCTGGCTGTCTGCACCAGTTGCTCCAGAGAAGTGATGCCATCCTCTTCTCACAGCAGAAAACAGGTGCCAAGCCCAGCAACCTCTCCTCTCAGCTAATACAGTGGGAGAAGACTGCAACTGCCTGGAAAGGCTATGACACGGCACCAGAGCTTGCAAATGTATGTTCTGGGGAGGTTTCTTTTCTCCACAAGCTGACTTCCAGCTGAAGACATGTGTCCCCAAGGCAGACAGCAGCAAGACACCATCTCAAGAGTCAAAGCAAAATCTCTAGTCAAAGCAGAAGAGATGCATCCTTTGGTGCCACTCCCTGCCAGCAGAGCATGGCAAAGCCTCCAGGGACAAGAGAGCATTTTACTTACCACAGACTAGTGCTCGCCTTCCTTCCTGAAAACCAGCAGGCTAGCCCTTGATTAGTATCCATTGTCCTGGTTGTCTTGAGGCAGACACCCAGCGTGCTAGGACTCTCCTAAGAACCCACCTGCTCTACTGCACATGTGCACACTCGCCACTTAGACCTAGGTCAGACACAAGCTTCAGCACCTCTTTTCCAGTGCAAGACCTGGCGCTGTCTGCTGCTTTTGAATACACATTGCCAGCTGGTTCTAGAGTGGCCTGAGAAACAGGGAAAAAAGAAGCTAAAAATCTCCTTCTCCTCATGCATTCACTAGCAGAGCTGTTGATCTAACCCCCATTCATTACTACTAGTGACAGCAGAGGCAAGAGGAATCCAGCTGGATTCCTCCAAGGCAGGAATGGAGTAGGATGAGCTGCTGCAAGGCCAGCACTTAAGAGAAAAAACATCTTCAGATTGACAGCTCAGCAAATTTGATCTGGAACTGGCAAGAGACAAAAAATGTAAAACCTTTTAAATGTCTTATCAGGATTCTGGCTGCCAGGAGAACTAGTGACAGACAGCTATAAGCACACAATCCTGCATAGAGAGCCAGATGCCCTGCTTTGGACTATGCAGAATATTTACTAACGTGATCTGCAGCTGGCTTGAACCATGAGCAACACAAGAAATCTGTGTTTCTGCCACCAATTCTGCTCTGGAATATCAAGGAAATCTCAAAGCCACTTGAGGTTTTGGTTTCCTCTCTTTGCAATCAGTGACACTTCCCCGCACTCTCAGATTGTGGCAAGGTTAAAGGCTGACCCTTGTTAACATACTACAGGAACTAGCCTTGGGAAACCCTCCAAGCCTAAATGCCATAGGACAAACTTCTTAAGTTCTAGATCCAAAGATAGGTCAGACCATCCTAATTCCTTGTAGAGACAGCGTGTCAAAATCATCAATCCATTTCCTTTGCCATTGACACTTCTGGTCACATCATCTCCTTCCTTCCTTTGTCAGCCCTAAGGAGATAGCAAGCCCATCAAACTATGCCTGTCTCTACCCAGTGCATAAGGCCAAAACTAGTAAACACAAGTATTGCATGCCCTTGGGCAACAAGTATTGCATGGCCTTGGGCAACCTGCTCTAGTGGGAGGTGTCCCTGCCTATGGCGGGGGGTTGGAGCTGGATGATCCTTGAGGTCCCTTCCAACCTCAACCATTCTATGATTCTATGATTGAAGTCAGTGACTGACCACAGCTGTTGGAGAACTTAACTTTTCATCCCTGCTTTGTAGAGGAGCAGGCTGGGTGAACATGAAGTCACTGATCCAAAGTAAAAAGGGCTGGGGTGCAGCAAATGTGTACACAGCAAAAAGCACTCCATACATTGAGGGTATGGAGTATCAGTGATCCCCCTCCTAGTCCTCATCCCATCTAAACAAGTCCAAAGATTTTGGTGTGCCTCAACATTGTTGGAAGAAGGATAGGCATACCAAACCAGCAAGTGGGGTTGATGGCAGCTTGATGGACTTCTAAAGGATGGATAGCTTCACTGGGAGTCCCCAGGTGCACACCTGGGGAAGTCCTGCAACACCTGAGTTTCGAAGAGCTTAGCCTACACCTTCTGACAAAGCACCACCAAATGCAGCCAAAAAAGGGCGTCCTGCAAAATGTTCTGGTAGTTGGCACATGGCAGAAATGCTACATTAAATTGTAAAGAGGCTTCAGCCAGGTGGCACAGCACATCTGTGGCATCGCCAAAAGCACTGCCCTGCCAGTATGCTCACTCCTGCATAGATCTCAGTGTTAGCTCTGTGCCCTGTCACAGTACTTACATGCACAAAATGAAAACTAGACTTGCCAACATACCCAATGGGCCTGTCAAACTACATCCTGTTAGGAGGACTGGAAACACACCAGCAGTAAGAGCCGACCCCTGCTCCAGAGCCCTTGCAGAAATCACGCATCCAGGAGACGGAAAAGCCTCTGTCGTTCCCGGAACCGGGTCAATAAAAGCACAGACAACTCCATCCAGAGAAAGACCTTTTTTTTATGAATCACAAGAAAGAGCAGCTTCAGCTCTCGCAGCTGCAAATAGGTAGGCAGGCACAAAGAGCCAGTACAGAAATGTGTCTGTGCAACACATGTGGGGAATTGGCTGTCCCACACATGTCCAGAGCATGGGGCGAGAGGAAACTGCTCCAAACTGCGGTGCGGGAGAGCTGTGAAAAACAGAGGCTGCTGTTTGGTCTGACTGCTCCCACCCCTTCAAGTTGGACTCCCAAATCAAACAGCCTCCCACCAATACAAGTGTTTAGTGGGTCAGGCACAGAGAACAGGCAAGGCAATGATTTCAAAGCTGAGCAATCCCAGGCAGCTTCAAAGGGCCTCATACTCAGGGACTGAGAATAACCCACTCTTTTGGGAGCAAAAAAGAAACCCAAAATGAATTTTGTGCATGTGCCTCCTGAGCAAAACTGTCCCCTTTCCAAACCCATACTTATCTGTGGGTGCTCCTCTGCTGTAGTGCTGTTATTTTTAAAGCTCTTTGCTAACTGAGAAGCCCAGAGGATTGGACAGAGATTTATTTTTTTTTATTGAATCTCAGTGCAGCAACAGCATTTTGTTCTCTTTCCCCATTTTTAATGTATTTATTTTTCAAGCCCTTAGTTCAAATGCACAGAGGAGGGTAAATTGCACATTGACGAGATGCCTGCCCTTTGCATCTGAGAACTATGCTCTAACCACAGGAGAGGATGTGTCCTCATTATCATTAGCCTTTTTTTAGGACATGTACTAAAGGACCACAGTGCAGAGAGTGTACCTATATTCCAAACAGACACAGTTATGTTATTATGTGTAATACTGTTTAATTTCACAAGTGAATGTTTGTTCCCAGCCCTGAGAAACCCACCCTCCCCTGCCTTTTTGAAGCAGGCAGGCAGCAGCTGCAGATCTCTCCTTCTGCACTGATCAGTCTGCAAAGCTCCAGCAAAGGGAGCTTTATACCTCTCACAGATGATACCATGCCACATGCAATAGCTGCTGTGCCTCCACAGGATTCAGGAAAGGATCATCCTGACTTGTCCACCACTATGCTACTGGGCATTAAGCAAAGTACATAGCCTTGGTGGTCACCTCACAAGAAACTATTTGTAGAGCAAAGAAAATGCAGTGCCCAAAAAGCAGCTGCCTTCCTATTTATTACCTGTAACATGGCACTCCAAAATGAAGTGTGTGTCCCCTGCAGCCTTAGGAAGTCATGGCAATACCATGCAGCAGGGATACCTAGGTGGGTTAGCCCCAAAAGTTCTGTGAATTGCTAGGTCCAGTCTCCAAGTTATTCTTACCTACACTCCAGAGACTGTGAAAGACACCAGAGACCAGAAGTAGAAAAATACCGGGCTGCAACTTTGACCAAAATGCATTCACTGGCTTAACACCTACATAATTAAAAGCAGGTGCATCCCCCTGTAACTGCTAGCACAGAGATGTGCCTCGTTTTACATTTGCTTTAACGAGTCTGTGACAGTTGGTACAAAAGCAAAGCTGGCCCCTAGTCCCTCTGCAGAGCAAGGCTGTTCACAACACCGATGTAACAAGCAGCTTACCCTGCCTTACCCCAAAGATCTCCTCTTCCCACTGAAACAGGAAAGACAGTAGCTCCTTCCACCCACAGGGGTCTGAGCCAGCCACTGCTACTCCCAGAGGTGAGCATAACCCTCAGAGACACTGCAGTGATGAGGGGCTGGATTCAAACCCACTCTGCAAATCAGAGGACTCTGATAACACTAGGGACTTCAATCTTACCAGAGGAGAGTCACAGAATCATGGAATGCTAAGGGTCAGAAGGGACTTCTGGAGATCATTCAGTCCACCCCCCCTGCCAAAGCAGGATCACCTAAGGCAGGCTACACAGGAATGCATCCAGGTAGGTTTTGGAAGTCTACAGAGGGGGAGACTCCGCAGCCTCTCTGGGCAGCCAGTTCCAGTGCTCTGTCACACTCACCGTGAAGAAGTGCCTCCTTGCGTTGAGGTGGAACCTTCTATGTTCTAGCTTGTGTCTGTTGTTCCTTGTCCTATCACTGGACACCACCAAAAGACGCTTTCTCTCACTGATGCTGGGTGTGACAACAAGCTCCACTCCCTAGACTCAACCACCAGCCAACTCCCTGGCTCCACCTGGCTACTACTGCCTTTTAGCATTGCTGGTAGAAATGGTCAACTCATTGCTCTCCTCACAGGGTGGAGTGAACTGACTCAGCAAATGCCAAATGACCTGATGGATAAAGAGCAGAAAGTTTAAGCAGCCACAGACCAGCCTCCAGTCACTCCTCTCAAAAGGTGGCCAGCTGCCCACCACCCAGGTTTGGGTCAGAGGAAGTTCACGTTGCAAGTCACTTCTAACACCAGGGCAAAGCCTTCTATGCAGTCTCTCTCTCTCCCACCTAGCATTTCTTATGCCACTTCCCCCATCAGTTCCCCCTTCACAGGGTGTATTACACAGTACTTAAATGCCACCATGTCTGGGCAAGCCAGATTTCAGTTGATCTCATGTCCCCTGTTTCAAGGAAACACTAAGAGAGAAGTCATAATCCTTCCTTCAGCTGCTGCAACCAGATTCACAACAGCAGCACAGCATCATTTATTGAAAACCCCTACAGTCTTCGTCCTCCAGCCTCCCCTGAGTGGGTAGCAGCAGAAAGTGATCTCCCAGGGATAAAGGAAGGGACATTTCCCACATAATCGACACCAGTATTCTTTCCAACTGATGCAGCTTTACTCTCATTTTGTGACCTTATGAACATCACTTGATGCTGGCAGCAGCCCCAGAGGGCATCATAAATTACCTGAAGGACAACAGCTTCTTCCTGTGCCAGCATCTGGGCTGCCTCTGAGATGGAGGGCAGAAGCCCTGGCTGTGCATAGCCATGCTGCTCGGGCAGCTCGTATTCACTCTGCCACTGGATCAGCGGTGCCTCAAGAGGGCTTCGATGACATCTTTAGGGTGTCATGGCTAATTAGAGCCCTGACTATAACCTCTAATTAGGTAACACCTTCAGAGAAATCACCCTTTCCTCTTCAAACTACATCACATCTCTGGATATGATCCTTAATTTACTTAAAAGTAGGCTTGGCACTTCTTGTCAGACCTCCTTCCACTTGAAAATACATAAGCCCCTGGTCCTCAGCACTGGCTCAGAAACAAGGTGGGCAAACGCTCTCAGATCTGCACAGGCACACATCACATGGCCAGGCACAAAACCTCATCTGAGGCATGAAGCAAACACACTGACACAGCATCATCCTCCTTTGATCTCTCATTTCCAGCCATCCTACTGCTACTTTCAACAACAGTCAGCAAAACCTTTCATAGGAGAACAAGAGTGTTTGTGATGCATCAGTGTCCTACTAAAAATATTGCCTGTGGGCTTGCCCAATATCTGGCAACAGAAGGCATTAAAAACCCTAACCGTTTAGAAATTAATATGCCAGAATGTTATCGAGTATCAATGTTTCAGTCCAGAAGCTTGATTTCTGTTTTCATTAAGTAATTAATAAATTGAATGTTTTCAGTTTCCCACTAGCACAAAATTTTAAGCAGAAAGGCTGAAAACCCCACCATTGTAACTGCAAGCACACTGAACAAAAACTATCAAAATACATAGGAAGATAAATATTGAGCTCTTCCAAGCCTGCTATGAGAACAATGTCTCTTTATTTGCTCTTCACAAGGTTTATTATAACAAGAGAGAGAGAGACTCCAGTATACAGTATTTTAATATACGTACATGCATTCACAGCTGGAATAATAGATTTTTAAGGACAAAAGACAGTCTTACAGCTGAATGTACGCAGAAATGCTACAACATACCTTCAAAAACACATTCTTTGCACCCAACCCAGACAGAGACACGGACACATATGTATTTCATACATAATTATGTATGTGTGTGCTCACACCCCACCACGTTTCAGGTCATTCGGAAACATTAATTAAAGCAGGCTCTGAAGTTTCTGCTCCTTTGGGAAAACATGACCCTGAAGAGACATCAGGCAGACACATCCAGCAGAAAACGAAACTATAACACGCTGCATCTTGATAGCCAACCCTCAATCTAACTTAATCCCTACTCTGGACAATGCCTCCAGAGAGGCATTAAAAACATGCTAGGTGTTTTCCTGGATTTCCCAAACTCCCCGGAGACTCCCTGGCACTCTGGCTGCTTCCATATCCTCCTCGCTTAGGAGATGTTTCCGGCCGAGAGCTCCCATCCTGCTGCTCTCACGGCTTCTAACACACAGGTCCGGTGGAGCAGCAGCCAAAGAGCCGCGTCCAACCCTGGCTGCAGGACGAGTTACCCAGGCAGGGTTAACATTTGGATTCCCACAAAAAGTGCAGGGGAATGATGTACGGGCTTGAAAGGTCAAGAGCAGGTTTGTATCCTCCTTCCCCATCCCCGACAACGGGATTCCAGCAGATCTCGTGCCCCCTAGTGTCATCCTGGCGAAGGGACCGCCACCGGGCACTGGGTACCACCTAGCTCAGGCAGTACCCTTGCCACAGTAAAGTCGGCTCCATGTCCTGCAGATATTCAGAGCACAATTAACCGCTACTTCTGACAGTCCAGGTGAACTCACTGTCACTTCCAAACATCCCTGGGGCAGCAACAGTCTCCCGAGTGTCCCCATGCCCAGCATGGTGCTACTTGCATTATGCTCCCCCAAATTCTCAGCAAGACCTGACCCCACCAGCAGATAGCCCAAGTGGTGTTGCTGGAGAGGGGCCAAGAGGAGGAGGCAGAGAGCATCTACGGTGGACACTGTCCAGAATACAACTCCTTTTAAAAACAGATGGTCCCTGGTAGGGCACAGCCCTTCCAGGGAATGGGAACACTCAGTGCTCGGAGCTCAGAGTTTGGGATGACAAAACTTCAAAGTGCATGAATGCAAAATACCACTACCTTTGCATAAAGTCCCAGTTTCTTCCTCGTGAGAGCACCTGTGGCACTGAGCTGTGGCCCTTAGCATGAGAAGCAATGCACAAAACCAGCCAGAAGTCATCATCCCTGCCTGCCTGATCTGACCAAATCACAAGATCCAGTATCTTCTAACAAAACACCCATGCTAGCTGCAACATTAATAGGTGTAACTATGACCAGACCCCACACATACAGCACCTAAACAAGAGGTGTGTGCTGGATGCAAGCACAAAAAAACATCCACATGCCTCAGTTTCCCCATCTGGCCAGCAGCCCCAGTGCAGCTTGTCCTCTCTTGTTTTGCCCATCCCTCCCCATTCAGCTGTTAGCTTTTGTGGGTAAAGGCACCCCACGAACAACACCTAGAGCAAAGTCCCCTTCCAGCATATGCTGGCAGCGTGCAAGCAAACCTCAACAGCTCATTGCCAAAATTTGGAGGAATTCTCCCCAGGGTACTGACCTGGGTATGCTGCTTTCTTCTGCAACACCGAGCAGGGACTATAGCTTAGAATAATGGGGAAGTAACTCAGTTCAGTGCTGACAAAGCATCACAAGCCCCAGTGGGGTTGAGAGGGGAGGAGGTATCCTTCCCTCACGCTGCCATGCCTGGTATACATCATGTTTAGGGCCAGGCATACGTCACTGACACAAAATGGACAAATTGGAGGGATTTCAGGAAAATGAGCGACAAAAATGGTCAGGAAGCAGAAGGGATTGATTTACAAGGGCAGATTAAAAGAGCTAAAGGAGCTATGATCCGTCTAGCTGGTCTGAGCAAGTACTGATAGAAGCAGTCGGATGCTAATCTGCAAATGGGATGAAAACGATACAGAAAGGAGCAACTTAACATCTTCAGCAGTAATGGGATGATATTAAGGGGAACTTAGACCTGAGAAGGTAGGAGAAAAACAAACAAACAACATACCAACCAAAGGAATAAAAAAAAAACAAACCAAGGAAAAACCCAACCAAACCAAACAAACAAAGAAAAAAAAACCCAACCAACCAAAAAAACTCAAACCAATCCAAAATAAAACTGCTTTCCTAGTTGTGCATGACTGTCTCTATGAAAACAACAAAGTCCCCAAAACTCTTTCTGCCTATGACAAGAATCTTTGGGAGCAAGCATGTCTTGATGCCTAAGGTGTGCATGCATACACACAAAAAACCCCTTCCCACTCCTGACTCACGCTCAGAAAAGCAACAGCTTCTCCATGCTAACCCGAGGACAGAGGCTTCATGCCTGCAGAAAAGCAGCAGTGAGCGAAAGCTAAAGCTGCCGGGACCCGCGAGAAGGTGCCCACAGAAGGATGCCTCTGCGCTCGTCAGTCTTCATGGGAGGGGGAAGGTGCTGAGATGGCTTCCTTCAAAGTCGCAGGAGTGAGCTCAGCTGCGAGCACTCAGATATTTACACACAAGCAGCACATTACTCAGCAACTCCCATTTGTCAGGCGTAATGGCAGCGGCAGCAGTAATAAACGACAGAGCCGAGAGGCAGCCTCCCCAGGCACACACCCAGCCCCCGCCTGAGCTGGAGCAGGATGCATTCCTCCTGCTTGCCAGGGATTTAACTGAGAGTGGCTGGGAGCTGGTGCTTGCACCCACAAAAATTCTCTGCCGGCTTCGGAGAATTGCACGCATCCCGGAAAGCTGAGACTTGGCTGCAGTTATGTCTGCATATATATGCATCATAAGCTTTGCAGCTCCAGGACGTACCAGGGCATCTTCCTTCCAAAGGCCAGAAGGTGCTGGGCATCTTCTATGGGAATAGGATTGAAGTGCCCTGGTTCTTGGGGCAGCTCAGGTAATACATGACTGTCAGATGTGGTGCGGCCTGCTCTGACAACAGGATCTGATGAAGTTATCTAAAAGAGGCATCACAACGAACCTGCCAGGCACAGGGTTCTCATTTCTAAAGTACAGCCCACCTCAGAAAAGTCCACCCTCTCCAGTAAGCTCTGATGACAGGAGCCAATCCCACAAAGATGCCCGGTCTGATGTGAGCAGCCCCTACAGATCTCGAGCCATCACAGCAAGGCTCTAACTCCTCAGGGAGGGGCAGGGCAGGGAGCCGGGAGCAAGAACGGCTGCTCCAACGTATCTGCACGTTTCGCTGCCAGTGTCCCTGCCTTACTGCCTGCACAGATAACCGACAGGACCGGTAGCAGGCTGTGCGGGTCCTGTCCCTCACAGAGGTGAGCAATGTGCCTGCACTGAGAACTGGCACGGTCAGAGTTAAATTAGCAAATCCCTCCAGAAGTCACCAAGTTCCCGAGCAAAAAGCAATCTGAGGAAAGGACCTCCCTGGACTATCCGACAAAGTAAAACAGCAAGAGATGTGAAAAAGAAATCAAACAGCTTTCCAGGCAATCCTGCTCCGGCTACCTGTGTTCTATACAGACCCTACACGTGCCTAAAAGCATGTGTTGGGGAAGAAAGAGGCTTTCTAAAAGAGTGAATAAGTTCCCATCTTTACACCAAAAAAAGTTTAGCGGATTAAGGAACAACTGCCAGAGAAGCCAGGGAAACTGAAAGAGCCAGACCAGGTTCTGTCCCCTGCGAAGGCAGCACAAACCAGCTCACACACTGGTTGGAGTCCCAGCCCGGTTTTAAGATCGCAGTGAGGGAAGTCACCAAGATCTGCAAATGTCAGGGCGTTTGTGCAGAGAAGGGATCGGTGTGTATTATGCAATTCTGGAAAGCAGCCCTCGTACTCACGCTCGGGATGAATTGCGAGCCTGGGGACAGCAGTTCCACAGAAGCGCCATGCGGCCGCTTTTCTTATAAAATCACACCACCCCCTCAAAACCCCGAAATAATAATAAAACAAATCAGCACTGCCACAGCTGAGGAACGGGCAGGTTGCGCCCTTGGAGAAATGATGAAAAACTCTGCTCTCCCGCCCTGGAAACCCACAAGCTCCAGTTTACAAAGAGCCACCCCGCAGCCTCAGTTCCAGCCCGGCTCATGCAATGCAGCAGGCAGGAGGGATCATCCCTGCCCAGCCTTCAACCTGATGCCGTTCGCAGCTCTCGCTATGCCCTCCTCGATGGGGACACGGAAGGGGTGTCCCGCCGTGACTCCTCGCCGCGGACCCGTTGCCCTGTAGGGGTCCGGAGCTGTTCCAACCCCATGCCCCCTATCTCTCCCCCGCCGGGAACGCCTGGCCCGGACAGACACAGGCACGACAAAAGCGCAAAGTAAGTTGCCCAAATTGTTTCCTAACGGGGCTCGCCCCTGCTTCGGCTGCCCTAAGCGGGTAGAGGGGAGTGTGTGTGGGGGGGGGAGGGGGTTGGCGGACACTCGTGGGCGCGCTGGGGAAAGGTGCGCGGCGGCAAGGCAGAACACCAGACGAAAGGGGGGGAATTAAATCAAGCGTTCCCCCACACACACACTTTACGCCTCCCAGAAAACCAGCGCCACTTAGTCGACGGACACTGGGGCTCGCCTCCGCAGACCCCCGCCTCCCCCGTCCCGCGGGTGGGGAGACAGCCCGCACCGCCCTCCGATCCCAGTACTCACGGAGCCCTCCTCGGCGCCACTCCCGGCGCTAACCCCATGCAACCACCGGCTGCTTCTGCACCGGCTCGGGGGCTATAAGCTCTTTTAAACTCCAGCACATAACCCATGTGACCGCAGAAGCCACTGGTAAGGAGCGCCGGGGAGCCAGCGATGAGCTCAGCCCGCACCCCCGGCACAGCGCCGCGAACGCGCTCCCGGCCCCGCCGCGACGCGCGCACCCGCCCCACGCCCGCACACACACACACGTTCACACACACACACGCTCGCACACGCGTGGCCGCCGAGGACAGGCAGCACGCACATACACACGCACACACATCGTGGATGCTGAGCTGGATGGAGGCACCTCACACACGCACATCACCTATTCCCCGTGCAACGGCACACTCGTGAAAGCAGCCTGAGCACGGAGACATGCACGTACACACCAGCACAGAGTGTGCATGCTGCAAGTGCCCCCAGCGCCCCCTTCGAGGTGCAGACTCGAGTGAGGGCAGGAGGCACGCAGCCCCCGCATGCACATCTGTGCTCACGCATACGCTACACACGTGAGGCCGTGCGCACGGTGTCTTGCACAATGCCCTGTCTACACACCCCCATACCCCACTCATCAAGGGATGCAGACCCCAGCGAACCCACTGGACTGACGTTTCCATACGCACCTTCACTAACATTTTCTTGCACACCTCCATGCACATCCTTGTACAAGCCCCACTTGTGAGTTCCACACCCGCGTGCTACAGCACCCTCTCAGAGTGCACAACAAAGGTGCCACAGGCAGAGGCAGACTGAAATGAAAGCACTGCTCTCACCTCTCACACAGAGCACAGCTGGATACCCAGTGCACACAAGACTCTCACACCCTCTTGCACAGGCAATGCAGGAGTGACAAGCACCCAGCTTTCCCACTCCAGTGCAACCTGCATGCCAAACAACCCCACCCTGCCTATCCATCGGACCCCCACGACACTGGAATCCTCCTATTTCCCACCACAGGTAATGGCCATGAGCTGTCTCTTGTGAAGAGTCTGCAGGGTGAATAGGACAGAGGACAGAGGACCTCTTGTGCTGTGCACAACAACTCCTGACAAGATAGAAGCTGCCGAGATAGATGTGCAGCCGGGACAGGACACCCACTCCAGCAGTGGCAAAACGGAATTCGGGAGTGTCAGGATTAGATGTGCCAAGGGGGTACAGGAGCCGGGTGTGAGGCTTCGGTGTGCAAAAGGCTGAGACAGGCAGGCCTGGCTGGGCAGGTGCCGGCGTGTGTTGCTGGGGCACGCCAGCAACACGTGTGAGAAGGCAGAGCTGGCAGGCAGAGGGCTTCGCTGTGAGCTGAGTTATGGAAAATGACTCTTTCCAAGGAATTGCTAAAATTAAAGCAGCAGCGAGGCCAAACAAACAGGAGCCAAAGGGGAGGGTGAGCAAGGACAGCGGGGCGGCCTCAGGGCAAGGAAGGGCAGGGTGGGCAGGAGGCAAACACAGGGCTTCCAGCTCCCTCCAGCTCCTTCCGTCTGCACAGGCAGCTGGAAACACCTAGAGGGGGAGATTTGGGAAAGGTTAGTTGGCACTGTGGTGACACTGGCTGAGGTGCGCCATGGGGCAGGGAGTTTAGGGGTGTATAACCCTTCCCAGTCACGTCCCATGCTTGGTCACCAGCATGCAAATACCTCTGTTTCCTCAGCCTGGTGTAGACAAATGTCCATGGAGGAACAGCCTGCGTGATGCCAGGGGATAGGTGCCACTAAAGGGTAGAGACCAATGCTGCTGGGAGCTTTTTGGGGAACCCTACAACTCATTGTGGGAACCCTCTGCCCTGGTCCTTACCACAGGGGCTATGGCAAGGCTGGGGTGCTGTTACCCAAACATCAGCATTCAGGTCAGCTGTTCCAGCTTTCAGATATCCAAGCATTCCCAGCACAAATCCCTGTGACTCAGGAAACAACGCATGTGAGAAAACTTTGCAGAGAGGACTTGGGAGAAGCACTGCCATTGGCATGTTCCCAGTTTCCCTGCCATCCCAGGACTTCTCCTGGTCTGCAGGAAACAACGGTAGTAACAAAACTCTTCCTGATCTTCCTGTTAAAGGAAGTGGGGAACAGGAGAGAGAGGGATGGACACAGACAGGGGGTGACAGGGAGGAGAATGAGGTGAGAGGAGAAGATAATCTTTGAGCAGAATGACAAAAGCCAATTTATACTGTTCCAACCAGATATATGTTGATCAGGTTAAAGATACCACCTCTCCCTGTAGTCCTGGCCTCACACACACAATGTCACACAGGCAAAGGAAAGGGGCTGGGTGGAAGCCAGGTTTTGTCTGGTTTTATATTGATGTTACTAAAAGCCACTATTAATTGGATGGAAATAATGATGTTTTGTCTCAAACAAAGGTCCACAATAAATTATCTGTTTATTATTACTGGTTTCATACATGAAGAATAACCAGTATGTTTGGATTCTGGGGGAATTTGTGATAGATGACAGCAGATCCTGAGAGAAAAACAGGAGGGAAAACTGAAGGCAGGGGAAGGGTATGTCCAAGGCTGTTGAGCAGGTTGCAGCAGAGCTGGAACTGACCCACTGCACAGAGTGTCTTGAGCAGATGGAGATAGTCATGAAATGGAAGAAGAAGAAAGAAAATCCCAACCCCTGTTTCTCCATCTCCATCCCTGCAGCCCTCCTGGCAGGCAAAATCAGGGCTGAAAAGTTAGTAGTAAGAGCTGTTCAGGAAGCAGCAGGTCTAAGATGCTGCTGGGAAATGTGTCAGGGGAGCAGGTGGCTTCATGGTGATAGGGATGGAAAGATGCTGCAGCACCAGCAGGTCCAGGAAGAGAGCTGGATGCAAGGAAATGATTCTCTAGTTTTTTAGCAAGCATCAGGCCATCACCATGCACTGCTTTTTCCATCCACTGTATCCTGGTGGAAGGCACTTGGAGAAAGCAGTGCACTCATCATAAGCCTGTACATTGATGTTCAACCAGGAAACTATCATCAAAAAAGTCACTCTAGCCCAATACATGCTATCCCCAGCAGTGGGGGTACCCCAGGCAGGGCAGTGAATGCTTCACAGCTGCATGGGCAGTACAACAGAGCTGAACTGTGGGCTGAACCTGAAAAGGAACACAGATCCCTTGGATGCCTGGGGCCAAAGCTGAGGCGTCAGTAGTTGCCTGATTGTACCCCAAAACTGAGTATACAAAAGGCAAGAGTCTGATCCAGTGTCTTTGCAAGGCATTTGCTTGATACCTCATGGCAAACATCTGCCTAAATTGCTCACAGATTATTCAACCATTGGGAGAGCTGATTGAATGATTACTGGTGAATCATTTGGTCAAAGCAAAATGCCCAGATTCCTGCACTGAAACGCTGGCATGCAACATGCAGATGAGTTTCAGTCCTCCAAAAGCCCTGATTTCACATCAGACCTTAATCCTGCACTCCTTGCTCATGGCTTCCCCAAAATATCCACCCCCTGCCCGACCCCTTGCCACCGGCGGGAGCAAGGTGAATAGGAGACGTGGGGAACCATTCCTCGAATTCCTGCTGGACTTCAGGAGAACAACAACACAGCAGGCTGAGCTAGGAGCCTTGTCTCTTGCCTTCGCACAAAAGAGTTTCTCCAGAGGGGGAAAAACCCTACAACAATGGTGAGGAAAGTACAGGGTAGGCAAAGAAAGCAGTTGACCTGGCATGCTGCAGGCCAGAAAAAAGTACAAATGATCTTGCAAAGAAGCAGGAAAAGATGGGAGCTACGGAGCCGACAAGCTTTTTACCAGCCCGATTTAATCATCTTCTGAGCAAATGCTCCCCACGAGGAACAAGAGGGGAAAGCAAGATCATGAAAAGATTGCAGGCAAAGGAATTCTGCTGGTACTCCTGGACTGATTAAAATTCCTCAGAACTCATGGCAGGAGAGATTATTTTATGTAAAACTTCACCTTGTCTTTATTACATTTATCAAACTTCTTCCTGTGTAGATAGTGGAGAGCGGCAGGAGGTGCGTGCGAAAGACAAAGGCGGAGATAATGAGTACAGGACTTGGCTGTAGCTTTTCAGCCTGTTACCCATTTGCCTGGGAAGGGTGATGGTGGAAGCCTCTGCATGTATGCACATAGCAAAGTGCGGGTGAGGAGAGGCCTTGGGGACCTCACGGAGCCCGAAGAGGGTGAGATGTAGCCATATGTGCACACAAAGGTATGTGCAAGAGAAAATCCTGTCCTTAGATGCAACCCAGATCACAGGCATCAGGTGTTTCGGACACGAGTAATTAGTGTGATTTGAGATGCAGGGGGAGTGTAGAGGGAGTGAGGTCCCACTGGTAAGCTAAAATAGGTGGGTGAAGTTCCCATGTGCAACAAGGTTGTCGGGTTTGGTGCACACTGTTATTAAAGCACTCCTGGAAAACAGAGATTGGCATATGGCAAGACCCCTCACTGCTACTGCCGGGTAAGATTTCGATGACAAAGTACCGCCTGACACCTGTTATAAATAACGTCCGTCCCATCACCCACTCAGCACATGGCCCACTGCTGCTAGTTTCTCACTCAGAAGGGGCTCAGCATGGAATGAAAGCCATATTTAAAATACATTTTTGCACATGTCTTTCTGAGAGAGGAACAACAGGAGGGGTTTGCAAAAGGTTTCTCTCAGCATTTTTCCCCCCCTTGGTGCCATAGGCGTAACCCTACGTAATTTCAGGTAAGTACCAACACCATGTGGCAATCATATTTTGCATCTCTTTCATTAATAGCCTGGATTACAGGACAGGTGTTGCAGTGCTTCTAGAGCTGGGAAATCAGCACCATAGTCCTGTGTGTTTGTCCGTTTGGGTTATTTTCCCCCTGTGGATCAGAACGTCTTACAGAAGTGAGCCAGTGCTGTCCCGCTGTCAGGGTTGGGGGCCACAAAGGTGTCCAGAGGTATGTGTCTGCCATGGGGCACTCAAAGGGCAATGTGAATCTTCAGGAGGTTACCCAGACATCCTGCCTTAGCCCTTCTTGTGGCAGGATAACACCCAAACCACCACAGCATCAGCAGTCACATGGCAGAGGTGCTCCCATTGCCATTGAGAAAGCAAAGATGTCCTGACAGTTTTGGCCCATGCCTGTATGGGGAACCTCTGACACAAAACCCTAGTAGTCACCAGCCATGTGTAAGTCTGCCCCAAAATGTGGCCCACAGTGGCATGGCTGGTTTATCTCCCATGATCTTCTTGCAGATTAACACCTCAAGACAGGCCAACATCTGCTGCAGCACAGCTCCATGCTCTGGTCGTGAGACTGGCTTCTCTCACAAAGCATCTTCCTTGCATAGAATGCAGAAGTCAGGGATTAGAATGGTTTGAAGCTTTTAGCATTAAAAGGTTGAATTTAAAGCGGGGGGGGG
>WAAF01002558.1:0-12826 GCA_013400475.1 Tricholaema leucomelas
TCTTCCAACCTGGTTGATTCTATGACTGAAAGCACAAAAAAGCCTTTTTGTGGCAATGCAACAGAGTCATGCATCAGCAGAGGAGCTCCTGACTGCCATCAGCTGTTCTTGGCCTCCCACTGCAAACAGATGCATTGCTACTTGGGAAGCTTCACTGCACTCCAAGCACAGGTCACATCTTCACATAGAAGATCAGCAGCCTTTCAGCACCCAGAGATTCCAATTATCACCTCCCCTTCTAGTGCACAGCAATATGACAGAAGGAAATGAGTGACCCTTCTCATCTGAAGGGACAGGAAATACTTATTCTCTATGCTGATGGCTGCAGACCTCCTGTGCAAACTGGTGCAGTGTCCAGATTATCCTTGCACCAGCCAAGAAGTCAACATCTCAGCTGTTACATGGATCTCTGCCACGTACTTCATCCAGTCTCCTATAGTAACTCAGGAACATGCAGCAGCCAAATATCTTTCCCCTTTGACACTCTGAGACGACAGCAAAGGCAAACAAGGGTTTGCTCACATCATAAGAGAGAAAAGTAGAATAAAACTGAAGAGGTACTTGATAGGGTTGGAAATTTCATGAAATTTCTATTAAATAATAATAAAAAAAGAAGTTCCACTTTTATTAAGCTGACATTAAAAATGTCCTAGTGTGTGATGTGTGCGAAGACAGGCAGCGAAAGAATGATCTCATGGTGAGGGCACTAAACTGCCTCTTCAGAAAGCACAATGTATTCTCTGCCCTGTAGACTATGACATACACCACAGTGGCTCTGATTCAGAAGTCTTTGAACCTGGAAGGGTAAATACCTAGCAGGGAAAAACAGAATTTGGGGGTGCAGCATTCCTCATCTCCTTGCCCTTGTGCAAGTGCCTTTATTACAGAATCACAGAATGGATTAGGTTGGAAGGGACCTCAAAGCTGAGCCAGTTCCAACCCCCTGTCATAGGCAGGGACACCTCCCACTAGAACAGGTCACCCAAGGCCTCATCCAACCTGGCCTTGAACACCTCCAAAGAGGTTGATTCTGTGCTCCACAACCTCCCTGGGCAACCTGTGCCAGTGTCTCACCACCCTCACTGCAAAGAACCCTTTCCTAACATCTACTTTCAATCTCCCCTCTGCCACTTTAAACCTATTCCTCCTCATCCTGCCATTACCAGACCTTGTCAATAGTCCCTCCCCAGCCTTCCTGTAGCCCCCTTCAGATACTGGAAGGCCACTCCAAAGTCTCCTAAAAGCCTTCTCTTCTCCAGGCTGCAGAACCCCAACTCTCNAGCCATTCCCTACTCAGCCTGGAGCTGTGCTTGGGATTGCACCGACCCAGGTGCAGGACCTTACACTTGGCCTTGTTGAATGCCATGAGGTTGGCCTGGGCACAGCTCTGCAGCCTGTCCAGGTCCCTCTGGATGGATCCCTGCCCTCTAGCAAGTCGACTGTGCCACACAGCTTGGTGCCATCTGCAAACTTGCTGAGGGTGCACTGATTCCTCTGCCCACAGCACAGACAATGTTACACAGCACTGGTGCCAGCACTGACCCCTGAGGGATGCCACTTGGCACTGGTCTCCAGGTGGACATTGTGCCCTTGCTCTCCACTCTCTGCATGCCACCAGCCAGCCAATTCCTTATCCAGCAGTGCTCCCCCCATCTAGTCTGTGTTTTTCCAGGGACTTCAGGAGGCAATTAAATCATTAAGGTGTTGTTAAAAGTACAGCACAAATAAAATCCTGCTCTTTTTTTTCCCTTCCTTCTTCTGAGTAATTGTAGGTGATGAGATCATTCTCACTTGCTAATTGTTTTTTTCTTCTTTTAAAGAACAGATCCTAATTACAATGGACCTTCACTCATTCACAAAACGTTCAAGATAACCATTACAGATTACTTGCTAATTTGCAAAATTCAGCAAAGCAGCTCACAGTAGGGGAGGAAAAAAACCCACAAAGCCCTCAGCAGAAAATGTACTTGCTTCATTTAGATTGTCAACTGTGCTTTATGGCTCCTTCGATTATTTGCAGGGTGATAATGCTGCCTATTGTACAAACTGATCTATCACTCCACCTTTTGCCAGAATGATGAAATCTTCACTTTCTCAGACATTTCTGCTAGAATGGCACTGCTAAGAGGGTAAAGCAAACCTAGGAGGAAAGGCTGAAGGATCTGGGGCTGTTCAGTATGAAGGGCAGAAGAAAAGGTTTCCGAGGTCCGTATTTTCCTCACCTCCTCTACTAA
This sequence comes from Tricholaema leucomelas, assembly GCA_013400475.1. Lineage (NCBI taxonomy): Eukaryota > Metazoa > Chordata > Aves > Piciformes > Lybiidae > Tricholaema lacrymosa > Tricholaema leucomelas. The sequence goes on from WAAF01002558.1 coordinate 2,235, forward strand.
CACTGTAAGGGCAGTGACAATGGGAATGCCACCACAGCAGTACAGTGATGGTGCAACAAGACAGAGAGAAAATGTGGCCCAACCTGGCTGCCCTTAAAGGGTGAGGACCTGAAAATGAAAATTAGGCAGAACATAGAATCACAGAATCATAGAATCAGTCAGTGTTAGAAGGGACCACAATGCTCAGCCAGTTCCAACCTCCCTGCCATGCCCAGGGACACCCTACCCTAGAGCAGGCTGCCCACAGCCTCAGCCAGCCTGGCCTTAAACTCCTCCAGCCATGGGGCCTCAACCACCTCCCTGGGCAACCCATTCCAGCCTCTCACCACTCTCATGCTCAACAACTTCCTCCTCACCTCCAGGCTGACTCTCCTCACCTCCAGCTTTGCTCCATTGCCCCCAGTCCTGTCACTCCCTCAGAGCCTAAAAAGTCCCTCCCCAGCTTTTTTGCAGGCCCCCTTCAGCTCCTGGAAGGCCACAAGAAGGTCACCTGGAAGCCTCCTCTTCTGCAGACTGAACAGCCCCAACTCCTTCATTCTGTCCTCACAGCAGAGCTGCTGCAGTCCTCTGAGCATCCTCCTTGCCCTGTTCTGGACACGCTCCAGCATCTCCACAGCCCTCTTGTAATGGGGGCTCCAGAACTGGATGCAGTACTCCAGGTGGGGTCTCAGCAGAGCAGAGCCAGAGGTGTTGCCCACCAGGGAACAAATAAGTGAACAAAACAGCAGACCTCTGTTTCCTTCCTGTGTCAGTGATTTACATTGGGGGCTGACAGCTGGAGGAATGCACACAAACTGATCTATCACTCCACCTTTTGCCAGAATGATGAAATCTTCACTTTCTCAGACATTTCTGCTAGAATGGCACTGCTAATAGGGTAAAGCAAACCTAGGAGGAAAGGCTGAGGGACCTGGGGCTGTTTAGGCTGAAGGGCAGAAGAAAAGGCTTCTGAGGTCCATATTCTCTTCACCTCCTCTACTAACCCTGTAAGGGCAGTGACAATGGGAATGCCACCACAGCAGTACAGTGATGGTGCAACAAGACAGAGAGAAAATGTGGCCCAACCTGGCTGCCCTTAAAGGGTGAGGACCTGAAAATGAAAATTAGGCAAAGCAGCAGAACTCTGCTGTTCCTTTTCCTCTTCCAATGATTTGCACTAGGGGATGACAGCTGGAGGAATGCACACAGCAAATGGCTCAATAACTGCCTTTAAGCAGTGAGCAGGTCTGTGATGGCTCAGTAAGAAAAGACTTAGCTAAAAGTTATGGCATAGCAGAATTGTCATTTGCTTCCCTGGAGGAAGAACAAAGAATCTTGGGTCTATAATATTGGAATACAAATAACGGACCTGAGAGAAACACAGTTACAGTTGAATTACTAACAAAAAGGGTGCTGGAAGAAGAGGCCTGGCTGCATTCTCCTGTGTCTCCAGCGCAGTCCAACACACAGGCAGTTAGTTTGGAAAATAAGTCATTAGCTTTTCATTTCACCAAAGATCACATTGGGTGATTCTGTGCTCCACAACCTCCCTGGGCAACCTGTGCCAGTGTCTCACCACCCTCACCGCGAAGAACTTCTCCCTAACATCCAGTTTAAACCTCCCCTCTGGCACTTTTAAACTCATTCCTCCTCATCCTGTCATTACAAGACCTTGTAAATAGTTCCTCCCCATCCCTCCTGTAGCCCCCTTCAGATACTGCAAGGCTGCTACAGGGTCTCCTTGAAGCCGTCTCCAGCCTGACACCAACCACCACTTATCCATTGACACAGATGCCTATGGCAAAGAAAACTATTCCTACCTTGGACAGCTCAACTAAACTAAATTGCAGGTATTTTAGCACTCACAAAGAGCAGAAAAGGTTCAGAGGTGCCCAGAAGCAGATGGGTCTGGAGGTACAACTCTCAACTCACTCACACAGGACATTCAGGTGGCGATGACTGAAGCAACAGAACAAGCACACATACAGCATTTCCACATGGGGGCTGTGAAGGCTCCTTCTTTACCCCTCCTATTTCTTCTCTTTGTCTGATTGTTTCTTTATTACTTACAGACTTTTTTTAGTTGATGCCTGTCCCAACCTCCTGCAAGCTTTGATAAAGCTAAGTAAAACAATTCTGACTTTAAAAACGTTTAAAAACTACAACTACCTGAAGGGAGGCTGTAGCCAGGTGGGGTTGGGCTCTTCTGCCAGGCAAGCAGCAACAGAACAAGGGGACACAGCCTCAAGCTGTGCCAGGGGAGGTCTAGGCTGGATGCTAGGAGGAAGTTGTTGGCAGAGAGAGTGATTGGCATTGGAATGGGCTGCCCAGGGAGATGGTGGAGTTGCCATCCCTGGAGGTGTTCAAGCAAAGCCTGGCTGGGGCACTTAGTGCCATGGTCTGGTTGATTGGCCAGGGCTGGGTGCTAGGTTGGACTGGATGAGCTTGGAGGTCTCTTCCAACCCGGCTGATTCTATGGGTTTTAGGCAGTTCACTATTGCAAATTCCCAGTGCTTTCTTGCTGTATTTTTTTTCCTCTCATATAAATCTTGTAGAAACAGCAGAAGGCTGTTGAGAGTGTGACAAATATCACTCTCCAGTCCCTGCGTTCTTTGTGGATTTCCCACACACACTTATTCCATTTTGCTGCAAACAGCACCTTTGTACCTTGGACAAATTCAATAACCATGACTCAATCTACAGCCCATACTGAGCTGTCTCCTGTTTCATCTTGCCTATTAAAATCAGCACATAGTGTTTGAGGGGTGAAGAGCAGCCTGATTCCAGCTGGAGAAGCTCTAACGGAGCGGAGGGGCAGAGAGGAGCCGCGAAAGAGCAGCTGTGTCACGCCGGGCTGCGCACGTCAGCCTGTGCCTTTCAGCACCTGCCCTGTCACTCTTTCCACCTCTGGTCTCCAAGAAGCCACTCTCCATGATTATTCATCCTCTTTTAACTTTTCTTTCAGCAGCAGGGAAGGATGACTCTTACTGCCTGGTGCTTTCACAGCCAGCTGTCCCCCAGCACTGGTCGTGTCACTTGCCTAAGTGACAGGAGTGATATTTCCCTGCAGCACAGGTCTTGTCTGTGCATTAAATGTCAGCAGTGAGGTGGCAAGGGGAGAGGGGAAAGAGCAGGAGGAGTTCTATTACCCAAAGCCACCAGCCTTTCACCAGCAGTCAAAGGGGTACCTGAGGGCTCTCATTTTCATGGAGGTGATTATTTCTGCTGGATTCAGTCCTAGATGCTGTTTTCTTTTAAACCTTCTCTTTTGGCAGGGGCCCAACACCCCAGCCCGAGCTGTGCAGGTGCTGGAGAGAAGCCCCTCCAGCAGACCTCCACAGGTGCTGGCAAAGAGGCTTGCAGGCAACACCACCTCACAGTCACCTTCTCAGCAAACCTCACTGGCTCTTTCCAAAAGCACCTGTTTGCAGACGCCCCTGGACTGCAGTTCAGCACTTTTAACCACATCAGCACTGTTAGCCCAAACCTTCCTTCAGGAACACGGTGTCAGGCAGCAGCTGTTGGTGAGGGATACCACATGGACTCCACATGACTCAGTCTGAATCCCACCAGAGACCTTTATTGTTCGTTCTGACCCCACTTATGCAGTCATAGAATCATAGAATCCACCAGGTTGGAAGAGACCTCCAAGATCATCCAGCCCAACCTAGCACCCAGCCCTATCCAGTCAACCAGACCATGGCACTAAGTGCCTCATCCAGACTTTGCTTGAACACCTCCAGGGACGGTGACTCCACCACCTCCCTGGGCAGCCCATTCCAATGCCAATCACTCTCTCTGCCAACAACTTCCTCCTAACATCCAGCCTAGACCTCCCCTGGCACAACTTCACACTGTGTCCCCTTCTTCTGTTGCTGCCTGCCTGGCAGCAGAGCCCAACCCCACCTGGCTGCAGCCTCCCTTCAGGTAGCTGTAGACAGCAATGAGGTCTGCCCTGAGCCTCCTCTTCTGCAGGCTGCACACCCCCAGCTCCCTCAGCCTCTCCTCATAGGGTTTGTGTTCCAGGCCCCTCACCAGCTTTGTCACCCTTCTCTGGACACCTTCCAGCACCTCAACATCTCTCTTGAATTGAGGAGCCCAGAACTGGACACAGCACTCCAGGTGTGGCCTGAGCAGTGCTGAGCACAGGGGCAGAATAACCTCCCTTGTCCTGCTGGCCACACTGCTCCTGAGCCAGCCCAGGATGCCATTGTCCCTATTGGCCACCTGGGCACACTGCTGGCTTATCTTCAGCAGTCTTGAGCACAGAGCACACACCTATCCGTTAGCATAATCTAGGCAAGCACAGCCCAGTCTTTTACATACATCATGCCTTGTTTTTCTCATCAATCAGGTGTTGATCATCTCTTCTCCCCTGTGGAAGGCATCCTGAAGCCACGGGTGCCAAGGTGGAAATGCTCAGACTGGCCATTATTATTCCTCCTCACACTGCTTCCACAGGGCACCAGTAGCTCTTGCCTTGTTTTTTCCTGTGCTAGTTTGAAGCTGGCTAGAATGTTCTGGTGAGAAGAACTAGATTACAGGCTGTGAAAGACAGACAGTGATGTTGTGTACTTCACTCTTAGGCTTGCTGAGAGGTATAAGAACAAGAATCCAAACATAGATAAGGGACTTCTGCTGGGAAGCTCAGAGATGCATTTTTTTTCTCTCTCTAGCCTCTCTGCCATCTCTCTGATTAATCCACTTTGCTTCCTAACCCCCTGGCCGAACCTCCACGCTTCCTTAGGACTGGGGTAAGGCTGAGAGGGATGGGAGAAGGTGGAAGGGTGGTTGGGAGCCCCTCCTGGGGACTCAGGTTTCTGGGGGGGCTGTTGTGTTTCTGCATTACTTTTTTACCTTGCCTATTTCTGTCTGTACCTGTGTATACTGTAACTATCTGCTTGTGTATTCTGCTGAGCTGTAAATGTAAGATTCCTTCAATTTCCAGAGCTGGCTGAGTCTAGTCTGGGGGATTTCACAGAGAGAGTGATTGGCATTGGAATGGGCTGCCCAGGGAGGTGGTGGAGTCACCGTCCCTGGAGGTGTTGAAGCCAAGCCTGGATGAGGCACTTAGTGCCATGGTCTGGTTGATTGGCCAGGGCTGGGTGCTAGGTTGGGCTGGCTGAGCTTGGAGGTCTCTTCCAACCTGATTGATTCTATTCTATTCTATTCCCAAAGTGGGGGGGCAGGGAACACCCAAACCACTGTATTTCCAAAACTATCCCCTTAGTTCCTGTTTCCTCCCTTAGTGTCCCAGCAATGGCAGCCTGGCTGCTGGAGGAGTGTCAGTGCCATGCCAGAACTGTTAATGTTACATGCATACACTGCCAACTCTTTCTGTTACACATCTGAAGAAGCATTTTCAAGCACAGTATTAATGAGAGGATAAAAACTGAACATCCCTCCCAAATCCTTGAAAATTAGTATTCCCTGACCAACAGATAGAGAATCAGTCAGGGTTGGAAGGGACCACAAGGATCATCTGCTTCCAATCCCCTTGCCATGCCCAGGGACACCCTACCCTAGAGCAGGCTGCCCACAGCCCCCTCCAGCCTGGCCTTAAACACCTCCAGCCATGGAGCCTCAACCACCTCCCTGGGCAACCCATTCCAGCCTCTCACCACTCTCCTGCTGAACACCTTCCACACCTCCAGGCTGACTCTCCCCACCTCCAGCTTTGCTCCATTCCCCCCAGTCCTGTCACTCCCTAACAGCCTAAAAAGCCCCTCCCCAGCTTTTTTGTAGGCCCCCTTCAGACACTGGAAATACACTGATATATATATATATATACCCCTCCACATTAGATAACTGTTCTTTCATCTGCTCTGATTTGTTTGTTGTTGGTACACTAATTTATCTGAGCCAGCATCAATTTTGTTATCCATCTGATCACAATTAACCTTTTTAGTGAGGACTGAGGCAGAAGAGTGAGTAAATGCTTTGGTCTGCTGAGCATCATTTATTAAGGCATTCTTTGCTGTTGAGCTGCAGGATGACTTTCCTTGACCTTCCCCTTCCCACTAATAGAGCCTGTGTTCTTCTTTCATTTGATGTCATTAGCTGTGCCTTTGTCCTTTTGTTTCTTTCTCTCTCCTTTACACACTGCAGCAGTTCTTGGGCACACTCTTGGAAATGAGATGAGCTACCTGCAAAGTGTAGGGCCCTTTCTGAAGCAGTTTGCACAAACGACACAGCCTGCCACAGCTGAATCTGATCACTTCCATCTTATGGACAATGTCCACCCAAAGACCTATGCTCACAGCCAAGTTGCTGCATGGGCTTCTCCTGCAGGAGAATGCAGCTCTGCTCCTGGCATCATGAGTGTTCCAGAAGCAAGGAGGCAACATTGCAACTCTTTTAGAATAGAATAGAATCAACCAGGTTAGAAGAGACCTCCAGGATCATCCAGTCCAACCTAGCACCCAGCCCTATCCAGTCAACCAGACCATGGCACTAAGTGCCTCAGCCAGGCTTTGCTTCAACACCTCCAGGCACGGCGACTCCTCCACCTCCCTGGGCAGCCCATTCCAATGCCAATCACTCTCTCTGCCAACAACTTCCTCCTAACATCCAGCCTAGACTTCCCCTGCCACAACTTGAGACTGTGTCCCCTTGTCCTGTTGCTGGTTGCCTGGCAGCAGAGCCCAACCCCACCTGGCTACAGCCTCCCTTCAGGGAGCTGCAGACAGCAATGAGCTCTGCCCTGAGCCTCCTCTTCTGCAGGCTGCACACCCCCAGCTCCCTCAGCCTCTCCTCACAGGGCTGTGCTCCAGGCCCCTCCCCAGCCTTGCTGCCCTTCTCTGGACACCTTCCAGCACCTCAACATCTCTCTTCAATTGAGGAGCCCAGAACTGGACACAGCACTCAAGGTGTGGCCTGAGCAGTGCTGAGCACAGGGGCAGAAGAACCTCCCTTGTCCTGCTGCCCACACTGCTCCTGAGCCAGCCCAGGATGCCATTGGCTCTGCTGCCCACCTGGGCACTGCTGCCTCATCTTCAGCCTACTATCCACCAGCACCCCCAGGTCCCTCTCTGCCTGGCTGCTCTCAGCCACTCTGTTCCCATCCTGTAGTGCTGCTTGGGGTTGTTGTGGCCAAAGTGCAGAACCCTGCACTTGGCCTTGTTCATTCTCATCCCTTTGGCCTCTGCCCACCCATCCAGCCTGGCCAGGTCCCTCTGCAGGGCTCTCCTACCCTATTCAACAGCTCCACAGCTGCTCCTAGCTTGGTGTCATCTGCAAACTTACTGATGCTGGACTCATTCCTCTCATCCAGATCATCAATAAAGATGTTGAACAGGAGTGGGCCCAGCACTGATCCTTGAGGAACACCACTAGAGACCTCTTCAGGCTGCCCTCTGTCTTTCTCTGGAAATATTGCTTAAAAGCCCTTTTGAATATTAAGCTTCATTTATTTTTCTGGTTAGGTATTGAGGCTTTTGAAACACAGAATGGCTTAGGTTGGAAGGGACCTCAAAGCTCATCCAGCTCCAACCCCCTGCCATAGGCAGCAACACCTCCCGCTAGAACAGGTTGTTCAAGGCCTCATCCAACCTGACCTTGAACACCTCCAGGGAGGTTGTGGAGCACAGAATCACCCAATGTGATCTTGGATCACATTGGGTGATTCTGTGCTCCACAACCTCCCTGGGCAACCTGTGCCACTGTCTCATCCTCCAGCTACAACTTCTCAGAGTGCAAACTGCTCACCTCTGAGGGTTGACTATTTCTGGGGTGGTTCTTTGGGGATTTTTAAAACCCAACTTCTTAGTGAAATAACATTTCCTCCATTAGGAAAATTAATTGAGTGCCATTTAAAAGGAATCTGGAATATTTATGCTGCAGTTTCCCTGTAGTATAGCTCAGCACACATGCCCATAATTTAGCCACCCTCTAGGCTGGTTTTAGCAAGGTTTCGTACCCACAACGTAGTATTTTACAGCCCTTGATGCATTTCTCTATTGCTGCACTGCTCCTTAATATTACTTTTCACCCCCAAAGGAAAAATGATGGCTCTGGGTGACTTTTCATCAGTTCTCCCTGGCTTCTTTAGGCTAAAGACACTCAGTTCTGGCCAGCTTGGTCTAGGGTAGGGTGTCCCTGCCCATGGCAGGGGGGTTGGAACTAAGTGTTCCTTGTGGTCCCTTCCAACCCTGACTGACTTTGTGATTCAGTTCTTTCCAAGTGTACTTACAAATTCTAGCCCTCCTCTTCCAGATGGATGCAATTGCTCTTCCTGAACTTTTGAAGACCAATTTTATCTGCCTTCAAAGTCTCAGACTCCTTTCCTTTTTCACAGGTTTGCACATCAAATGACTCAGAGCCACAGGATGAACAGAACTCCCAGGTTTCATTATAACACCTTACAAACAGGATGCCTCTAAACATTACCAGGAATAGAGGAACAACTGAAGACTGTGAGGCAAATGAAACTTTACAGCTGGTAAAAGCAGACTGCAATGGTTACCAAGCAGTTTGAAAGCAACAACTCTTTCCACTACCTATTAAAATACATTTAAAGACATGTTTCTGAATCCTGATCTCTTCCCTTTGTAGCAAGACATGCAGCAAACAGATGCTATTACACAGCAAGGATTTTCACATCATTAGATTAGCTCCTTTCTGTATTCAGAGTTCCTGCTAATTGGTAGTGCTGGATATTGTTAAATGAATAGCAGCAAGTTTCTCTCTATTTATCAGATCATGATCATATATTTTATGCTGCTAGCACATTTCTTTTGCAAAATAAATGAAGTCCCAGGCATAGGTTAATGGAAGCTTCAGTACCAACTTCAAAGGAACCAGAATTTTACCCACAGATCTAATGCAAAATCCTCCAAGGTTAATGAGAGTCTTTCCACTGACATCAGTGTGGTTTGAACAAGGGTAAGAGTTGCTCTAATTCTCTACTTTAGGACCTGATGAAAACACTTAAGCATTCCTGAGTGTACATTTTAGTGCATTCCTAATTTGGTCCATATTTACCAGTGATGGGGAAGGGAACCAGATCTTTCCTTTCAACCACCTTTGCTTTGCCCCAGGGGATGAATAGGAGAGCAGACTCTGGACATATTACAGCTTTGTAAGGTTAGTTAGAAAGCCACCTGGGAACTTTCATTCACAGGTGCTTTAATCTGAAAAGAAATTCCTCTCAACTTAGTTATCTAGTTTCTAAAACCCTAAATCCTGGAATGCATCATAGAATCATAGAATGGTCTAGGTTGGAAGGGACCTCAAGGATCATCCAGCTCCAACCCCCTGCCATAGGCAGGGACACCTCCCACTAGAGCAGGCTGCTCAAGGCCTCATCCAGCCTGGCCTTAAACACCTCCAGGGAGGAAGCATCCACAACCTCCCTGGGCAACCTGTGCCAGTGTCTCACCACCCTCACTGTAAAGAACTTCCTCCTAACATCCAGTCTAAATCTCCCCTCTGCCAGCTTAAACCCATTCCCCCTCGTCCTGACATTACCAGACCTTGTCAATAGTCCCTCCCCAGCCTTCCTGTAGGCTCCCTTCAGATACTGGAAAGCCACTCTAAGGTCTCCTCAAAGCCTTCTCTTCCCCAGGCTGCAGAGCCCCAACTCTCTCAGCCTGTCCTCGTAGCAGAGCTGCTCCAGCCCTCGGAGCATCTTTGTAATATATGCTAAACCAATAACTCACCCCCTGATTATTTCCTTTGGAAGGAATTCTTGCAACACTGTCAAGGCTGCCTAAGAATGAGCCTCAGTTACCCCAAGGCACTTCAGACTAGCACTTGTCAAGCAGATCTGGTAAAACCAAAGACCAGTTCTGAGTAAAGCCTAGGAGCCTTTGTTGTTTGATTAAACAGCACAGAAGTGGTGAGCTCTGCAAAGACAGCTTGGCACACAGAGCTCATCCTTTCCCACATTAAAGCTGTAAGTGCACTGGGAGAAACCCAGCAGTGCCTGGAGCTGCAGCAGCTCCTGTGAAAGGAAAGCATCCCTTCAGCCAGCCGAGTCACTTTGTCACACAGCAAGGCAACAACTCCCCGCTCCAGCTGAATTCAGAAACCTGCAGAGATGGTGCATTTCCTGAGGCTACCAGGCACTGGTCCTGCCCTGCTGTTCCAACCCTTCCCACAACCTGTCTGCCAGCGGTTGCTGGATCCTGAGGTAATATTTTGCTGCCAACGACCCAGCAATTGCAAGTGCTGCTGCAGCCAAAGGATTTACATGGCAGCAGTGAAAACCTCCATGCAGAGCATTCCTGAAGCGTAGTCATAGAATCATAGAATGTTTTAGGTTGGAATGGACCTCAAGGATCATCCATCTCCAACCCCCTGCCATAGGCAGGGACACCTCCCACTAGAGCAGGCTGCTCAAGGCCTCATCCAGCCTGGCCTTAAACACCTCCAGGGAGGAAGCATCCACAGCCTCCCTGGGCAACCCGTTCCAGTGCCTTACCACCCTGTAGTAAACTTCTCAAGAGCAAAGGAATGTCTGTAAGGAGAGAAACAATGCGAAGGTGGTGCTGCAAACATCATCCTCTCCATCCTCCTGGTTCTGCAGCCAGCAGTGTGCCCAGGTGGGCAGCAGAGCCAATGGCATCCTGGGCTGGCTCAGGAGCAGTGTGGCCAGCAGGACAAGGGAGGTT
>WAAF01002558.1:33272-58897 GCA_013400475.1 Tricholaema leucomelas
TTGGCTTGTGCCCACCTCTGCAGCCTGTCCAGGTCCCTCTGGATGGATCCCTGCCCTCCAGCCTGGCTGCTGCACCACACAGCTTGGTGTCATCAGCAATCTTGCTGAGGCTGCACTCAGTGCCTCTGTCCATGGCACCCCCAAAGATGTTGAACAAGACTGGTGCCAGGACCGATCCCTGAGGGACTCCACTTGTCACTGCCCTCCACTTGGCCATGGAGCCATTGACAGCCACTCTTTGGGTGATGGACCAAGAACTGGCTTGGTGGCCACCAGTGGTCCAGTTCTAATCAAACTTCATAGAATCATAGAATGGTTTAGGTTGGAAGGGACCTCAAGGATCATCCAGCTCCAACCCCCTGCCATAGGCAGGGACACCTCCCACTAGAGCAGGTTATTTGAACTTAATACTGTACAGGGCAGGACTGTTGTTTACTTCGATGCAATTAAGTCTTGGCAAAAGACAGTTAAAACACACCAGAAATTCCATCCAGCACAACGCAGCAGACCTTACAAACTGTGCTTCAGAGACAGTGACATGCCAGAAGACTAATTTCAGGCACAAGGACTTCATTCAGCTCCTACAAAACTCAACATGATGCAAATTGCAGCTCACTAAGAGGAGGATAATCAAGAATTGAACAAAACCTCACAAAAGACAGGGAAATAACTGAAATTCAGTTTGCAGAGTCACTCAGTGCTCACTATTTTTTCTGCCATGGCTGGGGTCAGTGAGAGCTGCCAGTGTGGATCATCAGAGCTTTAACTGTTATGCAAGTCCTTGAAGGGCTGGGGATGCCTTGTTTCAAGGGATTGCCACAGCACATAAATTACCACCAATTTAGGAGAAAGCAGAATGCTGATGGGACCAGCAGTTGCCAGCGTAGCTTTCTCCTAATGAAATTAAATGCTGGGCCACTGAACTCCACAAGGACCCTGCTGTGATTTTAATGCTGAGAAGATTTTACCTTAGAGCCACTGAGCAAACACATTTGCCTACAGATAATTTAGACACACAGGAGACTGCCAATGCACAAGGAACATCAAAATAACTACACAGCTCCTTTTAATTATGCCCAGTACAGCATGAACAGAGCACGAAGGAGCACAGGATTATGCTATTCACATATACAAAGGGCAGACAGAGCAAATGGAAGAGGAGCAGTAGTGAGACAACCCAAACATCAGCCTTTTTCATAGTATCATAGTATCATCAGGGTTGGAAGAGACCTCACAGATCATCAAGTCCAACCCGTTACCACAGAGCTCAAGGCTAGACCATGGCACCAAGTGCCACGTCCAATCCTGCCTTGAACAGCTCCAGGGACGGCGACTCCACCACCTCCCTGGGCAGCCCATTCCAGTAGCCAATGACTCTCTCAGTGAAGAACTTTCTCCTCACCTCAAGCCTAAATTTCCCCTGGCGCAGCTTGAGGCTGTGTCCTCTTGTTCTGGTGCTGGCTGCCTGAGAGAAGAGAGCAACCTCCCCCTGGCCACAACCACCCCTCAGGTAGTTGTAGACAGCAATAAGGTCTCCCCTGAGCCTCCTCTTCTCCAGGCTAAACAATCCCAGCTCCCTCAGCCTCTCCTCGTAGGGCTGTGCTCGAGGCCTCTCCCCAGCCTCGTCGCCCTTCTCTGGACACGCTCAAGGATTTCAATGTCCCTTCTAAACTGGGGGGCCCAGAACTGGACACAGTACTCAAGGTGTGGCCTAACCAGTGCAGAGTACAGGGGCAGAATGACCTCCCTGCTCCTGCTGGCCACACCATTCCTGTTTTTGAGAACACATTTTAAGACCTCTCTAAATAAAAAAGTGTAGATGAAAACAGAGACCTTTCCCCACCTCTCAGTGTCACTTGCACAACAGTAACTGTGAATTCTCAGCTAGAACTGCTACTTCTGCTAAAAATAAGAGAATATTGACTGTGGGATGGTCACCCAGGAACAAGGCACTCAGCATAGAATCACAGAATCAACCAGGTTGGAAGAGACCTCTAAGATCATCCATCCCAACCTAGCACCCAGCCCTAGACAATCAACCAGACCATGGCACTAAGTGCCTCATCCAGGCTTTGCTTCAACACCTCCAGAGACAGTGACTCCAGCACCTCCCTGGGCAGCCCATTCCAATGCCAATCACTCTCTCTGCCAACAACTTCCTCCCAACATCCAGCCTAGACCTCCCCTGACACAGCTTGAGACTCTGTCCCCTTATTCTTCTGTGCATCTTCCAAACACACAGCTTTTGCTCCCCAGCTCATTCTTTGCAGCCATTACACCAAGCCACCTTACAATGCAGTGTGTGGGTGACTGTTTTGTAATGGCTCCTAAGCATCTTGGGAAAGGCCAGAGTGCCTCTGACAGTAAATGCTTGCCTCTAAATGCCCACCTGTGCTGGTTTGAAGCTAGCTGGAATATTTTGGTGAGAAGAATTAGACAATAGGCTGTGCAAAGGAACCAGTGGTGATGTCTGCTGCACTCATAGGCTTGCTGAGATGGATAAGAACAAGAACACAAACATAGACAACAGAGCTGCTCTCTGGCTGCCTCTCTTCTCTCCCTAACCTGCTGTCTGTGTAACTAATCCCTCTGCTTCGTAATGTCCCTGGCTGATTCTCCAAATTCACCTTGAATGTAAAGCAAAGTCTGGGATAAGGTAGAGGGGTGGAAAGGAGGTGGAAGGGTGGTTGGGAGCCCCTCCTGGGGACTCTGGTTTCTGTATTACTTTTTAACTCATCTATTTCTGTCTATAGCTGTAGATACTGTAAATACCTGCTTGAATATTGTGCTAAGCTGTGAATATAAAGCTTCATTCTAACACCCAGCTTGGCTGAGTCTAGTCTGGGTGATTTCATAAGAGTGTGGGGGGGTGGGTAACTCCCAATCCATCACACCACAGCTGTCTTGAAACACCACCAGGTCACCTGGGGACAGACCAATTTAACATTGTGACTATGACAGTGATTGCACCAAGGAATTGCAGCTGCTTAGATATTCTTAACTGAGGAGCAGGAGAGCTAGGGAGATACCCTCACCTCTTCCTGGGCTTTTTCTGCACTTGGCTGGTGCTGTGGGAGTGGAAGCAGCAGGAACCACAGTGACACAGCCCTGGGTGCTGAGCTCCTGCCAGCTAAGGGCAGCACCTTGCTCTGGAAAGCATCCTTGCAATGCTACTCAAATGAGGAGCTGTGCAGTTTCCTCCACAAACTGTCGTTCAGGTCTGTGACTTTCAACCCCATTTCAGACACACCTAAAACTGCAACGTGAAATTTCACTGCAATAGAGCCTGGGGAGCTGTCCAGGCTTAGCCAGGAGTTTTGTGGCCAGCTAGGATGTCCTTGAAGCCCAGCAGCTCGTTTTGTCTGGAAGCTCAGGATTAAGCAGACCAGATGCTCCAAGCAGCAGCTCTGGCTTACTTTGGGGCCAACACAAACTCAGATGGCACAGAAGGAACAAGAAATCACATTACCCAGGGTTCAGACAGCTCTGCACAGTGCACAAGGCAGGATCTCCAGGTACAGATGTGTCCTCCTCACACCAGCTGTGGTCCCTAGCCCCAGTGAAAGTGCAGTGGTGCATCAGCTGCAGCAGTTCCTCACAGGGGATGTCTGTAGGGAACAGCTGCTGCCTTCCCTGGCACATTCCCACCCACACCTCTACTCCACACTGGGAGACCCCACCTGGAGCCCTGCATCCAGTTCTGGAGCCCCTATCACAAAGGGGATATGGAGGTGCTGGAAGGTGTCCAGAGAAGGGCCACGAGGATGATCAGAGGGCTGGAGCAGCTCTGCTATGAAGACAGACAGAAATAGCTGGACCTGTTCAGTCTGGAGAGGAGGTGACCTTATTCTGACCTTTCAATATCTTAAGGGGGCCTACAAAAAAGCTGGGGAGGGACTTTTTAGGCTGTCAGGTAGTGATAGGCAGTGGAATAAAGCTAGAAATGGGTAAACTCAGACTGGATATTAGGAACAAGTTCTTCACCATGAGGGTGGTGAGACCTTTGAACAGGTTGCCCAGGAGGTGGTGGAAGCCTGATCCCTGGAGGTGTTTAAGGCCAGGCTGGCTGAGGCTCTGACCAGCCTGCTGTAGTGTGAGGTATCCCTGCCCATGGCAGGGGGGTTGGAACTGGATGATCCTTGTGGTCCCTTTCAACCCTGACTGAATCTATGATACTACCCTGGTGGCAGTCACAGACTGGACAATATCCATTTCATACCCACACATCTTCAAGGTGCAGCAAAGGCTCCAGAGTTTCCTATCTGGATTTTCATGAAGCAGACACCCAGAATTTATTCAAACTGAATCTGACTCTGCTGTATTTGTAAATAGCTCCTAGAGGCAGGCAAAGACAACCACTTTTATGTTCCTACAGCCCTTCTCTCTCCAGTGTGGATCATATAGGATACCATTTCACATGTTGCTATTTCTCTTTTTTTTTGTTTTCCATCCAAGCTGTAAATATTTGGTTCCACTTTCGCTGCTTCTTGTCCCTTCCCTTTGGTATCACATGAATAGAAACCTGCACAGCTCCTCGGTTTACAAACACACCAAGATTAATTTGCATGCTGAAAGCTTGAATCCAATGTTCTAAACTGGACATGGATAAAGCAGTAATCCCCTGCTGGGCTCAACTCCAAACAAACCAAACAGAAGAGATTTCACATCAAAGCAATAAGCGGCAGCGACGCCAAGAGCTCAGTCGAACTCCTGCTCCGCAAACGGGAATGGCCATGGAAATAAACCCCAGAATCTCAGGCCCCCAAACTGCCATCACTCTTCAAACTTCACTCCTTGTCTAGATCATGTTGGAGTGTTTCCCAAGTACTTGGAGTTCTGAGGTGCCCAGAACACAAGCTCTATGAAGAGAGGCTGAGGGAGCTGGGGGTGTGCAGCCTGCAGAAGAGGAGGCTCAGGGCAGACCTCATTGCTGTCTACAGCTACCTAAAGGGAGGCTGTAGCCAGGTGGGGTTGGGCTCTGCTGCCAGGCAACCAGCAACAGAATAAGGGGACACAGCCTCAAGTTGTGGCAGGGGAGATCTAGGCTGGATGTTAGGAGGAAGCTGTTGGCAGAGAGAGTGATTGGCATTGGAATGGGCTGCCCAGGGAGGTGGTGGAGTCACCGTTCCTGGAGATGCTCAAGCAAAGCCTGGCTGGGGCACTTAGTGCCATGGTCTGGTTGATTCTATGATTCTGAAGCACTCAGGAGTTAGAGTTAACTCAGACACTGATGCTAATTCATGTGGCTTTCATTTCATTTCCAATTCACCTGCAAGGCAGCAGAATGTCACAACTCATTCTCCCCCTTTGCTCTGCTCTCCTGAGAGCCCACCTGGAGCCCTCTGTGCAGTTCTGGAAACCCCAACACAAGAAGGACATGGAAGTATTTGAGCCAGTCCAGAACAGGCCATGAAGATGCTCAGAGGGCTGCAGCAGCTCTGCTATGAGGACAGGCTGAGAGAGTTGGGGCTCTGCAGCCTGGCGAAGAGAAGGCTTCAAGGAGACCTTGAAGTGGCCTTCCAGTATCTGAAGGGGGCCTACAGGAGGGACTATTGACAAGGTCTTGTAATGACAGGATGAGGAGGAATGGCTTTAAAGTGGCAGAGGGGAGATTCAAAGTAGATGTTAGGAAAGGGTTCTTTGCAGTGAGGGTGGTGAGACACTGGCAGAGGTTGCCCAGGGAGGTTGTGGAGCACAGAAGCACCCAACGTGATCAAAGATCACGTTGGGTGCTTCTGTGCTCCACAACCTCCCTGGGGGTGTTCAAGGCCAGGTAGGATGAGGCCTTGAGCAACCTGTTCTAGTGGGAGTTGTCCCTGCCTATGGCAGTGGGTTGGAACTGGCTGAGCTTTGAGGTCCCTTCCAACCTAAACCATTCTCTGATTGTTTTTTTCCAAGCCATCCCCTGGACTGGTTTTCCAGCTGCATTCTGCAGCAAATCCCTACCTTTCCATGGGGATGGACTGGGAGGTTTTAAGCACTTCCCTAAGCAAGCTGTTACCAACCCAAGAGTCACTGTGACTCACACCCATCCCCACGGCTGAGTCACAGCTACTCCTCTGCTCTACTACTGCCTTCCAAGAGCCGAGGGAGGCGATTCACTCTCTCACAGTAATTACGCCCGCCCGGAAAACAGAGAGGCTCAGCACTGCCAATCTGTAGTATTCAAATATTATGAGTCAACCTCTACCCACTTCCCCCCACCCCCCACGTCATGTGGCTGGCTTTAAAAGTCACAGAGAGCTTTTAAAAGATGAACTCTGGGGGCATTTCCCCCTCCCCTCTTTTCCACTCTCTGACTGTTAATTTTAGCAGGTTCAACCGCGTGCTTTTCTCTCCCACCTCTCCCTCTCTCTCCTGCAGAACTGAAGGCAAGGTTCTCGTGTACTGACTCAATTTCATGCAGCAGAAATGACACTTCACAATCAGAGACTCATAGAATCAGTCAGGGTTGGAAGGGACCACAAGGATCAGCCAGTTCCAACCCCCCTGCCATGGGCAGGGACACCCTATCCTAGAGATGGCTGCCCACAGCCTCAGCCAGCCTGGTCTTAAACACCTCCAGCCATGGGGCCTCAACCACCTCCCTGGGCAACCCATTCCAGCCTCTCATGCTGAAGAACTTGGCAAACTGTTCTAGTTTGAGCCTAGCTGGGATATTTTGGTGAGAAGAGTTAGGTTATAGGCTGCAAAAAGGAAACAACTCACCTTTAACATAAGGCAAAGTCTGGGGTAAGGTAGAGCAGTGGGGAGGTGGAAGGGTGGTTGGGACCCCCTCCTAGGGACTCTGGTTTCTGGGAGGGCTGTTGTGTTTCTGTATTACTTAACTTGTATATAGCTGTAGATAGTGTAGTTATCTGCTTGTGTATTGTGCTAAGCTGGAAATAAAAAGCTTCATTCCATTTCCAGAGCCCCAACTCTGTCAGTCTGCCCTCATAGCAGAGCTGCTGCAGCCCTCTGATCATCATCACAGGCCTTCTTTGGACATGCTCCAGCATCTCCACATCCCTCTTGTCATAGGGCCTCCAGAACTGGATGCAGTACACCAGGTGGAGTCTCAGCAGAGCACAGCAGAGGGGGAGAATACACCAGGCAGGTTCAGACCATGTACAGGTGGCACCACTGGGCACAGAGAGCCTCCTTCCACAGTCCAGCAGACAGGGTTCAAAAGTTAGGGCACCAAAACTTCACTCCAATTTAACATCTTTTGCTCCCCACTGCCTCTCAGTGCTGTGCTGAAGGAACAACGTTTAGCAGCAGTAGCTGGGAGCTCCTCCAGTCTTTATCAAGGTTTTGAGGAGGATGGGAGAATTTGTTTCAAGCCCCCAAAAGCAGGAATAGATACTGGGCAACTGTAAAGGGTTAACCCTCCTGGGGGTGGTCTGAACCTGACCCCAGGCCCTCCTGACTCCTCCTGAGCATGGTCTGAACCTGATCCCAGGTGCATTGGGGTCTCCCACTTCCAGTCTGGCCCCCCTATAAAGACAGAGGAACTGCCTGTTGCTCTTTCTCTTTGACCTCCCCCCCTGCCTGACAGCACCACCCTCGTTCCTGCTGCTCCTGTTTTTGCCACGTGGCCACCCTACCACGTAGTGAGACAACCCCTTCCTGAACCTATCTCCATCCACTGCCACCAACCTGGTTACATGTATAGTTCTGTAGCTTGCTTCCCTTCCCTATACCTCTTTGTAACTCCCCTAACCTTAAATACCTTTTTAAAGTCTGCCTTTTAACTTCCAAATGGCAGCAAGACTGTTTTCTTTGGGTGTTTTTACCCCTTTTCACTCTCTACACCTAGCTCCTTTCTTTGCAAAGGTGGGGGGTGGGGGTGGAGGGGAAGGCATCCTATTAATGTATTATTCTGTTAGTTATTTTGGGCTCTGGTAAGCTTAAACTAGAATCAATCCAGCAATGGTTACTATCATAGAATCACATAGAATCACATAATCAACCAGCTTGGAAGAGACCTCCAAGCTCAGCCAGTCCAACCTAGCACCCAGCCCTAGCCAGTCAACCAGACCATGGCACTAAGTGCCTCATCCAGGCTTTGCTTCAACACCTCCAGGGACAGCAACTCCACCACCTCCCTGGGCAGCCCATTCCCAAGGCAAATCATGCAGATCTTGGGCTTCCACAGGTACCATTTAACATTTCAGCAACACTTGTTCCTCCTGTGCTTTCTGCTGGGGACAGCCACTGTGCAGCCAAAGCAGATGACAGCAGGCTGGCCTCAGATGCCTCATGACCTCCTGCAGTCACTCGCACCACCAAGCGACGCCGTTACACTGCGGCTGCGGGAGCAGAGAGCAGGATCTGCTCCTCCCTCCCATGTCAAACCCACCCAGCCTGCAGATCCTCTCAGATCAGCCTTGCCAGTGAGGGCCAAGTGGCCAGATGGGCTTTTTGGCTGACAGCCTCGACTTGTCTCTAGTGTACCCAAGTCAGACCTCAATATTATCACAGTCTCACAGTATCACCAAGGTTGGAATGGACCTCACAGATCATCAAGTCCAACCCTTTACCACAGAGCTCAAGGCTAGACCATGGCACCAAGTGCCACGTCCAATCCTGCCTTGAACAGCTCCAGGGACGGCGACTCCACCACCTCCCTGGGCAGCCCATTCCAGTAGCCAATGACTCTCTCAGTGAAGAACTTTCTCCTCACCTCAAGCCTAAATTTCCCCTGGCGCAGCTTGAGGCTGTGTCCTCTTGTTCTGGTGCTGGCTGCCTGAGAGAAGAGAGCAACCTCCTCCTGGCTACAACCACCCCTCAGGTAGTTGTAGACAGCAATAAGGTCTCCCCTGAGCCTCCTCTTCTCCAGGCTAAACAATCCCAGCTCCCTCAGCCTCTCCTCGTAGGGCTGTGCTCGAGGCCTCTCACCAGCCTCGTTGCCCTTCTCTGGACACGTTCAAGCATCTCAATGTCCCTCTTAAACTGGGGGGCCCAGAACTGGACACAGTACTCAAGGTGTGGTCTAACCAGTGCAGAGTACAGGGGCAGAATGACCTCCCTGCTCCTGCTGGCCACACCATTCCTGATGCAGGCCAGGATGCCACTGGCTCTCTTGGCCACCTGGGCACACTGCTGGCTCATGTTCAGGTGGGTAATGTGGTGGTGGCTGGGGCTCGCTCGGAATTCCTGTGTAGCCAAGAAGGCATCCCTGCAGTAGGTGACTGCCTTTCTGAATGGCTACCTTTAGGGCACACATAAGGCTTCTTGCAGCCTGGTAAGGAAAATCTCTCTGCTTGCTGCTCTGTAATGTGTCCCTCTGTGACAGCTCAAAGCAAACTAGCAGTGCCCAGGGCTTCATGAATACTGCAGCCTTGATCTCCTCGTAGGTCAATGCCTATGTCAGAGAGGTTGCACACCAGTGGGAGGATTCAACCCTGCCGCTGCAGGACTGGGACACAGGTGCTGGCTCTAGGGTTCAGGGAATGAGGCTTTGGTGGGAGTTCATGCAGAAAAATAGAAGGAACAGAAGAAGGAGACACAGTCTCAAGTTGTGCCAGGGGAGCTCAAGGCTGGATGTTAGGAGGAAGCTGTTGGCAGAGAGAGTGATTGGCATTGGAATGGGCTGCCCAGGGAGGTGGTGGAGTTGTTGTCACTGGAAGTGTCCAAGCAAAGCCTGGCTGGGGCACTTAGTGCCATGGTCTGGTTGATTGGACAGGGCTGGGTGCTAGGTTGGACTGGATAAGCTTGGAGGTCTCTTCCAACCTGCTTGATTCTATGATTCCTTGAAATGGAAGCACAGAAAGGAAGCAAGATGTGTTGGTGCTGCTTCTGTTGAAAAGGAAGAAATGCACTGTTCCCTCCAAGAGGCATTATTTGGTAGTAAACAAAGCCAACAACCGCAGAATGCTCTTTTTTTCTCTCTTCTAGCTCCCACCATTGTCTCACATCACAACAGGGTAAACATGGAAACTATTTGGTGGACAGTGATGTGCAGCTGCCTGAAAACAAATGCATTTAATCCCCAGCATCCTTTAACAAAGAGCCCGGTAGCAATTTTTAGCCCACGTCCCCAAGGCATTCATCTTTCTGTCAGGAGGTTACCATAAATCCCAAGCATCCAATAACTTGCTCTCATCAATGCCAGAAAAAGTCCCTTGAGACTTTTTATTCCCTGCAGGGAACCTTTTGCCTCCTCATCCTGGAAATCCTCACATCTATTTTTTAGTGGCATCAGTAAAATGGAAACACTGAAATGCAGGAGTACAGGACCCAAGCCCCTGGATGTACTCAGGCTCTGCCCAAAGTGCAGCAGCAGTGCTTGCAGTTATTGCCCATAACCTGAACAAGTAATTTGCTTTGCAAGCTTTGAATCCAACCTTATAATGATAGGACAAGGAGGAATGGGTTTAAACTGGCAGAAGGGGTTCTACACTTTGGCCACAACAACCCCAAGCAGCACTACAGGATGGGGACAGAGTGGCTGAGAGCAGCCAGGCAGAGAGGGACCTGGGGGTGCTGGGAGAGAGTAGCTGGAGATGAGGCAGCAGTGCCCAGGTGGGCAGCAGAGCCAATGGCATCCTGGGCTGGCTCAGGAGCAGTGTGGCCAGCAGGACAAGGGAGGTTCTTCTGCCCCTGTGCTCAGCACTGCTCAGGCCACACCTGGAGTGCTGTGTCCAGTTCTGGGCTCCTCAATTCAAGAGAGATGTTGAGGTGCTGGAAGGTGTCAAGAGAAGGGAGACGAATCTGGTAAGGAGCCTGGAGCACAGCCCTGTGAGGAGAGGCTGAGGGAGCTGGGGGTGTGCAGCCTGCAGAAAAGGAGGCTCAGGGCAGAGCTCATTGCTGCCTACAACTACCTGAAGGGAGGCTGTAGCCAGGTGGGGTTGGGCTCTTCTGCCAGGCAAGCAGCAACAGAATAAGGGGATAATCCCAAGCTGTGCCAGGGGAGGTCTAGGCTGGATGTTAGGAGGAAGTTGTTGTCAGAGAGAGTGATTGGCATTGGAATGGGCTGCCCAGGGAGGTGGTGGAGTTGCCATCCCTGGAGGTGTTGAAGCCAAGCCTGGCTGGGGCACTTAGTGCCATGGTCTGGTTGATTGGCCAGGGCTGGGTGCTAGGTTGGGCTGGATGATCTTGGAGGTCTCTTCCAATCTGGTTGATTCTAACTAGGATACTTCCAATTAGGTTTTCTCCTGCCAGTCTTTCCTTAATCCTTCAGATCCATGGAAGAATACAGCATCAAGCAGTCAAAGCAGAGCTAGCAATTAATCTGCAGGAAACCCCTTGTCCATTCATCTCAGCTGCTCATTAGTTTTGCACAGGTCATTGCCTTGGGTACTGGTCTGCTGTTGTTTCATCTATCAGCACACAAAGGAGCACTTAATTGGTCTTTCTATTTACTGTAAAGGGAAGAGGTTAGTGTATCCATCAGCTTTAACCAGTCTTGCAAATGAGCACGACACACACCCTGCTAACCCTGCCCATGAATACCTCCCAGTAAAGCCATACTAAGCTCCTTCTCATTTTGAAAGCATTAACATCCAAATTGCTGATTTTGCTATGAACGTTGCAGTCTCCCCTATATGGGCACACAAAATTTTACAGCAGTTGTGAGGGGCCTGAGTACACCAGAAACAATACCACAGATTGCATAGTGGCACAGCATTTCAGAGAATCAGAGAATCAGCCAGGTTGGAAGAGACCTCCAACATCATCCAGCCCAACCCAGCACCCAGCCCTGTCCAGTCAACCAGACCATGGCACTAAGTGCCCCAGCCAGGCTTGGCTTCAACACCTCCAGNTGTGGTGTTTCTTAAACAGTGCCCAAATGTCAGTTATCTGCTTGCCTTTGTGTGTGGCACTTGAACAAGATTAAATATCCAGGAACACACAATTTGTTTTGCTGGGAAAATAGGTCACAAAACCTGCACAGGAGAACTTCAAGGGGGTTGTGGGGGTTGGATTTTTATTTCTTTTTTTTAATTAAATTTTGCTGCTTTTCCAAGAAATACCTCAAAAAATTAAATCACTGTTGCTGTGCAGTTCACACTGATAATAAAGCATACACTGCTTAGCATCTGAGGCAATAATGTGTGATGTGAAATGAGCACAAGTACCACATAGAAACTTACAGCATACAAATCATGAAGTGGTAGTGTAGCCTGAAACCTGCAAACAACTACAAACTCACAGGATGATAGGGGTCAAAGAGATCAGCGAGTGCAACCCCCCTGCCAGAGCAGGACCATACAATCCAGCTCAGGGCACACAGGAACACATCCAGACAGGCCTTGAAAGGCTCCAGAGAAGGAGACTCCACAGCCTCTCTGGGCAGCCTGTGCCAGTGATCTGTGACCCTTACAGTAAAGAAGCTGCTCCTTGTGTTGAGCTGGAACCTCCTGTGCTGCAGCTTACTTTCATCACTCTTTGTCCTATCCCAGGGAGCAGTGAGCAGAGCCTGAATCCCTCCTCCTGACCCCCAGCCCTCAGAGATTTATAAACATAGATTAAATCCCCTCTCAGTCTTCTCCAGACTAAGCAGCCCCAGGTCCCTCAGCCTCTCCTCATCAGGCAGCACTCCAGTCCCCTCATCATCCTTGTAGCCCTCCCTTCAACTCTCTCCAGCAGATCCCTGTCCCTCTTCAACTGAGGAGCCCCAAACTGAACGCAGCACTCAGGAAAGTTCCTCACATAGCATGGAAGGAAACACGACCCAGTGAAATATTTGGTCACTATTGCCAGTGTTGGTTGTCCTTTGAAGCACTTAAGCACTCCTGGACTCTGCAGCCCTACAATCACAGAAGCATGTTCTGTAATTTCCTGTATTCAGGTGTCTAAAAGGAAAATAAAACTGAGTTGACATATTCTGGGCTCTCCCGGCAAACTCCTAGCTGAAGATAAAGCTGCCACCAGCCACTCTTCTGGCTGATGCAAACCCCAGGCACTCAGCCAGTTTGTTTGTTCCCAAGGGAACAAGAGTTTGTAAAGGCAAACCTTCATTTTCCAAGAATGAACTTCCAGCAGGTGTAGCTTTACTATAAGCAAATGCTCCATCTCTTCTCCAAACAGAAATTCAAAGCCATAAATCACTCATCTAGCTTCTAGGACACTGTGACAGCAATGAATGGCTTGACTCTGTGCCCAGACTGCATACAGCAAGGCAGGTTTGCATCACAGAATGGCTTAGGTTGGAAGGGACCTCCAAGATCATCCAGTTCCGACCCCCAGCAATAGGCAGGGACATCTCCCACTGTAACAGGTCTTCCATCACATTCAGTGATCCTGTGCTCCACAACATCCCTGGGCAACCTGCTCCAAAGTCTCACCACCCTCACTGTAAAGAACTCATTCCAATGCCAATTACTCTGGCAAGAACTTCCTCCTAACATTCAGCCTAGAGCCCAACCCCACCTGGCTACAGCCTCCCTTCAGGGAGCTGCAGACAGCAATGAGCTCTGCCCTGAGCCTCCTCTTCTGCAGGCTGCACACCCCCAGCTCCCTCAGCCTCTCCTCACAGGGCTGTGCTCCAGGCCCCTCCCCAGCCTTGCTGCCCTTCTCTGGACACCTTCCAGCACCTCAACATCTCTCTTGTACTGAGGAGCCCAGAACTGGACTTCTCATTCCTTTCTGAGGGAAGAGAACACAAGAAACAAAAAGAAAACTTAGAGTTAAGTATTCCACTCCCATCCCCCAGCTACCAATATTTCAGTTCTGCTACACCAGAAGTATCTTTCCCGCTTGTTTTGAGGGGCCCAGAACTGGACACAGCACTCAAGGTGTGGCCTGAGCAGTGCTGAGCACAGGGGCAGAAGAACCTCCCTTGTCCTGCTGCCCACACTGCTCCTGAGCCAGCCCAGGATGCCATTGGCTCTGCTGCCCACCTGGGCACACTGCTGCTCATCTTCAGCTACTCTCTACCAGCACCCCCAGCTCCCTCTCTGGCTGGCTGCTGTCAGCCACTCTGTCCCCATCCTGTAGTGCTGCTTGGGGTTGTTGTGGCCAGAGTGTAGAACCCTGCACTTGGCCTTGTTGGATCTCATCCCAATGGCCTTTGCCAATCTCCTTCTACATGCTCGTGGCAGAGGGAAGCTGTCAGTAGCTCACTGCCCCCTGCGCTGCCTTTCCTAACGCTGTATGTCTTCACGGCTGATTTCCTAAGGGACTAATTCCCTCTTCCAACACAAGAAATCTGGTGGTTGGTTTTATTGCAGGTATCATTCACAGTTTGCTTTTCTTCATTCAGTAGATTGCTTTAGGAAAAAAAAAAAAAGCCAGTTCAGAGAAAGCCTTCTCAGGGAAGACAATTCCTACCAACGCCTCCTCAGTTTGTCTTTGACAAGAGAGACATTAGTGCTGGGTCGTATTTAACAAAGCACTTTGGAAGCATTCATTAATCATGTAGTGCCCCTGAGAGGCACATTATGTAATGCTTAATCTGCTCGGCTGAGGCTGTAAGTACAAGAAACCTCTCAAAATGTTATCAGCTTTACAATAAGAGGAGATGGATTTCCAGGAGAAGCTGTGCAAGCGACCAACCGGTTGCTTTCTGGCTTCCACATCCTTTCATCGACAGTAGCTTTTCCCTGTGGCCTGTAACAGAGCCACCCTTACCTTCACACAAAAGAGGCACTTGTTGCTTCAAAAAGCCACTGCAGCCACCTGCGAGGGTGGTGAGACCCTGGAAGGGGTTGCCCAAAGAGGTGGTAGAAGCCTCACCCCTGTAGATCATAGAATCAACCAGGTTGGAAGAGATGTCCAAGATCATCCAGCCCAACCTAGCACCCAGCCCTGGCCAATCAACCAGACCATGGCACTAAGTGCCCCAGCCAGGCTTTGCTTCAACACCCCCAGGGACAGTGACTCCACCACCTCCCTGGGCAGCCCATTCCAATGCCAATCACTCTCTGCCAACAACTTCCTCCTAACATCCAGCCTAGACCTCCTCTGGCACAGCTTGAGGCTGTGTCCCCTTGTTCTGTTGCTGGTTGCCTGGCAGAAGAGCCCAACCCCACCTGGCTACAGCCTCCATTCAGCTAGTTGGAGGCAGCAGATGTTGAAGGCCAGGCTGGATGAGGCTCTGGCCAGCCTGATCTAGTGTGATGTGTCCCTGCCTGCGGCAGGGGGGTTGGAATTGGATGTTCCCTGTGGCCCCTTCCAACCCCGACTGATTCTATGATTTTTTTACACTAACTTCTGGGTGCCCAAAGGTTGATTTGCAGATGCTGACAGTTTCCTCACCAGCCACACCATGCAAATGGGTTGAAAGAAAGCCTCCAAGCAGCAGAGTCCTCCCAGGTGCATGCCCTGGGAGGACTCTCACCAGCTCAGCAGCAGTGCTGCTCTGTATCCCCATTTGTGGGTATTTAATGAGAAATAAGACTGTCATGCAGCAAAGGGGCAGAGGCCACAGTACCCAGGAGTGGGTCATCAATGAGCTGCCTTTTTCCCCCCCACACTACCAGTATAACCATCACTTATAACTAGCTCTCCCACTCAACTCTGCAGCAACCTTCTCATTCCCTCCTTATCCTTAGGCAGGATCAGCCAGTCCTGAGTCTAAACCAACATCAGGCAAGCTTTGAAGAAAAAAATCCATTCTCAGGAAACATTAAATGGGAGGAAAAGTGGCAGCTGTGAGGTCCAGACAAAGGCTTTGCACTGTCTGTATCAAATAGGGTCTGAGAAATACGTTGCATTAATACTCTGCTTGAAAGGATTGTTAGTTAATATTCATACACAGTGACTGAGACAGTAAAGGCAGAGGAACAGAATTCACTGAACAACTCAGAGCAAAAGCATCCTTTGTGTTTTTTAGTTTGTGTCTTCCTTGTAAATCTGTGAAGGCAGAAAACATTTCATGCAGTGCTATAAAAGCCTCTATAACTATTGGTAATTGGAGCACAAAAACCTCTTCCATTCTCACCCTTACAACAAGCAGGAAAAAAATCCTGTATTCACAGAGCCTTTACTTCCATCACAGTCAACAGATTCCTTGACACCACCTTGACAGAGAGATATAAATGATATTTGTGTATGAACTTGAAGGAAGTCACTCTTTGGCAGCCCTTCTGGAGATGAATCATTTGTACTGTCACAGCCACCTGCATCCACTGGTGCCGGACACAGAGAGCTGTTAGCAGGCTCATTTAGAAGTGGCCTTTCCTTTCCTGAGATGAATGCAGTAAAGAGATAAAGACAGATCACCTTTGGAACTCACAGAACTACTGACACCTGAAAATGTTACCATCTTCTTGTACATAGGCCAGCTCTAATCAAGCTCGTTAGCATATCCTACTGAATGAAGAGTTCAACTCTAAGCCCACAGTAAATCCAGGACTGTGACAGGGTGGGAAGTACTAAGGGGAAGGAGTTACAGCCAGTTCCCTCCATACAGCTAGCTAAGGTTTTCTGCACACCTTCCTTCCTCCCCAAAAAGTAGTCAGTGGACAGCCTGGCTCAGAGAGATGTTTCCAAATGCACGTTTTGGAATCAGAGAGCACTTAGTTGTACTTTCCCAATCATTAGTGAAGAGACACTGATTTCCTTCTGGATATGAACAGGTCACATTTAAATCATTCCTAATTGAGAAATGGACAATTGCCCTCATAGAATCAACCAGGCTGGAAGAGATCTCCAAGATCCACCAATCCAACCTATCACCCAGCCCTAGCCAATTAGATCAATCTAGTTGACTGGATAGGGCTGGGTGCTAGGTTGGACTGGAGGATCTTGGAGGTCTCTTCCAGCCTGGTTGATTCTATGANACAACTTGAGACTGTATCCCCTTGTCCTGTTGCTGGTTGCCTGGCAGAAAAGACCAACCCCACCTGGCTCCAGCCTCCCTTCAGGTAGCTGCAGACAGCAATGAGCTCTGCCCTGAGCCTCCTCTTCTGCAGGCTGCACACCCCCAGCTCCCTCAGCCTCTCCTCACAGGGCTGTGCTCCAGGCCCCTCACCAGCTTTGTTGCCCTTCTCTGGACACCTCCCAGCACCTCAACATCTCTCTTGTACTGAGGAGCCCAGAACTGGACTTCTCATTCCTTTCTGAGGGAAGAGAACACAAGAAACAAAAAGAAAACTTAGAGTTAAGTATTCCACTCCCATCCCCCAGCTACCAATATTTCAGTTCTGCTACACCAGAAGTATCTTTGCCGCTTGTGCTTCCCTTTACTCCCATAGATCCCTATGCAGGCTTTAAAACTCCCATTTTAACCACCTCTCTGTTGCAAAATACTTTGCTTTGCCGAGTACAAAGCTTCTTTCAACCCTTCATTCTGTAGGCATTGCTTCTTGTATTGCTTTTGTTATTCGTGGGTACCTTCAGGAGGAAGCCAAACAATAGAATTAAGCTATCAAGACAACAGAGCTGTGTGTTTAAAGCATTCTCTGTCCTACCAGCCTGGAACAAAAAAAAACCTAAATAAAAAGGAAAAAAAAATCAGCAGGTTCACACTTGCAAGCTGGTTCTAAGGGTTCCTGCAGCTCTCTTTCTTGAAAGGATCTATTTAAATGTTGTATGACATCTATTTTCTCTCTGGGAATGTCTTTGTAGTGACTCATCTTTCTCTGCCATTAAAAAGAAAGAAAGAGCTGACTACACTGCAACCCACCTGAAACTGCATATTCTGAGGGTCCCTGGCAGCTGGTTTCATGTTTCCTGACATCACTGGATCTAGCACCTTTCTTTTTTCCCCTCAGCATTATTCAATAAATAGAATAGAATCAACCAGGTTGGAAGAGACCTCCAAGATCATCCAGTCCAACCTAGCACCCAGCCCTGGCCAATCAACCAGACCATAGCTCTAAGTGCCTCATCCAGGCTTTGCTTCAACACCTCCAGAGATGGTGACTCCACCACCTCCCTGGGCAGCCCATTCCAATGCCAATCACTCTCTCTGCCAACAACTTCCTCCTAACATGCAGCCTAGACCTCCCCTGCCACAACTTGAGACTGTGTCCCCTTGTTCTGTTGCTGGTTGCCTGGCAGCAGAGCCCAACCCCACCTGGCTACAGCCTCCCTTCAGGTAGCTGCAGACAGCAATGAGCTCTGCCCTGAGCCTCCTCTTCTGCAGGCTGCACACCCCCAGCTCCCTCAGCCTCTCCTCACAGGGCTGTGCTCCAGGCCCCTCCCCAGCCTTGCTGCCCTTCTCTGGACACCTTCCAGCACCTCAACATCTCTCTTAAATTGAGGAGCCCAAATAAAGAAGTTCCAGGAAACAGCTTTGGTTTTGCTAAGCTTCTTGAATCCTTACTATTCATCTACCAGTGCCCAAATGTGTCCTAGCAGGAACACAACATCAGGGAGCTACTGGCAGTTAATAGGTGCAGGAAATGAGGATATCTGAACTCTAATTCCAGTTAACACTGGCACACAGTAGTGACACACTCTTTGGGGCAGGCCTGGGAAAGGTCTCTGCAGTGCCCAGGAAACAGCTGATCATTCTGTTTGAAAGGAGAATTGGAGGAGGGAGATCGCTTCAAAAGTCACAGGAACACTGGCAAAAGGTGAGCCTGGAGTGTCCTCTTTGCAGAGCACATCATGTGAGGTCCTTGGGACCAGCCATCACAATGCTGACTCACAGTGATGCCACCTTTGCAGAGAAAGGATAATAATGCAGCAGCATAGCTAAAGATCTCCAAGTTCCAGGGGGTGTGTGACTGGCATCTGTTCTTTCAGCATAAACAACAACAGCTCCCACCTTACTCTTCAGGCTGCCTTCTCCTGGCAATAATTGATGAGCCTGAAACACAAGATGACCTGGGAAACAAAGGTTAACCTGAGTTTAAAGCAAGATGTGACTCTAATGCTGGAGAGTGGAGATATGGAATACTATGCCCAGACACACAGATCCAGAGGAGCACAGCTACTGATGCCCAGTTCAGTCTCACTGAGCAAAAGCATTTGTGCGCAGGCACCATAGGATGATACTGCAGGTAGAGCAGGAGGAAGAGGAGCAGAAGCAGCTTCCTCAGCTGGACACAGCTGCAGAGAGGAACACTACACTCCAGAGAAGCACCTCTGAAGCTGCATTACCTGGAGGCTGCACCCAGCAGGTGCCTAGGACTGGCACTCACCCTGCTCCGAGCTGGTCTGTACTCTTCACATGGTTGCACTGCTGTGAATCACAAATGCAACCTGCTCGGAGCGTAAGGCACTGTGCCAGCAAACACATGGTGTGGCAGGAGAGCAGGGCAAGCACAGGAGGGCAAGATGAGGCTGTTCCTCTGCCCCACAGGCAGCACCCATGGTGCCTGCAGCCGTGCTGCCCAGCAGAACAAGCCCAAGGGCTCCCATCTGGCAGGGCAAGTCTGGATCCCACTTTGGATACAGGCATCAGAGAGCACCAAGGGTGGCATCAGCCATTTGTTTCCATGATCACTGTTGGGTGGTTTTGAGCAGCACTTTTTCTTCAAAGCACTATGCAGCCACATTTCAGACATTGGAGCTCTGGGACTAGGGGACCTCTTTGGTCATGGTATCAGTGACAGAATACAAATGTGTCAGCTTCCCTGAGAGCTCTTCGGGTACTAGCAAAGGAAATTTCTGCTGGTGTACCTCTTTGTTTATTCCTCTTCTTCTCTCCTTTTTCCCCCTCGTGCTGTTTGCACAGCAGAGCAGAGAGTTGTTGACCAGAATAAAATCAGCTGATATAATGAGCTACAATAAGCAGCCTGCAGAGAAAAGTCATCTTTGTTTTAAAAGACCATTTCCAAATTGTAGAAGATGTAGTCATGGGTGTGCAGAAGCAGATTAGCCACCAGGACAGAAACCAACCCACTTCCCTTAGGAACTCAAGACACAAATATGCCTTCCATCATTTCATCTGATGTTTGTACACACACAAAAGCCTCACAGTGAACTGGCATGCAAACCCTTCTGTTAAATATACTGGCACTCAGGAAATAGTATTTCAGGCCATAAAACAAAAGGAGAGAAAACTCAGCCACTAGAAAGAGGAGAAAACAAGCCTGATGTCCTGAAGCCTGCCTCTTATGAGCCTTCCCCAAGAGCAGCAGGGACAGATTCCACCTCCTGCTTCTGGGAGGAGCTGAGCTCAGCAAGACTTCAGAGAGCACCACTGCCCTGTTGTGAGTGATGTTAGCCACGGAGAAAAGAGCCAGGTGCTGTCATGGGCACTACAGTCAGACTGGTGAGGTGCTGGAATGTGTTCAGAGAAGGGAGACAAAGCTGGTGAGGGACCTGGAGCACAGCCCTGTGAGAAGAGGCTGAGGGAGCTGGGGGTGTGCAGCCTGCAGAAGAGGAGGCTCAGGGCAGACCTCATTACTGTCTACAACTACCTGAAGGGAGGCTGTAGCCAGGTGGGGTTGGGCTCTTCTGCCAGGCAACCAGCAAGAGAAGAAGGGGACACAGCCTCAAGCTGTGGCAGGGGAGGTCTAGGCTGGATGTTAGGAGGAAGTTGTTGGCAGAGAGAGTGATTGGCATTGGAATGGGCTGCCCAGGGAGGTGGTGGAGTCACCGTCCCTGGAGGTGTTGAAGCAAAGCCTGGATGAGGCACTTAGTGCCATGGTCTGGTTGATTGGCCAGGGCTGGGTGCTAGGTTGGGCTGGCTGAGCTTGGAGGTCTCTTCCAACCTCCTTGATTCTAGGATTGGTCTGCAACAGCAAAGAGAAAACCTGCCACTGCCAGCTGTCCCCATTAATGCAGGGGTGCAGAAGTGAGCCATCAGTGCCCAGTTGTACAAGGCACCAATAAAAGAGGAGGCAAAGTTTAATAAAGCTGAACTGCAAACACAGAGGAGACTCTGCTGAATATGGGTCTGTCCATGGCAGCACCATGCATTTGGGTTTTGTTCTCTGAATTTCTCACCTCCACTCTAAGAGAGTTTGAATTAGGAGTATGTCAAATCTCTCCATGTGTGCTGAAGGCAACCAGGCCTCCAAATAATCAACTGAGCAGTGAACTGGCACTCCTTGAGTGGAATGGCACTCCTTGGAATTCATGTGGCTGAACATGGGCTTTGTTGAAATGAGACAGCCTAAGAGAGATTTTCTCAGATCAAGCTTTGTCAGATGTGTTCACCAAGGCTCAGAGCTGCCCAAATTGCAGGCAGCAGGTAGCTGTGGCCATTAGAGAGAGGAAGAGGGGGGCAAAAACAACCCCAAAGAACGAGCAAACAAAAACCAAAGAGGAGTTTGAAGGTGACAGGCTCACAGTGACAGCACAGTCATAACCCAGCAGCTGAGTCATGCAGCACAGAACATCTGACCTCTCTTTGCCAGGCTTCAGTGACAAAGCAAGAGGGGGACATATGGATTTCACCCATGGCCACCTCTGGTTGCAGGTCTCAGCTTTCTGCCAGCCAGAGAAGGGGGCCAGTGACCCAGCTATGCAACTCTATCTGCATTAGCAGGGTGCATCTTCTGTCTCAAGCACGACACAGCCTCCATTTTGGCTTCACATCAGAACTAGTACTACTGATGATCTCCCATAGGTAAGCTGAGGCTCAGAGCAAGAACAGGCTGAACACAGAACTTCATCACCAAGCCCATGACTGCCCAAGTAACTCTTAGGAAGTGCTTTCCTTTGGTTCACTTCCCAGTAGCAGATAATTTATAACCCTGACAGGTCTGATAGTGAGGCTCACAGCCCAGCTGCTGCCAAAGCCATTGCAGAGGATTCAGCCCACCAGATTTCTCCACTCCTAGGATCATCCTGGTGGCTTCCCAGTTTGCTTCCCTCTTTCTCTTGGTCTGAGCAAGCAGCAGAAACCCCTAACGTGGCAGGCATGTGGCACACAGATGTGCAGCAGTGGTTCCTCTACGCATTGGTAGGCTGAGGCATCCCTTGCAGGACCACAAGCAGAGCAGGAGGGGATGCCTTGCTGCCTCTGCACTATTTCAGTTCTCATTGTTACCAACCCCTCTCCCACCAGCTTTCCAAGCCCAGTCGTGTGAGGCTATTTGCCAGCTTCCAGAGGACCCCTTCCAATTAGCAATGTGGCACAGTGCCTGCAATGGCTTAAACCTCACAAGACTACATTTTGATTATGAGCATGTTAGAACAGAATCAGTTGCCTAACCAAGCTTAAATCAAATGCATATTTAGCAATTTTCATGCTAGCAGTCCCAGAAATGTGACACTTGCACAATGAATTATTTATCTTGTATAGATCTTCAGTATTCTCTAAGAACAAAACCAGCAAAGCAACACTCCAGGAAGGCAGGAAAATAAATCAGTAGCACTTCTCTGAATTACCATCTCCCCTTACTGCCTCAGCTGCCATGCACTTAGAGCCCCCCAGTAAAACTCAAAGACCATTCAAAG
This sequence comes from Tricholaema leucomelas, assembly GCA_013400475.1. NCBI lineage: Eukaryota > Metazoa > Chordata > Aves > Piciformes > Lybiidae > Tricholaema lacrymosa > Tricholaema leucomelas. The sequence goes on from WAAF01002558.1 coordinate 55,503, forward strand.
CCTGTGGACCAAATTAGAGTCTGCATTTCCAGTGGAAACACAAATGGAAGGATGCTTTTATTAACAACAGGCTGCAGGTAGTTGTTTACTTTGTTTGCAGGGTTGGAGCTCTAGAGGCAGACCTGCTGCAGCAGCTGCACCAGGTAGTCCCAAAATAGCTATTTCCCTGTTAGTAGGAGTGTGTAAAGCTCCTGAAAGCTGCTGTCTAAGGTGACAGAATGACAGCAGAGGCAGCCAGGTACTCTGCTCAGTGCACCATAAGCTGCTTTCCAGGACATGCCCTCTGTGCACTTCTCAGTGCCCCCACCCAGCAAAACAGCAAAGCTGCAGGCAAACGCCAAGCCTGCATGCAAGGCATGTGGACTTCCACTGAATATTCAGAAGGATCATCTGAGAGTTAATCAGTTTGATCAGGAATTTTGGATACAGAGGTCCAGACCTGCCAACATATCTAAGGGACCAATCAGGGCTAGAATTAAGGATCCTGGGCTGGCTCAGGAGCAGTGTGGCCAGCAGGACAAGGGAGGTTATTCTGCCCCTGTGCTCAGCACTGCTCAGGCCACACCTTGAGTGCTGTGTCCAGTTCTGGGCTCCTCAATTCAAGAGAGATGTTGAGGTGCTGGAAGGTGTCCAGAGAAGGGCAGCAAGGCTGGGGAGGGGCCTGGAGCACAGCCCTGTGAGGAGAGGCTGAGGGAGCTGGGGGTGTGCAGCCTGCAGAAGAGGAGGCTCAGGGCAGAGCTCATTGCTGTCTGCAGCTGCCTAAAGGGAGGCTGTAGCCAGATGGGGTTGGGCTCTGCTGCCAGGCAAGCAGCAACAGAACAAGGGGACACAGTCTCAAGCTGTGCCAGGGGAGGTCTAGGCTGGATGTTAGGAGGAAGTTGTTGGCAGAGTGATTGGCATTGGAATGGGCTGCCCAGGGAGGTGGTGGAGTTGCTGTTCCTGGAGGTGTTGAAGCAAAGCCTGGCTGAGGCACTTAGTGCCATGGTCTGGTTAATTGGACAGGGCTGGGTGTTAGGTTGGACTGGATGAACTTGGAGGTCTCTTCCAACCTGGTTGATTCTATGATGTCCTTCAGGTTATGCTTTGCAAGGCTGAATGTTTTACACCTCTGTGCAAATCTCTGCTTGTCTTCACTCCAGCTTACCTGTCTAGTAAGCCAGCATGACAGCACTTACAGGACTAGAGGGAATGGAGCAAAGCTGGAGGTGGGGAGATTCAGACTGCATGTGAGGAGGAAGTTGTTCAGCATGAAAGTGGTAAGAGCCTGGAATGGGTTGCCCAGGGAGGTGGTTGAGGCCCCATCCCTGGAGGTGTTTAAGGCCAGGCTGGATGAGGCTGTGGCCAGCCTGATCCAGGGTAGTGTGTCCCTGCCCATGGCAGGGGGGTTGGAACTAGATGATCCTTGTGGTCCCTTCCAACCCTGACTGATTCTATGAATCTATTATGAAGCAAGAACAATGTTGTTTAACACTTCAGATCTCCCAGTTAAAACAAATAAGTGACATGGGCAGAAAGCATGGCTGTGAGAACCCAGCTTTATGCCACAGAGGTAATGAGCATCATTAGAGCTGTACACAGGAGTTTCATTTTAAGGCTGTGTCATTTTCTGCTGCATCCATTAAAGAACAGCTATGATGGCAACACAGTCAATTACCTCTCATAGTACATTTCTCATGTTATAAGCAGTAGTCAAAGGAGAACGGCAGCGACAGGTTGAATTCCCAGTGACACCTGAATGTTGTACCTCAGCTTCCTTTTGACAAACAGCAGCACATACCCATAAAAATATCATTGTAGTAAAGCTTTCACTGGAAATAGAACAAGCTTATTTCAGTTATCCATCATAATTCCCACTGCAGTCATTAAGAGTGAGGGGAGCAGAGAAATCTGTAACAGGATCTTGGCAGAAGCACAGGAGGATGCTTCCTCCAAGCCCTCAAAGCTATGCAGCTCTTCCTGAAGCTAAGCAAGGTATGTTCTAGTGCTTAATGTGAATGCCAATCAAGTTCTATTGGCTGTGATTGAAAGTCTGGGTCTAAACTATATTCCCCTCTAATGCAGCAAATCATCAGTCAAAGTCCACTGCTGAGATGGGTTTTTTTTACTGTCTCTAGCTGCTTTCAGACAAGAATGATTCAGATCTTTAAGATCTTCCCTTAGACAAATCCCACACACGTACATGACAGATGGTGTTAGACACAGAACACACAGTCTATAGTAGGGTAGCTATATATACACCTGATGAGATATATATACATAGAAGATGATTTTATAGATAAGAATGGGTTGCATCACTTCTATAGTTAGTCACAAGCCTGGCAAGGGATCTGAAACCTGCAGAAAGACTTGAACCTCTCACAAGTGTTTGGTGTCAGGAGATTCCCAAGCACCAGAGGTCTGCCTCTGGCTCTCCCTCTTTCTATCCCGAGCCTCTAGAAGCCAGTTTCATCCAAGCCACAATGATAATTCATAGTTATCATGCAACTGACAGCTGGCAGCTTCCAAGCAAAAAGCTGCAATCTGGGTAATGCTAGAGAGGAGTTGGGACAGAGGCCTGGTTTCTGTGCCTTTAGGCCACCCCTGAAGCTTTAAACATGCAACCTCCTATCCAATACCTACCCTTAGTTTTCCTCCAGGTCACAGTCAGACTAAGCCCAGCACCAGAGACCACGACCCAAAGGGAGATGGGAGACAGAGTAAGCAGGGCATGAACTTAGTTAATGGAGCAAAAATCCCTGTAAAGGGAAGCAGCTGAAATCACAACTTGACTCTTTGTCACTGCCAATTAACCAATAATTAACCAATGCACATCTTGGAAGACTGACATATTTGCCATATTTGCCTTGCAGCTTTGTCAGCTGTTAAGAGTCACTAAGGCTAAAGACTTTGCTTGCAGAGCAGGAAGTTCAGCTGTGCCACCTTCCACGTGAATTTGGCTCTTCCTAATGGGATAAGCTTGGCCTGCTTTTAAAAATCTGCTTAAAGGTTTGCAGATTCCTTCCAGGTGATTCAAGAGAACAGATGAATGTGCTAGCCCTGGTAAGCACAGCACTGGGGACAGGGGCTGCAAAAGGGTTGCTTCCATTATTTACAGACTAAGAGAGGCAGAAGACAACTCATGCAAAGTGCTAATTCGGTGCACCTGATCTTCTGGGCAGGTGGTAAACACCTGCAGGAAATCTGCAATTCACCATTAAACAAGAGTGCAGTTCCCAGGGTAAATAATAGAGAAGTCTCTTGATGCACTGGAAAACCCATTCCAGCCTTCTGCACCTGTGTCCTTTGATGTCTACAAGTACCTGAAGGGAGGCTGCAGTCAGCTGGGGTTTGGTCTTTTCTCCCAGGCAACCAGCAACAGAATCATAGAATCAACCAGATTGGAAGAGACCTCCAAG